>OY776134.1:8543907-9135659 GCA_963675135.1 Galeopsis tetrahit
ATAAACCGAGATCAATTGAACAAGCTGGTAGAAGGAATGGGTCTAAAACCCACAAGAAAAACTAAAGCAGTGGTAATTACCACAACTCTTAAACTACTCATTTTCAGGTCAATCAATTGAAAAGCAGAGTTCTCCATATTTTCGTTAATTACCACAACTCTTAAACTACTCATTTCAGTTTCATTGAAGCTTTTCACCTTCAATTTACCTTACGATCTTGGGCTAGTGAAATATATTCACTAATTAGGAAAACATAAAACATGAGCTACATTCAAATTTCATAGAAAATACTGTTAAAGTCAAGTTGGCCGAGTGGTCTAAGGCGCCAGTTTCAGGTACTGGTCCGAAAGGGCGTGGGTTCAAATCCCACACTTGACAAAATAATATTTTTAAATTTTTTTTTTTCTCTTTTAAGTTCGGAAAATGTAGGCCAAATATGGGATGAATTTTAATGTCGTGCTAAATCTCACATGTTGGGCTAATTTTGCATGCCGAAATATTAAATTTCATTAAATGTTTTAAGAATTTGAAAGATAGGTTTAATTTAATAAAATTATTAAATTAATTTTAAATATGTCATCTTATCCAAAAATAAATAAAAAAAACTTATATGTGGATATATAGCAGTGCAGCACCGCCTCCATGGGCTCCATACTTCCATCGGAGTCCTGTTTCCGACCACCTTTTCCAAAGTGAGAAAAAAAAATTATGTTCCGTAAGTTTCACCTTTTTTTAAAGACGTCCCCAAAAAGATAAAAATTATTTATGTCCCGTAATTTTGACCTTTTTAGAATTTTTTATTTTTAATTAGATTTTCAGATTTTTTTTTTTTAAGAGGTTTCTAGAAATTTTCATTTTTTTATTTACACATTTTGATTTTTTTATGAAATTTTTAGTTTTTTAAAAAAGTATTAATGTGAGTTTTAGAATTTTAATTTACACATTTTCATATTTATAGAATTTTAGAATTTGGAATTTAAAATTTTCCGAATTTTAGAATTTATTTCTAAAGTGATTACCCTAAAGTGATAGCAGCGAATCACCTTTCACCGGCCAATAATTTAGTGTCTTATTTCCTAAATTTTATTCCATATGTAATGCTAAAATGGGGATGTGGGTGAATGGTCTTTGGCAGTGGAAATTTCAATGGAGGACTCTTTTTTATTGGAAACAGGAATTATTAGACCAACTCTTTGTTATGTTAGCTAATAAAAACTTGCAGGAGCTTGTCGACCCCCTCGAAGTGGTTAAGCGGCTTGGCATGGAAGATCCTCCACGGCAGACTCCCTACTCGATCAAACCTGAAAAGAAGAAAAGTCCTTGGTGATGGCGATGACGTCAGTTATGGCCGGATTGTGCGACCAAGTCAAGGAAAGTGTCCATCATCTTTTCAAAATCAACCTTTACAATGTACACATACAAGAGTATATAAAGACCAAAGGTAGTTGCAGCTGTTAGGAACTGTTGAGTAGTTAGCAACCGTTTGCAACCTCTTGTAACAACCCATGTGCTCTGTTATTGCCAAACTGAAATGGTAGTTATGCCCTCAAGTAGTTGTAACTGTAATACAGTTAGTCAAACTAACTAACTTTCGTATCAGAAGACTTGCTCAAAAAAGATCAGATGACTACTTACTCATCTGATACCCAACTCTTCTGTTCTGTGATCAAAAGATGACTCTATTGATAGACTTCTTACTGTGCTGATCTTTACTGTGCTTAAGTACTCTGCTGAAGTATTGTGCTTAAGTACTCTGCTGAAATACTGTGCTCAAGTGTTGTGCTGATCTACTCTACTCATCTGACCAACTGTGTTGAACTCTAAGTATCACCTCCTCAGCTGATTGAAACCTTCAACTTATCTTTTTTTAAGGGAAAATAATATTATTACCAGAGTACCAGCGGTACTCGAAATGGATATTAATCTATTACAGTTTCAGTATCAGTCCACGAGAAATAAGAAAAGAGCACCCATTCAAATGAATTACACCATTACACACATGCTATTCTAGGACTAGCGCACCAGTCACGGAAGTTGTAGGACTGTGGGCAGTCCTTATGTTGAGAAATAATGGCCCAGGTCGTAGCTCTCATATCATCGAAGATCTTTTCTGGCTTTGGCTCTTCATTTGCAAACACCTTCCCATTTCTTGCCTTCCATATAAACCACACAATCATACACTAGAGGCACTCCAATATGTGTTTCTTCCTTTTGATCTGAAGCAAACCACGAAATTGATGGAGATGTTCTGTTGGTTTATGGTGAGGGGCAGTCTTGAAGTCGAACCTCGCGTAGCAGAGCCGCCACAACTTGCTGGCAAAATTACAGGTGAAGAAGAGGTGTTGAGTGGTTTCCTCCTCATTCCCACAGAAGGGGCAGCAAAGAGTATCTCCATCACCGATGATATTTCTCTTCTTCAATTCTGATCGTGTAGCGAGCCTCTCCCGAATCACTTTCCATGCCAACCCCAAGTATTTAGTTGGTGTTAGTCCATTCTAGATTGCCTTGAGTGCAGCCTGCTCATCTTCGTGAATGGTGTGTGTCATCGGCACGAGCTGCGTTTGATGTTCGTAAGCTGATTTGGTTGAGTATCGACCATCCTTGGACAGCCTCCATGTCCATGAGTCGGGTAGATGTTCCTGCAATTTAATGTTTTCTATCAAGTGCTGCAATTGGTTAACTAAAGATTCCTCCCACGAGTATAAATTGCGCCTCCACATAAAAGTCCATTGCCAAATGCCATTTATCCACACTCAATATTCATTAACTCTAGATTCTTTGTTAGCACATAAAGAAAACAACCTAGGATAGGACTCACAAAGTGGAGGTTCGTTCATCCACCGGTCAGTCCAGAAGAAGGCGAGGCGTCCATCCCCCAATTTCTGCTTCATGTTCGACACGAACCCAGGGGCTGGCTGAATTGGAGAGGAATAGTTTTGAGATGTTTTTCCACCAACTCGATGCGTTGTTCCAGTTCTCCATGTGGATGGAGGTCCCCGTCGAGTAGATGTCGTACTTAGAGTCAAGGATTCTCACCCAAAATGTGTTGGGTTCGTCTCTAATCCTCCATGCCCACCTGCCAATAAGAGCTTTGTTAAAGAATTCAAGATTTTTCACACCTAATCCCCCATCTAATTTCGATCTACAAATATCATTCCATGCAACCCAAGGAATTTTTGTAGAGTGCACTCCTCGCCCCAAAGAAAATTTCTTTGTAATCTAATAAGTTCTCACAGGGCTTTTTTCGGTATGTGATAAAAGGAAAGATAATAGATAGGCAATGAGTTAAGCACCGCGTTGAGAAGGATAATTTTGCCCCCGAAAGATATTTTACGGTCCTCCCATATTTTGATTTTTTTTCTCCACTTTCTAAATTACTTCTTTCCAAGCATCGATTTTGTGGTGATTAATTCCCACTTGCAGCCCAAGGAACTTCATTGTGAGAGATCCAACACCGCAACCTAGGAATGTCGCCACATCCTTCACCAAATCAGTGTTCATATTTATCCCATAGAGGCTGCATTTGGAGAAGTTTATTTTGAGGCCTGATATTCTCTCGAAATTGATCAGCAAACACTTGAGTGACCAAATGTTTTGTGTAGTCGCTTGCCCCACCAAGATAGTACCATCGGCGTATTGAGTATGTGAGACTGAGACGTTTCTACCAACGAGGGCTGCATCATATAGCCCTGAGTTTGACGCCCTATTTATAAGCACGTTCAGGCCCTCTGCTGCTATAATGAATAATAGCGGGGACAGGGGATCCCCTTGCCGGAGTCCCCGCTCGAGTTTAAATTCGCGTGAGGGACAGCCATTTACAAGAACTGAAGCGGACGAAGAGGTTATGCATTCTCGGATCCACTTCCGCCACAACGGATCAAATCCCATACTTCTCATCATATCGTCCAAGTACTTCCATTCAACTGAATCAAAAGCTTTAGCGAAGTCGATCTTGAAGAGTAACCTTTCAATCTTCTGTCTTTTTGCCTCGTCTATGATTTCATTGAGTATAACTATCCCATCCAGAATATGGCGCCCCTTGACAAAGGTTGTTTGTGTTTCTAAAATTACACTCCCGATGACCTTAGAGAGTCTTCGAGCCAACACTTTCGCTATAATTTTGTAGTAGCTGGTAATCATAGAAATAGGCCTGTAGTCATCCTTTGGGATGAGAGTGATGAAGGAAGGATTTAATCCTTTAACAAATTTCCCATTTAAATGAAATTCGTCAAAAAGAGTCTGAAAGTCGTCCTTTAGAAGATCCCAGTTTTCTTTGATAAAAGCGAGTGAGAAGTGTATTTTTCAATTCTGAAGTTCTATTTCAATTCTGAATTGATGCAACTCTCATTCTTAATGAAATCACTTTTTTCCAATAAAAATAAAATAAAAAATCCTACTTGTATTTTTCTCCAATTCTTTTCTGAGGTGGAAGTGTTTTTAGAAATGTAGCATTCCACATCATCCAATTTGCTGGAAATTACAAAAACTACAATTTTATTTTAGCATGTGCGCTTTACGTGAGTTTTCCGTGCAAAATTCAAATTTCCAACACAAAAGGACCAAATTTGATTTCAAAATGACTAAAATTAAGATAGAGCTGAGTTACATAAGTAATATTGGAGGTGGCCTAAGTTGCAGGACTACGATATTAACTTTTACAAGCTATAGAATCTCATAATACAATATATGTAGCAAACCTTTTGCTAACTAATTTGTTACAAAGAAAAAACATTACGGAGAAAATCAAACTTTGCCTTAAGAGAATGAACTCATATAACTTTAAATACAACATAGAAACTCATTAGACGAAACGATTAACACACATAAGCTTGAAGTACTTATGATATATAGTTGGAGGTGTTTTACTCGCCCTTCATCTCTTCATACCATCAACGTTCACGGGGCAAAGAGCTTTCTTTTAACGATCGATATTTCCTCTTTCTAGGTTTCAAATCTTTAGCACTTAGAGTGAACTCGTTTCCTGCATCGGGATAGCTGAAATCCGCAGGGTTCTGATTCAGTCTGCAGACTTCCGATGCCACATGGCCTCTTGATGGCTGAATTGCACGATTCCTCGAACCTCCCAAGCGGATCTTTCTCGGATGTGGAGGCATTTGACCTATAAAGACAATTTTTTTTTCAGACATATATTGTAAAAAAATAGGGACAATGAGTAATTAACTAACATTGTACCTTGTGTATTAGCTGCTGACATATCACGTGCAGATCTTGTGTCCTCACTGTTCATATCAGTAACAGTCTTTTCTTTACGTATTTCTATATTATTAGTCACCACTTCAACTCCCATTTGTCGTTCTCTTTCTCTAGAAATCTGTTCACAGACATCCTGAAAAATTAACCGAAATTCTAGTTAGCTTATGCACCAGATATGCACGTGCAGGAAAAATAGGCGATAACTTGCTCTCTCTTTTTCCTTGTTGACGGCATTCAGTCAATTGAGACGAGAAAACAAGAAACATTTATAACAATGAAATTCAATATTTTTTATATAAATAGGTTCAAGGAGTATACATCTCTCAAGTGTTAACAAGAAAACATATGCCCAAGTGTTAACAAGAGAAGTACTTAACGACAAACATATAATTGTGACACATTTATATATATACATCTCTCATCTAATTAAATATTTTTTAGAACAAAGCAAAGAAAATTATATAAATAGGATCAAGGAATATAAAATATGCCCAAGTGTTAACTCTCATCTAATTAAATGTGAACGTGGAATGAAAAGTTTACAAACTTTTATAACAATGAAATTCGATATTTTTTTATCATATCAATGAGTTAAATCTATTTTGGTTCATAATTTTTTTATTTTCCGCAAAAGGTCCTAAAAATTAAGTTTTTAATTCAATTTTATGCCACCATATAATACTGCTGAATTAAATTGCCTTAGTCAATCTGAAATTCCTAATACTCCCCCTCACTCGTGGGCCGAATTATCACCTCTTACCCTTTGGGGAGGAGGCCCAGCGAGTGGACAATTTAAATGGGTGGAATTGCTTTCAGCAGGAATCGAACCCAGGACGTGTGGGCGTGAGCCTTATAGCTCTAATTCCATGAAAGAATTCCGTCTCAACTAAAAGTCCGAAGTTATAGAGAGGTTGGAAATTAATTCTTGTATATTAATTCCTAATAATACCTTACTTCACTTTGGTGTTTCTATAGAGAAGAGTGAATGGAAAAGATACTTCATTCAATATTGAAAGTAGAAATAAGTACAAGAGTATTCTATACAAACGATGTGAGATACATTACACAGGAATATATACAATATAATCCTAATACTTTCATCTTGTATTTCATTGCTTTTAATACATGAAATGTGTCATATATAACATAAAAAGTATTTTTAAAAAATTGTTGCAACTCGATGCACCGGACTAATTATCAGCGTGCATGGTTGAAGATGATATGGCAGCCAACCACCGGTCTACTTCACACATGCATCTTTGCCAACCTTGCACGGGGCTAATTTCTAACTGCCACATCATCTTTAGTCACATAAAAAATTAGTCAAGTGAATCGAATTGTAATAATTAATTAGTTTGCGTATCGAATTGAACATTTTAATATAATAAGTTGCAGTTGATCATGATAAACACCCAAAAGGTCATGAATTTTTATACAAAAAAAAAAACACATTTTCCAAACTTATCAGCAATCAAATATTAATCATTTCTACAATTATTGGCTTCATACCTAAAACCTCTACAAAATGATTTCGCCACTTAAGTTCAAATTCCAAAGTTAAACCCTTTGTACTTTGCGATTTTTATAAAATTTGCTTTGCTGTTCCGGAAAAAAAATATATCACAACAATCACACAACTTTAGACAAGTGAAGTTAGCATACCGCAAATCTGAGCAGAGCTGAACTCCTACACTCAGAAGGAGTTGGAAAATCCTTCCCTTGCGTATTAGACGGTATTTCGGTAAAGGGCTCATTTAGATCCGGAATGCCTCTATATCTGCACGACGTTTGCCCGTAGGAACTTCTCTCAGTGTCCGCATAGCTGCTGGGCAAAAGGTCCGATTTTTGTTTTCTCTTAGATGATACATTCACTGGCTCATCAGGTTGGATATCAGAATATTTAGTCATACCTACTACATCAAAAAAACAAAATTGATTTAATTATAATATTATACAAATTAGGTTAAGTGTATTTTTTCAATAAATTTGCACAAATTTTAATTATAGTCCGTTAACTTTTTCAACATTGAAATTCGTCTCATAAGTTTACAAAATTTTATGTTTCGGTCCTTTTAGAAAACACGATAAATTTTAATTTTGTTAACTTTTTTTAGCCGATAAAATGACAAAAAGTTAAATTTAATAAACTAAAAGGACTATTTTCAAAGTTGACCGGACTAAATTTAAAATTTGATGAAAATTAGCAGACTAAATTTAAAATTTGTACCATGGTCGTTTTTGCCGGTCCGCTCAGCACAAACATCCCCAACGCAGTTTGAACAGTTCCACAATCGGAATCTGGGAATGACTAGTGGAGGTAAATCATCGCCTTCTAAAGCAAAGGGCAAACACACCTTTGGATCTTTCTTCCTCGTGACAGCAACAAACCGACTGCATCAACAGAATTATGAGTACTTTTTCTTCATTATTTATATTCTATAGGATTAATTACAACTATTTTAAGCTCTAATTTGATAGAAGAAAATGCAATTACATAGTCATCTAATTTATCCAACAAAATGTTTATAGCACATATAATTTGAAAATTCCAATATTTTTTAAAAATTTATAGATAATTACGCCTCGGACTTACACAGTCGATCATTTACTCTAAAATTCCAAGAATCAAAGATAATGTGTGTTGCAATATTAAGTAATTGCAACACAATGTGTTTTAAAATTATAGAACATAGTTTAATCCTGGATATTGAATATATAGCTTACACATGATGTAATGCTCAGTAATACCACAGCTAACACACACCACTAAAATATCATACACTGAGCAAAAAAATGATTCCAAAAATAATACCTCAATACCAATAAAAAAAAGGAAAAAATTAATGATATATAAAGATAAATATACTTTACATCTAGAATAAAATCACTTACCGAATTGAGAAATGTTCGTGCACGGGCGAATCGATCTCCTCCATAGCACAGCCAAGATCTATAGTTATCATGTTAATTCCAACTACAGATCCGGAAGGCTTCACCGCAGAAGCAACGGAACCACCTCGACTCTCATCCACAGCCACAACACTTTTATCCATTTCTAAATAAATAACCTAAAATAATTGAACAAAAATAAATCAGATCTAGAATTAATGGATTAAAATTCTTTGTTAGCTACTCGAGATCTCAAAGAAAGACATCAAATCTAGTGCGAACGATAAAAATCATCAAGAACACATGCGATATAGAAATAGATTGAAACACTAAAAGCAACAGCAAATGTACAATCAATTAAACATTAAGTAGCTAGGGGCGAATCGTTGCAAACCTAAAGCGGAAGATGAAAAGAGAGATGATCCTCGAGCAGTAGCAATGGTAGCGGCGGCACACAAGGTATAGAAACCCTAGTTCAAAATAACGGCAACAAAATCTCAACTAATCAAACTTTAAAAGATTTGCAGACATTAATTCATTATGTAATATAATGAAGGGTGTATTGCAATTTTATTACAAATTTAGTAAACAAACTTGACTTTTAACCAAATTTTGTTATTATTACATTAGTATAAATTTAATACCAATTTCAATCCTTTTTACAGGAAATTTGATTTTTTTGCCATAAATTCACACGTGAGACGCACGTGACTCAATTAAATTGAGATGTTTTTTTCCAGCAACTTTGAAGACATGTAGCTAGTGCTACCGTTTCCTGCCACGCCAGCATTTGTTAGAGAAAAATACCCATTTCATCAAGTTGAAACTGCAATTGGGGATGATTCTTGTCACTTTTTCTCTTCTTTTTTTTTTCAGGCCAAAATGAAAGCAATTTTGATAAAGTAAAAATTACATGACTATTTATGAACACCGCGGACAATTAGATTAATATTAGATTAGATTAATGTTAATTTCAAGCGTAAAAAGTCACAGAGAAAAACTGAGCATCTTAAATGCTCTTGCTTATAAACACTGTGCATTTACTCTTTGGAAGTTAAGAATTAATTATTTTACCTAGCTATTTTACTAAATTTGACTTATATAGATTGGATCACTGAATTATTTTACCTAAACTTCATTTACTTTAAGCTAGTATCCAATAATGGGAAGACTAGGTTAGTAAAAAAAATTAGGGTAAATTATTGTTACCTTCCTCAGTTTGTCCAAATAAACAAAAGGGAATTGAAAAAAATCAACAGCAATTTATGTTAGAAGAGAGAGTCCAAAATAAATAATTCAGTACATACACAAAAGTGTCTTTGGTGCATGATGGCATGGTACATTTGGAAAGCACGAAACGGGAAAATCTTTGCAGCCGAGGAACCAAAGCCCGAGAAAATCTTTGATGAATTCAGGGCCAGGGCCTGGAGTATTTTCTCACAGTACAAGGAATGCCCAGCCTCCTTTTCTTTTCACGATTGGTGTGCGAGTCCTAGACTAGCTTGTGTATAGGTGCTCTACTCACAAGAATTTGTGTCCTTTTGCATTTTATCTTAACTGTCATGTAACAACTAAGTGCGACTCACTCCACCGAGTACCACTGGTACTCCAGTAATAAAATTTATTTTCCCTTTCAAAAAAAAAGTACACACAGAATTGACCTTAAGCTCTTTGTCCCTTCCTTTTATACACACAGATTGAGTTTCTGATTTATGTTTCATGAGAAAAGTTCAAGTCACTCTACTATGATCGTTGACTATTGTGAGAAAATAATGGTGACCTTTGACTATTGGGAAAACTTTTATGTTAATTCCCTAATACTCCCAGTCCTCACTCACTCGTGGGCTGAATTATCACCTTTACTCTTTGGAAGGAGGCCCATCACGTGGAAAATTTAATATAGGTAGTGATGCGGCCAAAATATTCCATCCAATAAGGAAATGACACGTAGACGCGAGATGAGTTATCTATTATGATTATTTACTATTTATTTACATATATTTTAATGGTGTGTTGTGTTATTGACTTAATGGGCTTCCTTGCAGCCCATTTGGAGTGTAATTTGAGTAATATTGAGCCCAATATGATGAGGATAGAGTGTGTGGGCCTTATATCTGTAGAAACAGGTCGTATGATGAATATTAGTGGACTAAGGTATGAAGAAAGGATATGTGGGCCTATGGGCTTGCTTTGGTCCTGCCCAGAGCTGGGTGGGCTCCGGCCCAGTCGGCCTTGAGGGGAATGGACCCTGAGATTGTAGGAGGATACTGTCCCAGTGGGATCACACGAAAAGTGTGGATTATGCCCCAGTGAGATTCTAGGACTAGCGCACCAGTCACTGAACTTTGACAAAGTTGGTAGAAAATGAGAAAAATCGTCGCTTAAAATTAATAATTTAATGACAATAAATCAAATCGTCATGTAAAGTTGAAGTCTTTGGTGACGAACTATATGAATTATGACGAAATAAGTAATCTAAATGTGACGGAAATATAGTCGCTAAAATTTGAAAAAATTGACAGGAAATGGATAATCGTCATTAAAAACTAATATTTTAGTGACAATAAATCAAATTGTCATGTAAAGTTGAACTTCTAGTGACGAAATAACATATTTAGTGATAAATTTTAATGTCAAATGCGACGTTTTATTCGTCACCATAGATGAAATGATATAACGACGATAAGCTTTAGCGTCACCAAAAGATGACTTTTGATGACGAATTCAAAGAACGTCACATTTACCTAATGTGACGCACATACAGTGACCTTCTCTGTGACAGCAAAATTTCGTCGTCAATCACATTTTGTGACGAAAAATGATGCTTTTATGACGAATTGTTGTCGTCGCGATTTCTCAAATTTCCTGTAGTATATCACCTCCTCAGCTGATTGAAACCTTCAACTTATCTTTTTTTTAAGGGAAAATAATATTATTACCAGAGTACCAGCGGTACTCGAAATGGATATTAATCTATTACAGTTTCAGTATCAGTCCACGAGAAATAAGAAAAGAGCACCCATTCAAATGAATTACACCATTACACACATGCTATTCTAGGACTAGCGCACCAGTCACGGAAGTTGTAGGACTGTGGGCAGTCCTTATGTTGAGAAATAATGGCCCAGGTCGTAGCTCTCATATCATCGAAGATCTTTTCTGGCTTTGGCTCTTCATTTGCAAACACCTTTCCATTTCTTGCCTTCCATATAAACCACACAATCATACACTAGAGGCACTCCAATATGTGTTTCTTCCTTTTGATCTGAAGCAAACCACGAAATTGATGGAGATGTTCTGTTGGTTTATGGTGAGGGGCAGTCTTGAAGTCGAACCTCGCGTAGCAGAGCCGCCACAACTTGCTGGCAAAATTACAGGTGAAGAAGAGGTGTTGAGTGGTTTCCTCCTCATTCCCACAGAAGGGGCAGCAAAGAGTATCTCCATCACCGATGATATTTCTCTTCTTCAATTCTGATCGTGTAGCGAGCCTCTCCCGAATCACTTTCCATGCCAACCCCAAGTATTTAGTTGGTGTTAGTCCATTCTAGATTGCCTTGAGTGCAGCCTGCTCATCTTCGTGAATGGTGTGTGTCATCGGCACGAGCTGCGTTTGATGTTCGTAAGCTGATTTGGTTGAGTATCGACCATCCTTGGACAGCCTCCATGTCCATGAGTCGGGTAGATGTTCCTGCAATTTAATGTTTTCTATCAAGTGCTGCAATTGGTTAACTAAAGATTCCTCCCACGAGTATAAATTGCGCCTCCACATAAAAGTCCATTGCCAAATGCCATTTATCCACACTCAATATTCATTAACTCTAGATTCTTTGTTAGCACATAAAGAAAACAACCTAGGATAGGACTCACAAAGTGGAGGTTCGTTCATCCACCGGTCAGTCCAGAAGAAGGCGAGGCGTCCATCCCCCAATTTCTGCTTCATGTTCGACACGAACCCAGGGGCTGGCTGAATTGGAGAGGAATAGTTTTGAGATGTTTTTCCACCAACTCGATGCGTTGTTCCAGTTCTCCATGTGGATGGAGGTCCCCGTCGAGTAGATGTCGTACTTAGAGTCAAGGATTCTCACCCAAAATGTGTTGGGTTCGTCTCTAATCCTCCATGCCCACCTGCCAATAAGAGTTTTCTTAAAGAATTCAAGATTTTTCACACCTAATCCCCCATCTAATTTCGATCTACAAATATCATTCCATGCAACCCAAGGAATTTTTGTAGAGTGCACTCCTCCCCCCAAAGAAAATTTCTTTGTAATCTAATAAGTTCTCACAGGGCTTTTTTCGGTATGTGATAAAAGGAAAGATAATAAATAGGCAATGAGTTAAGCACCGCGTTGAGAAGGATAATTTTGCCCCCGAAAGAGATTTTACGGTCCTCCCATATTTTGATTTTTTTTCTCCACTTTCTAAATTACTTCTTTCCAAGCATCGATTTTGTGGTGATTAATTCCCACTTGCAGCCCAAGGAACTTCATTGTGAGAGATCCAACACCGCAACCTAGGAATGTCGCCACATCCTTCACCAAATCAGTGTTCATATTTATCCCATAGAGGCTGCATTTGGAGAAGTTTATTTTGAGGCCTGATATTCTCTCGAAATTGATCAGCAAACACTTGAGTGACCAAATGTTTTGTGTAGTCGCTTGCCCCACCAAGATAGTACCATCGGCGTATTGAGTATGTGAGACTGAGACGTTTCTACCAACGAGGGCTGCATCATATAGCCCTGAGTTTGACGCCCTATTGATAAGCACGTTCAGGCCCTTTGTTGCTATAATGAATAATAGCGGGGACAGGGGGTCCCCTTGCCGGAGTCCCCGCTCGAGTTTAAATTCGCGTGAGGGACAGCCATTTACAAGAACTGAAGCGGACGAAGAGGTTATGCATTCTCGGATCCACTTCCGCCACAACGGATCAAATCCCATACTTCTCATCATATCGTCCAAGTACTTCCATTCAACTGAATCAAAAGCTTTAGAGAAGTCGATCTTGAAGAGTAACCTTTCAATCTTCTGTTTTTTTGCCTCGTCTATGATTTCATTGAGTATAACTATCCCATCCAGAATATGGCACCCCTTGACAAAGGCTGTTTGTGTTTCTAAAATTACACTCCCGATGACCTTAGAGAGTCTTCGAGCCAACACTTTCGCTATAATTTTGTAGTAGCTGGTAATCATAGAAATAGGCCTGTAGTCATCTATGTTCTCGGCGTTCTGCTTCTTTGGGATGAGAGTGATGAAGGAAGGATTTAATCCTTTAACAAATTTCCCATTTAAATGAAATTCGTCAAAAAGAGTCTGAAAGTCGTCCTTTAGAAGATCCCTGTTTTCTTTGATAAAAGCGAGTGAGAAGTCGTCTGGTCCCGGGCTTTTGGACGGTTCACAACTCCAGACTGCGTCTCTAATTTCTACAGGCGAAAACGCTATGTGAGCATAATATTGTCTGCGTCGCAAACCTTATGCAGCGCAAAATCCTGAGGTATGGCTGGCCGATTGGGCACTAAGGCCTGGAAGTATCGTTTAAGGTGTTTGGAGGTGGCCTCTTTGATCTCGGCTGGTGTGGTAAGCCATTGACCGTCAATGCATAAATTCGACAGGTCATTAGCTTTTCTTGGTGCGTTGATGCATTTGTGGAAAAAAGTTGTGTTGGCGTCTCCTTCTTTTATCCATTGGTTTTTCGCCTTTTGTCGCAGAAAGCTCTGCTTGGTTTCACAGTCTGTGAGAATATCATTCATGAGGCCCCTTCGTAGTTCAATCTCGTCCTCCTCCAATTCGAATATGTTATCTGTGACGTCAAGTTCCAGAAGTTTCTTCTTGTTCGTGCCAATTTTGTGGTCCAGGTTCTCAAAGGTTGATTTACTCCATTCTCTAAGACCGGCTTTGATCTTCTTGAATTTTTCCTTTATGACGTAGCTGCCTCGGCCTTCGATGTGGGTGTTCCTCCAGATGCTTATTAAGTGACTCTTGAAGGATGGATGTCGGATCCAAGCATTAAAGAATCAAAAGGGCTTGGGACCCCAATCGATTTTTGGTCTTCAAGTAGCAGGGGACAGTGATCAGATAAAGATCTTGGTAGGCCAAGGAGTCGGGTAGGAAGATCTTCCAACAACCAATTTTCATTGAGCAGCACGAGCCATCTGCATGGTTACAGGTGTAGCTTCGCCCGAATAATGGCACATCGATCAAATTTACATTTTTGATGAAAGTATCGAAGTCCTCAATTTCTCTTCTGTTGTTGGCCCCAGCTCTTCCAACTCTTTCAATCTGATATCTAACTGCATTTAAGTCCCCTGCTATGCAAATATGTTTTTCACTGTTTTGTTGTATTACCATTTTCAGAGTGTCCCACAGGTCTCTCTTCTCCCGTGGGTGGTAGGGTGCATAGACGTTAATAAGGCAGAGGTTGATTCACGTGTTATACAACACTAAAATAAACAACCGCAATTGTACGGTGTCTATCGTAGCATGATAAGCACGAGGTCGATCCCACAAGGAGGTTTAGCGTAAAAGTGTAGTTTGTTAACGTAGTTCTATTTAGACGGGATCAATAAAGGGAAAGTGATGAATTACTCTAAGATTACCTACCAAAGTGTCACAAATAAGTAATGAAGAGTAATGGAAATCGATCTACTAGCATGCGAATCAATAAAACGAAAGTAAAACGAATGAAGACTCAAAGAGAGGAGGTGGGTTCCAAGGCAATTGTAACACCTAAATATCCGTTTATGAATGTTAACTCGTGTAAATGGCCATTAAGGTTATCTCATATAGGGTGATCACATAAGAAGAATTAATCGATCTCTCGATACAACTAATCCAAAAGCGCATGCAACAAAGGCTCGTATCTCTACATCACAAACGTTACACCGCCTAAAATAGCTCCTAAGATCATTCAACTCCCTCTCCGATAATTAATCCTCTCTCGAGATCATAATAATACCGGGTTGCATGCTTGCATACGATTAAATGGAATAAATCTTTCAATATTATCCCAATTAACAATGAATTAAGCAAATCATCATGGCCAATAACAACATGCTTTACAATGGATAATTAAACATACAAATAAGAGACAAACACCAATTAAAGCAAGAAATTAATCATAAACTTCAATCCAAGTATCTACAATGCCTTAGAACCACAAATTGTTTAGCTAATCAAATACATACTCAAATTACAAAATCCAAATGAAAAACTAAATAAAAAAAAAGAGAACAAGGAAGCTTAGTCTAGATTGTGGTAGGAAGTGGAATTCCCAAGCTAATGCCTCCTCTCTTGCATGAATTGGTGAAGAGATGAAGAAGATATGGCCAAAACACCTTGAATTATGTGTAACTATGTGTGGAATTTAGGAATTGGGGGTGAATGGCTTGAATTTCAAGAAAGTGAGGTATTTATAGTGTTGGGGTAGGGTTTGAGTGTGAAAATTGCAAGTTGATCCTTTGAAAATGGAGAAATTTCACGTTTGGCACCGAAATTGGCTTGGCCCGGCCGGGTGGGAAAGTGGCCCGGCCGGGTGGAGTGTTGGCCGAGCTAAAATAAAAACAGGGGCTGATAGGCCCGGCCGGGCGAGTGATGTCGCCCGTCCGGGCGAAAACTTCGTAAATGGAGGTGATGTTGGACTGTTCGGCCGCCCGGCCGGGCGAGTGATGCCGCCCGGCCAGGCCATATCCTCGTCTTTGGGGCAAAAGCTGGCACGCGACCGCCCGGCCGGGCGAGTGATGCCGCCCGGCCGGGACAAAACTTCGTATTTGACCTTAATTATGGTGCTCGGCCGCCCGGCCGGGCCAAACCTTCGACTTTGGCTCTGTCCTTCGTTTTCGTCCTCCAACTTCGTCCCTCCGTTTCTTGAGCTTCCGACCTCCGATCGACTCGATTCTTTTGGATATTCCACTCCATTTTTCGAGCCGGATCCAATGGTGCACTCCTATTTCTGGTCCGATCACTTGTGGTATGTTTTTTTCTCCCAAATTCCATTGTTTCACCTACAAAATCGACAAAACACAACCTTTCTCTCATTTTGGCTCAAATCATCATAATCCATGCATAAATCAATGAAATCTCATCAAAAACATGCTTCACATGTGCCTCTAAATTGTGTAAATTCCACCTGAATCAGAGGTCTGCCGAGTCCTTTTTTCGGGTTGCGTTAACCACAAGTATCCCACTAACGTGTCAGGCACTAACGCATTGCAAATATTCCACGTCCCAGAAAGTTGCGATACCCCCCGAGCGTCCGATTGCTGGTCTGAAGACAAAGCTACATTTTTTGTTCCCCCAAATCCCTTTGCTCAGAATGGGATCTACACTTTCGAGTTTAGTTTCTTGAATAAAGCAGGCCTTAATTCTGTGCTTTCTCACCAGTTCTCTGACCTCATTTATTTTTACTCCACTGCCCAATCCTCTAACGTTATAGCTCAGTAAACGCATTAAAGGAAATTGGCACTCCACGATCAACAAAAAAAAAAAACAATGGTTTCAGCGAGTCCGACTGCTGCCTGCGGGTTTTCCCACAGTGCAAGAGCCTTTAATGCCAAGTTGGGAGCCATAATCATTTATTTTCCTTTCTAATTCAGCCTCATTTTTATCAGCGAAGTCTTTAGCAAAGGTGTCCCATTCTGCTCGGGCAAGTTTTTTCTTAATACGAGGGGGTAATTTTGGTTTCTTGGGAGGGCGTGTGGTTTTCCGGGTGGGGATGGCTTGATGAGGTGCTGTGGTGTTTGGAGATTTTGGAGATGGGGAAGGGTCTGGAAGTGGGGAAGAGAGTGTGCAGGGCTCGAAGATGTTGTGAGGAACAGTGTTGGGCTCGACGGGGTGCCCGAAGGGCACCTGAACCGCACCGCTAGAGTGGGAGGCAGCCGGTTCGGCTTCGAGGGTAGGGGTGGAGGGGTCGAGTGGGTTAGGTTTGTTATGGGCCAAGGAGGAAGTTAAATCTTGGGCTGGGTTAGGGTTGGCCAGGGGAGGGGGGAAAAGGGCCCGCGCATGCGGGGGAGATACATACATCATAGTTAAGATCGACAATTAATTGGATACCTTAGGGATTCTCAAGCGCCGCCCCTAGGGGGCATGATCATTGATGGAATGCTCGATTCTCTCATTCTGTGAGTAATGTTGGCCGACATCCAAGGAATTTGGCACATAAGTCGAAGATTCATTGAACGGGTGCGTGGGGTGGGGGCCCCACAGAGGGGAGATTGATTCTTCGACTACCGACGCGCCATCGTGATCTGAGCCATCAATTCCACCGCAGAACGATGGTTCAGCTTCCACCACCTTCCACTTATCGCCAAACTCAAAGTCTGATTGATCGGAGTCTGAATTAATATCCTCAGTTAATGCCGGCATTTCTTCCATTTCTTCAACGATCCTAATTGAGAAGTGTTTTCCATCTATTTTTTGTGTTATACAGCCACTCACGGGGAGTATACCCGATGTTTGGATGCGAATTCTTGCAAAAGCCAAACTTAATTTCATCTCCGTGCATTGATCAATTTCCACCAGTTTTCCAAAGAGTAAGGCGAGTCGGCCAAAGAATCTCCTATTCTATGTATGTATGGGAACACCATATAGTCTAATACAGGTCGTCCTTTGCTTGCATGCATCAGTTGGCTCCCATGGACCGAGGTAATTAAACTAATGAATAGTCCAATCTTCAAATTCTTTCAGAGTGTAGTTGAGTGGCTCTCTACCTTTTGATCTAAGGAGAACAAGATTCCCTCCCATGTGTGTGACCTTGATTTTTTGATAACATTCACCCATCAGGTCGTCCTTTCGTTTGTCCCAATCGAAGATACCTTTCAATTGCCCTGTGTAGCAGCCAGATACCCATTCGTTTTCCTCTGGGGTAGTATGGAACACGAACCGGCGGGGGGAATCTCCCCCGTCTCAGACCGAAATCGGGGCGCAACTGGTACCGGGTTAGGCTGCAAATGAGGTATTGTTGCCTCTTTAGGGGGTTGAGGGGCCGAGTCTTTCTCACGTCGGACTCTTTCAGCGAAGGATACCCCCATTTGAACCCGATTTGGGGAAGATATGACATACCTCTTTGGAGCGCCTAGTTTCATGCTTTCCTAGAGAATTTCGACAGGTTTGCTCTTAGCTTGTACGACCCGAACCAGATATTATTAAGGCCTTCCTCTATCGCCCGTGGGCAGCCATTGTTTGAGAATCGAACAAAGACGAAAAACTCTCCCCTTTTGTTTGTCTTTTGTGATATATATATATATATATATATATATATATCTTTCACCTTTCCAATGGTCTCGAATTTTTCCAGCAGATTTGGAATAGACTTCCTCCGGGAAGTTTTTGAAGAAGAACGTGTGTGTTAAAGATTCGAGCCTCCTTATCCATTCCGGTGTTGTACCTAGTTTCTTGGGCATCTTACCCTCTCTCCGAAGTGAACCATATCTTACTACCTGAATATTATCAATCCTAAGGTGGGCTAGTGGTGGTGTTGGGTTAGGTGTTTTCTGCCTCACCGGTGTGCACTCGGGGTGGTGGTGGTGGCTGGTCCTAAATTCTACCCCTCTCTTCCTTACCCACTCCACTCCTTTTCTCTCTCTAGCTCTCATGTTTTTTTTTTTATTAGATTCTTGCCTTGTGTATTTTTTGGTGCCTTCAACTCATCTGATTTCGGCCTAAATCATCTTATCTGATCCTATCGACTGACTATGAGATTATGAGATAACACTCACAGAGTTGACTGAGTAAATTCTATTCGGGGATGAAGACCACGTCCATTGATTGTCTTCTTCAGAAATATTGTCGTCTATCCTCGTCCTTAGTCAGATTCCCCTTCCACACGAATAAGTTTTTGTGCCGGCCACTTCCAAACCAATCAAGATCAATAATAAATGGGCGAGGAAACAAATCTTTCAAAGGCGTGTCCCCACCCATCTCTGATGCCAAAATCTAGTATTACTGTTGTTGTTAACCACTCGCCTACAGTTTTTTCCAAACCAATCACTGAGGCCGGCCAAGGTGACCAAAGATAATTCTCATTTTTTACCCAATCTAATATAACACTCACCATATTTACACAGATAGGCAAAGGTACAAAAGTTAATAACATCTCATGACAGGCCAGCCCCATTTACCAAACAGCGTACTATTAAAAGTTTCTCAACTCACCCAAGCAAATTTCCTTTGCCTCCTCCCCAAAGAAAGCATATCGGTCTTTGAAGAGCAATGATTTTTTTAATAACACAGAGGGAGCCTCGATTGGCTAAGGACAAAGTAGTTGATATATAGTATTCAATATCCAAGATAAATCAAACTATATATTATGGAATGTACTTAATTTGATGCACATTATTTGTGCTTCTTGTTAATTTAGAGTAAATTATTGTGTATATTTGAGTAGTATGAAATGCTATATTGTTAATGAGTGGATCAAATTAGTAACCTGTTAGAACTTATAAAACTCATATAGGTACTCCTTCTGTTGATACAAAGTTAGGGATAAAGATCCAAAATAAGACGCGCGAGTTTGCCCACTATTGAGGACAAAAATATCCACTACAAAAAAAAAGTACCCACGGATTAACAAAGTCAACCGGTTTACCGACGGAATTTATTATCCGTCGGTGATTACTGACGGATATTCTGTCGATCCGTCATGTAATCTTCAAACGGCACCGTTTTTGGCCCGTTTAACCACGGATTTCTTCCGTCGCTACTCGAATTTAATTTGGTGATTACCGAGAGAAATTTCCATGGGTAATCACAAAAAATTTTAAAAAAAATTAATTAAATATGTGTGATTGCCGACGAAAATTTCCATCGGCAATCACAAAATTAAAAAAAAAATAGCGTGATTAGTGACGGAGCCAGAAATTTTAGATTGGGGGGCCCGATTTACATTACTATAAAGACAAAATAATATTATATTTAATTCATTATAAATTTTGATTGTTCCGACTCATAATAGGTGAAACGGTGTTAAAATTATTAGACAAATGTATAACTTAAAATATATTCCCTCCATCCCGTAATGACTTGAATACGTTGATAAGTTCACTTTTTAAGAAATGTGAATTTAGTGAGGTGTATTTTTGGTGATTTAGTAAGGTATAAAAGAAATTTAATGAGGTGTTAAAAAAAATTAGTGAAATGTAGGGAAGAATGTAGATTAAAATGAGTGACAATTTTAAAAATAAAATGATTTAGTGAGAATATTAATTTTGTAGATTATTCACATATTATGAGTGTGCAAATAATTTTGAAACGTCTCAAATAAAAAAAAAAGTATACAAATAATTATAAAACGGAAGAAACCCCTATGTGGCTCCGTCCACTGATTACCGACAGAAATTTCCATCAGCAGTCACAAGAATTAAATTATTGATTAAATTAGGAAATTTGTTAGCTAGGATATTATTGATTAAATTAGGAAATTTTTTGATTAAATTAGGAACTTGTTGATTAAATTACTCCTTCCGTTTTTTAATAAGTACAGTCACTTTGGTTTTTTAACTAATTTTAAAATAAGTGTCATTCAGGATTTTTTTTTCTTTAATTTTGACTATTTTAACATTACTCATTTACTACAAATATTTTTCATAAATAAATTTCATAATTATCTTTACCATGATTTAGGGATTTTGTTTTTTGAGTCTTAATTTGGTTTATGAATACTGGCTACATTCTTGACCACGTTCTTTATCAAACAAAATTTTTATATTAAAATTATTTATAATTAATGAAGGGTAATATAGACCACAATTTATAATCTTAATTTGTTGAAAAAAGTCAAAGTGACACTTATTATAAAATGGAGGGAGTATGAAAATTGTTGATTAAGTTAGCTAGAAAAATATTAATTAAATTAGAAAATTATTGATTAAATTAGAAAATTGTTGATCAAAATTAGAGGTTGGTGAATGAACTTGGCGCCCTTGTTTGTCGGATCTTGAAAGCGAGGTACGTCATTCGAAGCCACTTTCTTGATGCCCGGTGAGGGAATAACCCTAGTTTAACATGGAGATATGGAAGACTAAGGACCTTATTCGTCGGGGTACTAGATGGAAGGTGGGAAGTGGCAATGTGGTTAGTGTGTGGTACCACCCGTGGTTGAATGATGTTGCGGATATCCGAATAAAAACTCTTGTTATAGAAGGTTTCGAGGACCTTCTTGTCTCAGACCTATTGCTACGGGGAACGCATCAATGGGATGTGGAACTCATTATTGAGACTTTTTGTGCGGATGATGTGGCTAGAATCCTGAAAACAGCAATCCCTTTGCATGGTTTTATCGATTCTTTGACTTGGCACTTTGAGAGAAATGGATGTTATTCGGTGAAATCTACATACAAGTTACTTGAGAAGAATAAATTTCAAGACCTAGTGGAGCAGTTGAGGGGATAGCAGGAACTGTGGAAGTTGCACGTTCCCCCCAAGGTGAAAGCAAGAATTTGGAGATTCTGCAAGAATTATACGCCGTCTAAAGGAGAACTGTTTCGACGCCACATAATTGGGGATAATTTGTACACGAGTTGTAATGTTGAGACGGAGATGACATGGCATATCAGCTTCTTCAATTTTTTATATGCCAGTGATTGCAGAAGTCGAGGACCTGCCAAATATATTACTGAAGTTGTTTTGTCATCTTAAGGGAGATTGATTAGTGTGAAAATTGTTTGAAACTCATGTGTTTAATTCGCATAATTTTATAGAGTTTCGTTGCATTTTTACACTAAATTGACTTATTGCACTTGATTTAGAGAAAAGATTGTGGTTTGTTATTTTTATAGGAAAAATGAGCATTTTGAGAGCAAAATATGCCTTGATAATATTGTGGAGTTGATCGAAGGAATAAAACGAGAATGGAAATAAATGCACTTGGGCTTGAGAATAAAAGAAAAAAATATATTGAAATTCAAGCCCATTTCGGTGGCCCAATTGAAGAAGGGAGCAACTCAAATTAATTTGTCAAAAGCAATAAATGGGTGCGGCTAAAGGCACACACAGATCCTATGAGGACACCCACGCGATGAGGACACACACAAAATGGATGAGGACACACACAAAATGGATGAGGACACCCACGTGAAAATTCCAAAATTACCCTTTTCTGAATTAAAACCCTTCATTCTCTTTTTCTTCTCAAAATTCAGGACACCCACCTCCATTTCTCTCTTCACGTCAGCGCGTAGCAGCGCCGCCTACCTCTCTACGCCGCCCCTCTTCCTGCGTTCCGGCGTCGCCCGCCCGTCCGCAGCGCCGCCTCTTCACCTCCCAAGCCACGCACGCCGGTGGCGGATTCTCTCCCCCAGCCCCCCGCTTCTCTTCTTCTGCTCCCACGTCGCCGCGCGCGACCACCCACCCACCTCACGTCGGCGCAGCAGCGCCACCCACTGCGCACCTCTTCCCTTCCTCTTCCCTCCGTCACTGCGGCACGGCCACCCATCTGAAAATTCCAAAATTACCCGTCTCACTATTAAAACCCTAATTTATTTCTTCATTTCTCAAATTCAGGACACCCATCTCCCAACTCCAATTTTCGCCCCCTCCACGCCATCGCTTGACCGTGCCCCTCCACGTCGTCGCCTGGCCGCGCACGCAGACGCCGTTGCCTGGCCGCCACCTGCAATAGACCCGTCGCCTGGCAATAAATGCCGCCGCTTCTGCTTGAAAAAGGAAGGCGGCCGACGGCGCTGTTCCTCATCCCCTGCGTCATCGTCGCCCATATGTCCATGCCCCCAACCGTCTGTCCATTCGCTGTCCCCCCGTCGCCGCCGCTGCTATTGAAGAGAAGGTCAAGCGACGCGGCCGTCGTCGCCTCTTCTCCCTCGGTTAGTTTCCGTCGTCGCCCTCCTCCATCTGAATCGACTAGTTTTTGTTCAATTTTTTTAGATCTGTAAATGTAATTTTTTAGGGTTTAGATACTTCATCTTTTTTCGAATTCCTTTCTTTCGATTTTTTTGCTGTAAATCGAATTCTTTTGAGGAATCTTTATTTTTTTGAAAAAAAATTCGGAAATTGTTGTATTTTTAAAGAACAAATTGATTGATTGATTGAAGAACAAATTTTGAAAGAAAAAATGTGTTAGAATGATTTAGTTTTGGTATTTTCCTTTAATTTTGTGAATTTGCAGATTGGGCTTTAGAAATGTTTTAATTTATTTTCGTTTCCAGTGTATTTTGGAATTTTACGGCGATGATGGAGGATAATCTTGGTTTGGGAGTGTTTTTTTATTTTTTTTGGAAAGGTTGTTTTGGAAAAAATTTCGAACAACTTGAGTTTGTTTTGGAAAAAAATTCGAACAAGATGTTCGATCTTTTTTTTCGGACAAATTTGAGTTGTTTTGGAAAAAATTTCGAACATGTTTGTTTTGGAAATTTTTTCGAACAGTTGGTGTTTTGGATTTATTTTTGTTGCAATTTTGGAGTTTTTTTGTTGAAAAATGGTGGTGGTGGTGGTGGTGGTGGTGGTGGTGGTGGTGGTGGTGGTGGTGGAGATAATGTTGTGAAATAGAATGGGTGGGTGTACTCATCTTCATTTTTTTCATAAATTTTACCTGGGGTTTATGGGATATTTCACATGTTCTGAAAGTTTAAAAAAATGTTTGGTGGGTGTACTCATAGGAAATCCGGGTGCCTTTAGCCGCGCCCGCAATAAATTTGCTTTGCTTAAGTAGCTGCACACGTGTGAGACAAAGTGGAAATTGGAACCTAAACATGAGTCCAATTTGGCAGCCCAGATATTTGAATGCGGGCCAATTTAATTAATTGAGTCCAAATTAATTGCAAGACAGCATAAGCAAGCTGCTCATTGGAGGAGGCCCGTGCCATTTCGAAATGGGTCTGACTATTTACACCTCCATTTCGGTTTAGAACACTCTCCTGATTGATGCAACCCCCTCAAATTTGTCAAGATAGATGCACTCCCATGGAATTGTCTTAAATACCCTTTTCTCCCTTTTATCTATATAATACCCCTTTACTAACCACACCCTCCTCCAAACCCTAATTCTCTCCACATTTACCACCCCTTGCCGCCGTCCACCACCCATTGCCGTCGTCGCCGCCGCCCCCTTCCTCCCCCTCCCTCTCCCTTAGCCGCGGCAACCTCCCCTTCCCTCTCCCTCAGCCGCGACAACCTCCCCCTCCCCCTCCCTCGGTCGCGACGGCCTCCCCCTCCCCTCCCTCTCCGATTTCTTTTTTGTTAAACCCGTCGTGCCGCCCCTATCGACCTCACCGCCCCGCCTCCTGGTCGAAGATGTCGGTCTCCCCCACCCCAAGTAAGTGTATCAGCCGCCGCCGCCACCTGGTAAGTGTATCGCCCCGTCGGCCGCTCAGATTTCTTTTTTAGGTTTTAGGTTTTTCTGCTTGTAGAAACTTTTTTTTTATTTTCGACGATGTAATGTCGACCGTGTAACCTCTCGTCGACATCATGTTGTCGACGAGAGTTTATATGGTCGACATTACATTGTTGATTTTTATAAGTTTTTTTTTTTTAATTTCGACCTTCTTATGTACACCATATTCACTCTCATCGACATTAGGGGGTCGACGAGAGTTTATACGGTCGACCTAAGAAGGTCGAATTTTTTAAGTTTTTTTTTAATTTTTTTTCTACAAACTTAGGTCGACCATATTCACTCTCGTCGAGTTGTCGACGAGAGTGAATATGGTCGACACTGGTTTGTCGAAAATTGTAAAAAAAAAAATTGAAATTTTTTTCTAAAGTTCCTGAATTTTTTTTGTTTGTGGTGAAATTTTGTTGTTAGTTGTTTGGTGCTTGGTGGTGGTGGTTGTGGTGGTGGTTGTGGTGGTGGTAGCGGCGGAATTGGCGGCGGCAGCAGTGGTGGGGGAAAATTTAGATTTAGGGTTTAAAGGTGAAGGAGGGGTGCATTTAGTAGTGTAATATGACTTAAAGGGTCTTTTTTTATTTTTTACATTATTATTATATTATTAAATTTATAGGAGGAGTGTTCTAAACCGAAATAGAGGTGTAAATAGTCAGACCCTTTCGGAATTGGGGCAGCAGCAAAAACATCTAAATTATTATGGGCCTAGGCCCATTTCATCAATTAAATCATGCTAAAATACTTTTTTTTTAAATCTTGCAATTCAATTAACTCAAACATATCAGCATATCAAAATAATCTACATACCCCCTTACATAATGTCTATAACGACCATCTACCATTTTACCATCATGAAAAACTATTAATGTAAAAATTGTTGGTTCATTTTTTGCATCGGCATATAAAACAAATAAAAAAATTGAAAAAAAAATGTAAACAAAACAAAACTAATTAACCCATATCTAAACGTAAAAGTTATAGAAAGTTATCGTGTATTGGGGTGCAGAAGCATTCTTGTTCCTTTTAGACATCTCCAATTTTTCGTACAAACTCAAAATCACTCTATTTGTGGATTTTTTTTTCTTAGTCATAATCGAAGATAAATTCAGTAAAAATTGGGAAAAAAAAATGGGGTTTGGGATTTAGGGTTTAGGAATTAAAAGAGGGAAAATGATGTCAAAAAAAATCGCGCTCAAAACCTTTTTTCGTTAGTCAATGAAAGGTTGACTAACAACAACATCAAAATTGATAGAAAAGAATAACTGAGTAATCAATTTTGATAGTGATTAAATGTGGATGACCAAATCTGAAAAGTGGTAAAGTTCAGTGACCAAAAGTGATATTTTTCCAAAAGTTATAGGTAGATTTAAATGTAGTATTTCATTTTATTGTAAGGGATCATTCAACACAAGACAATTAAGGAATACCTTTCTTTAATTTAATTTTTTGTTATTTATATTCTATGTGTTTGTTTTATTTTATTAATTTAGTTATGGGCTAAGTTTTGATTGCTTTGGGTGTTGAAATTATGTGGATAATTAGTGGATTTATGTATTAATTGTTTGCTTAGCCTATGTCTTGGTTTAATTGCTTCTAGTGTTGTAATTTGTAAGATTCAATTGGTTGATTAATCCTATTAGCTAGCATTTTCGATTATATTAATTGCAACGAGAGTTTGGTTTGCATGATTGAGGTGTGGGTGTGAGCCTTAATTAATTAATTGAAGTTAAATAGTAATTAGCTTAACCGAGAGATGGTTGATTGATTAGATCGACAACATTAGACATTAATCGGTTAGAGGTCATCTAAGAGATTATTGAGAGGGTGAGTCGTAAACATTAGTAACTGTGTTGAAAGTGTTTACGAGTCACTATCCTAGGAGCTTATGGTACTAATTAGATCTCATAATTGTTAAGTAGTGCACGTGTTCACCTGAGCCTCACGAGGGGTTGGTCTACACATATATGTGATAGTCTTTAGCATAATTCAAGACATTTGGCTTAATTATTGTGATTAGTTTGTTAATTCATTAGTGATCCCACATAAGGAAGACACCCGAAGCAATTCTTCCACTTGCACTTTCATCTTTGAGAGTTAGTTTTGGTTGTTTACTTAGTGTTTCTTTTTCTTATTGGTATTTGTTTTATCCTCCCGTTTAGCTTCTATAACACCATTCCGACGTATAGTTTTGGGCTCCACGCTCTCCTAGGTCCTTGGACGATAACTACTTGATCATATACTTACTCAACTATAACGAACCCATACGCTTTTTGATAAGTTATTTTTGTTCTTATATTGTGCAAAAATATGAAAAAATCAGTGATATAGCCAAGGAAGTGGTGATGATTGTGTGGAGGTTATGGAAGGAGCGAAACGATCGAGTATGGAATGGTTCATGTGGGACGGCGGAATCGGTGATTGTGTTAGCTAAACAATACCTCAGTGAGTGGAAGAAAGCGATGGAGAGGAGCTCGGGTCATGAAAGTCAGGTAGGACTTTGCAAGTTGTGGCATAGGCCTCCTGCTGGTCCCAGAAGTTGAGTTAAGATTAGAAATAGTCAAAAAGTCTAGATGGGAGGGGTGAATAGACTTTTAAAACTTTTTCTAAAATATCATAGTTAATGTGCAGAATTAGTGTTCTGGTACAGTACTGTGCTTACTCAGCTCAGTACTCTCAATATTAAAGTGAGCTTTTACAGTTTATACTCAACTCTTGATTTTGAACTTTTACTTAGTAAACAATACTACTGTTCTTAGTATGAAGTAATTCGTCTACTCAACAAGATTTCTCAATCTAGTTGTTTATACGAATTCTTTAAGAACTTATAAGAATATAAAACAGTAAGTAAATGAATACAATATTTATAGTGGTTCGACAACTGTCTACATCCACTCTCACAAACCCAGTTGTGATGTTTTATTAAATCCTTGAGTTTCTTGTGGCTTAGAATCCCAAGATTAAGACTTTGATCTTGTCGATTACACTTCCAAGTGTATCTTCGATCTACTAGTAATTCACACAAGTAACTAGCACACTTGTTTACAAACGAAGTCACAAACTAAAATATAAAACTTCTCTGTGTTGTAGCCCTCGAATAATCTCTTCAAAACTTGGCTTCTTGATCTTCGCTTCTTCAACTCTGTGAGTTTCTTGAATGCTCTTAAGACTTGAATTGTTCTTTGAATGCTTGATCTTTCAGTAGTAGTAGTAGTCTTTTCCAGTAGAAGATCACACGGTATTTATAGACTTTAGTTCGACAGTTAGTTGTTTGTGAAACTAACTCATAACCGCTTTTTGTAACTTCTTTCTCCAACTAACTTCAACTGTTTTAAGTTAGTCTTCATATCTTCAAATAGATATTCAGTTACGCTAAATAAGTTTTCCAAACTTATTCTTCAACTTCGACCTCAGCACAGTAAAATATTCTTCTCATATTTTACTGTTCTCATGTACTCTTCTCAAGTACACTTTTGTCTTCTGTTTTGAGTTTCTTTCAGAATACTTCTTTAATATCTTCTGAGTGTTCATTCTACTCTTCTCATTTGAAGTCTTCTTCTTCAGAGTAGTCTTCTCAGTCTTGTAGTCTTCTGATCTTTGTCTAGTCTTCTAATCTCTAACTTTGCTGATTACAATAATACAAACTTACAAATATAAATCTATCTGTGAGAATAGGTATGAGATCATCGTTAATGAGGTGATAGGAATGATTCACTATTTATAAGAGTATTTACAATGAGATAATTAAGGTAAATACAACAACCATATCAAAGAGATAAATACAAAAGATATGGACTAAATTAAAATATATTATTCCTATATTATTATTCCCTATTACTATCAATACTTCAACTGAACTATATACAGTAGAGTATATCTAAGTCCTATACTATAAGTTGTTTATACAATTCATTCATTCAGCTTAGTTCCTAACAATTCAGAATATATTCACATATAAGATCAGTAACTCGGTTTTCATGACTTCTAAAGATGACTTAGTTAAGATGACTTCTTCCACATATATTATTAACTTTAAGTTGTTTTTTGGCCATCAAAACTTAATCTCATCAACTAGGATTTTGTTTCTAGGATTCATATCCCAACACCTCATTTGGGGAAATTAAAGCTAAACATTGATGTCGCTTTCTTCTCGAATACTAATGAAATGGGGATTGGTATGTGTCTCTGGGATGATAATGGTACTCATAGCTGCAGTCGAACGATTCTCTTTAATAGAACGTATCGACCCGATGAAGGGGAAGCATTGGGACTCTTCGAGGCCTTTTCGTGTTTAAGGATATGGAGTTGCAAGATGTGATTATTGAAATGGACGCCAAGAATGTGGTCGACTCTTTCTCTGCTTCGGCCACGAACGACACATCCTTCGGGAATACAGTGGAAGCATGCAAACGGCAAGCGAGAGATTTGCGAAATATCGAGGTGGTGTGGGTGAATCGTAAGGCCAATGTTATGGCACATTTCTTGCTAGGATTGTTGGGAAATATCATAGTCCTTATTATTGGGTCGAGCATCCGTCATGTGTGGAACGCCTCCTAATACGTCTTGTCCTTGCTCGTGCTAATTCGAGTTGTTGGTAAAAAAAAATCCCCTGTTTTAAAAAGATTGTTGTTTTTAATTTTAAATCTTGTTTCAAAAAAGTTTATCATTTTATCTATATTTACCATGAATTTCCCTAAATTACCCCTATGTAATTGATTCGGGTGTAAATTGCATGACTTTAGTGCATACTGTATTTAGAGCTTATATTTCTTGTATTTTCACATTATATTGGCCAATTGTGGATGATTTGATTTAATTGTGAGAAAGGTATGGTGTTGTTGATGTTTGTAGGTAAAACGAGGCTTTTAGGAGCAAAACACATGTCTATATCTCATTGAGTCAAAAATAGGATTGCATCATTGAATTCATCTCGAAAAATGGAGTGGAATGGAAAAAAGAATCGAGTCGATCGGAGATTGGAATCAAAATTTTTGCACGAAACAAGGATCAGAAATGACTCGACCGAGTCACTCAAAAGCTCAAAATTTCAGGACTCGACCGAGTGTACAGATCCGACCGAGCTCGAGGGATGGCCTGAGACTGGAAACTTGGACAACTCGGTCGAGCACACTAACTCGGTCGAGTGGTAGCTGGACAAAAAGGAAACTCGACCGAGTTGCACAGATCCGGCCGAGTTGGGACCATGGCCTGCAACTCTGAATTTGAGGCCCAACACGGTCGAGCACACCAACTCGGCCGAGTTGCTGAGTGGAGAAATCGCATACACGTTTTTATTGGCCCATTTCTCGGGGGTTTTGGCCCATTTTTTAAGGGCCTAAGTGCAAATTTCATCAAGATTTTCTTACCAACTATAAATAGAGTCAATTTGAGTTTTAGAAAGAAGTTTTCTTCCTTTACAAGCTTTTCTCACAAACATTCACATAGTAGTAGGTGTTCTTCACATTTTAGTTTAATTTCTTCATTAGATTAGATAAAATAGTGGTTTTTACATCAAATCAAGTTACGATTATCGTCGGACATTGTCTATTACATCGTTTTATACCTACAATTCCATGATCAAGGTGATAATACTTTTATTTGCATTTCAATTTGGTAATTTCTTACTACTTTGCTATGAGTTTGATGTTTATTCTTGTTGTAGCCATTGGATTCTCTTCTAAAACCATGGGCTAAGTTCTCATTGCCTTGGGTGTGGATGTTTTGATGGGTGTTTAGTGTAATTATGGATTAATTGTATGATTAGCTTAGGTTTTGGGTGTTAATGTTTCTAGTGTTGTGATTTTCATGATTCAATTGATTAATTCACCCTATTAGCTAGCATTGTTGGTTGTGTTGATTACAACGAGGGTTGGGTTACATGATTAAGAGTGTGGGTGTGAGTTTGGATTGGTTGATTTGAATTTAAATAGTAATTGGCTTAACCGAGAGAGGGTTGATTGCTTAGATCGACAACACTAGACACTAATCGAATAGAGGTCGTCTAGGAGATTGGTGAGAGGGCGTCTCATAAGCATTAATAACCGTGTTGAAAGTGCTTATAAGACACTGTCTTAGGAGATTATGGTATTTGATTAGATCATATATATTTTGGTTCATAATTTTTTTATTTTCCGCAAAAGGTCCTAAAAATTAAGTTTTTAATTCAATTTTATGCCACCATATAATACTGCTGAATTAAATTGCCTTAGTCAATCTGAAATTCCTAATACTCCCCCTCACTCGTGGGCCGAATTATCACCTCTTACCCTTTGGGGAGGAGGCCCAGCGAGTGGACAATTTAAATGGGTGGAATTGCTTTCAGCAGGAATCGAACCCAGGACGTGTGGGCGTGAGCCTTATAGCTCTAATTCCATGAAAGAATTCCGTCTCAACTAAAAGTCCGAAGTTATAGAGAGGTTGGAAATTAATTCTTGTATATTAATTCCTAATAATACCTTACTTCACTTTGGTGTTTCTATAGAGAAGAGTGAATGGAAAAGATACTTCATTCAATATTGAAAGTAGAAATAAGTACAAGAGTATTCTATACAAACGATGTGAGATACATTACACAGGAATATATACAATATAATCCTAATACTTTCATCTTGTATTTCATTGCTTTTAATACATGAAATGTGTCATATATAACATAAAAAGTATTTTTAAAAAATTGTTGCAACTCGATGCACCGGACTAATTATCAGCGTGCATGGTTGAAGATGATATGGCAGCCAACCACCGGTCTACTTCACACATGCATCTTTGCCAACCTTGCACGGGGCTAATTTCTAACTGCCACATCATCTTTAGTCACATAAAAAATTAGTCAAGTGAATCGAATTGTAATAATTAATTAGTTTGCGTATCGAATTGAACATTTTAATATAATAAGTTGCAGTTGATCATGATAAACACCCAAAAGGTCATGAATTTTTATACAAAAAAAAAAACACATTTTCCAAACTTATCAGCAATCAAATATTAATCATTTCTACAATTATTGGCTTCATACCTAAAACCTCTACAAAATGATTTCGCCACTTAAGTTCAAATTCCAAAGTTAAACCCTTTGTACTTTGCGATTTTTATAAAATTTGCTTTGCTGTTCCGGAAAAAAAATATATCACAACAATCACACAACTTTAGACAAGTGAAGTTAGCATACCGCAAATCTGAGCAGAGCTGAACTCCTACACTCAGAAGGAGTTGGAAAATCCTTCCCTTGCGTATTAGACGGTATTTCGGTAAAGGGCTCATTTAGATCCGGAATGCCTCTATATCTGCACGACGTTTGCCCGTAGGAACTTCTCTCAGTGTCCGCATAGCTGCTGGGCAAAAGGTCCGATTTTTGTTTTCTCTTAGATGATACATTCACTGGCTCATCAGGTTGGATATCAGAATATTTAGTCATACCTACTACATCAAAAAAACAAAATTGATTTAATTATAATATTATACAAATTAGGTTAAGTGTATTTTTTCAATAAATTTGCACAAATTTTAATTATAGTCCGTTAACTTTTTCAACATTGAAATTCGTCTCATAAGTTTACAAAATTTTATGTTTCGGTCCTTTTAGAAAACACGATAAATTTTAATTTTGTTAACTTTTTTTAGCCGATAAAATGACAAAAAGTTAAATTTAATAAACTAAAAGGACTATTTTCAAAGTTGACCGGACTAAATTTAAAATTTGATGAAAATTAGCAGACTAAATTTAAAATTTGTACCATGGTCGTTTTTGCCGGTCCGCTCAGCACAAACATCCCCAACGCAGTTTGAACAGTTCCACAATCGGAATCTGGGAATGACTAGTGGAGGTAAATCATCGCCTTCTAAAGCAAAGGGCAAACACACCTTTGGATCTTTCTTCCTCGTGACAGCAACAAACCGACTGCATCAACAGAATTATGAGTACTTTTTCTTCATTATTTATATTCTATAGGATTAATTACAACTATTTTAAGCTCTAATTTGATAGAAGAAAATGCAATTACATAGTCATCTAATTTATCCAACAAAATGTTTATAGCACATATAATTTGAAAATTCCAATATTTTTTAAAAATTTATAGATAATTACGCCTCGGACTTACACAGTCGATCATTTACTCTAAAATTCCAAGAATCAAAGATAATGTGTGTTGCAATATTAAGTAATTGCAACACAATGTGTTTTAAAATTATAGAACATAGTTTAATCCTGGATATTGAATATATAGCTTACACATGATGTAATGCTCAGTAATACCACAGCTAACACACACCACTAAAATATCATACACTGAGCAAAAAAATGATTCCAAAAATAATACCTCAATACCAATAAAAAAAAGGAAAAAATTAATGATATATAAAGATAAATATACTTTACATCTAGAATAAAATCACTTACCGAATTGAGAAATGTTCGTGCACGGGCGAATCGATCTCCTCCATAGCACAGCCAAGATCTATAGTTATCATGTTAATTCCAACTACAGATCCGGAAGGCTTCACCGCAGAAGCAACGGAACCACCTCGACTCTCATCCACAGCCACAACACTTTTATCCATTTCTAAATAAATAACCTAAAATAATTGAACAAAAATAAATCAGATCTAGAATTAATGGATTAAAATTCTTTGTTAGCTACTCGAGATCTCAAAGAAAGACATCAAATCTAGTGCGAACGATAAAAATCATCAAGAACACATGCGATATAGAAATAGATTGAAACACTAAAAGCAACAGCAAATGTACAATCAATTAAACATTAAGTAGCTAGGGGCGAATCGTTGCAAACCTAAAGCGGAAGATGAAAAGAGAGATGATCCTCGAGCAGTAGCAATGGTAGCGGCGGCACACAAGGTATAGAAACCCTAGTTCAAAATAACGGCAACAAAATCTCAACTAATCAAACTTTAAAAGATTTGCAGACATTAATTCATTATGTAATATAATGAAGGGTGTATTGCAATTTTATTACAAATTTAGTAAACAAACTTGACTTTTAACCAAATTTTGTTATTATTACATTAGTATAAATTTAATACCAATTTCAATCCTTTTTACAGGAAATTTGATTTTTTTGCCATAAATTCACACGTGAGACGCACGTGACTCAATTAAATTGAGATGTTTTTTTCCAGCAACTTTGAAGACATGTAGCTAGTGCTACCGTTTCCTGCCACGCCAGCATTTGTTAGAGAAAAATACCCATTTCATCAAGTTGAAACTGCAATTGGGGATGATTCTTGTCACTTTTTCTCTTCTTTTTTTTTTCAGGCCAAAATGAAAGCAATTTTGATAAAGTAAAAATTACATGACTATTTATGAACACCGCGGACAATTAGATTAATATTAGATTAGATTAATGTTAATTTCAAGCGTAAAAAGTCACAGAGAAAAACTGAGCATCTTAAATGCTCTTGCTTATAAACACTGTGCATTTACTCTTTGGAAGTTAAGAATTAATTATTTTACCTAGCTATTTTACTAAATTTGACTTATATAGATTGGATCACTGAATTATTTTACCTAAACTTCATTTACTTTAAGCTAGTATCCAATAATGGGAAGACTAGGTTAGTAAAAAAAATTAGGGTAAATTATTGTTACCTTCCTCAGTTTGTCCAAATAAACAAAAGGGAATTGAAAAAAATCAACAGCAATTTATGTTAGAAGAGAGAGTCCAAAATAAATAATTCAGTACATACACAAAAGTGTCTTTGGTGCATGATGGCATGGTACATTTGGAAAGCACGAAACGGGAAAATCTTTGCAGCCGAGGAACCAAAGCCCGAGAAAATCTTTGATGAATTCAGGGCCAGGGCCTGGAGTATTTTCTCACAGTACAAGGAATGCCCAGCCTCCTTTTCTTTTCACGATTGGTGTGCGAGTCCTAGACTAGCTTGTGTATAGGTGCTCTACTCACAAGAATTTGTGTCCTTTTGCATTTTATCTTAACTGTCATGTAACAACTAAGTGCGACTCACTCCACCGAGTACCACTGGTACTCCAGTAATAAAATTTATTTTCCCTTTCAAAAAAAAAGTACACACAGAATTGACCTTAAGCTCTTTGTCCCTTCCTTTTATACACACAGATTGAGTTTCTGATTTATGTTTCATGAGAAAAGTTCAAGTCACTCTACTATGATCGTTGACTATTGTGAGAAAATAATGGTGACCTTTGACTATTGGGAAAACTTTTATGTTAATTCCCTAATACTCCCAGTCCTCACTCACTCGTGGGCTGAATTATCACCTTTACTCTTTGGAAGGAGGCCCATCACGTGGAAAATTTAATATAGGTAGTGATGCGGCCAAAATATTCCATCCAATAAGGAAATGACACGTAGACGCGAGATGAGTTATCTATTATGATTATTTACTATTTATTTACATATATTTTAATGGTGTGTTGTGTTATTGACTTAATGGGCTTCCTTGCAGCCCATTTGGAGTGTAATTTGAGTAATATTGAGCCCAATATGATGAGGATAGAGTGTGTGGGCCTTATATCTGTAGAAACAGGTCGTATGATGAATATTAGTGGACTAAGGTATGAAGAAAGGATATGTGGGCCTATGGGCTTGCTTTGGTCCTGCCCAGAGCTGGGTGGGCTCCGGCCCAGTCGGCCTTGAGGGGAATGGACCCTGAGATTGTAGGAGGATACTGTCCCAGTGGGATCACACGAAAAGTGTGGATTATGCCCCAGTGAGATTCTAGGACTAGCGCACCAGTCACTGAACTTTGACAAAGTTGGTAGAAAATGAGAAAAATCGTCGCTTAAAATTAATAATTTAATGACAATAAATCAAATCGTCATGTAAAGTTGAAGTCTTTGGTGACGAACTATATGAATTATGACGAAATAAGTAATCTAAATGTGACGGAAATATAGTCGCTAAAATTTGAAAAAATTGACAGGAAATGGATAATCGTCATTAAAAACTAATATTTTAGTGACAATAAATCAAATTGTCATGTAAAGTTGAACTTCTAGTGACGAAATAACATATTTAGTGATAAATTTTAATGTCAAATGCGACGTTTTATTCGTCACCATAGATGAAATGATATAACGACGATAAGCTTTAGCGTCACCAAAAGATGACTTTTGATGACGAATTCAAAGAACGTCACATTTACCTAATGTGACGCACATACAGTGACCTTCTCTGTGACAGCAAAATTTCGTCGTCAATCACATTTTGTGACGAAAAATGATGCTTTTATGACGAATTGTTGTCGTCGCGATTTCTCAAATTTCCTGTAGTATATCACCTCCTCAGCTGATTGAAACCTTCAACTTATCTTTTTTTTAAGGGAAAATAATATTATTACCAGAGTACCAGCGGTACTCGAAATGGATATTAATCTATTACAGTTTCAGTATCAGTCCACGAGAAATAAGAAAAGAGCACCCATTCAAATGAATTACACCATTACACACATGCTATTCTAGGACTAGCGCACCAGTCACGGAAGTTGTAGGACTGTGGGCAGTCCTTATGTTGAGAAATAATGGCCCAGGTCGTAGCTCTCATATCATCGAAGATCTTTTCTGGCTTTGGCTCTTCATTTGCAAACACCTTCCCATTTCTTGCCTTCCATATAAACCACACAATCATACACTAGAGGCACTCCAATATGTGTTTCTTCCTTTTGATCTGAAGCAAACCACGAAATTGATGGAGATGTTCTGTTGGTTTATGGTGAGGGGCAGTCTTGAAGTCGAACCTCGCGTAGCAGAGCCGCCACAACTTGCTGGCAAAATTACAGGTGAAGAAGAGGTGTTGAGTGGTTTCCTCCTCATTCCCACAGAAGGGGCAGCAAAGAGTATCTCCATCACCGATGATATTTCTCTTCTTCAATTCTGATCGTGTAGCGAGCCTCTCCCGAATCACTTTCCATGCCAACCCCAAGTATTTAGTTGGTGTTAGTCCATTCTAGATTGCCTTGAGTGCAGCCTGCTCATCTTCGTGAATGGTGTGTGTCATCGGCACGAGCTGCGTTTGATGTTCGTAAGCTGATTTGGTTGAGTATCGACCATCCTTGGACAGCCTCCATGTCCATGAGTCGGGTAGATGTTCCTGCAATTTAATGTTTTCTATCAAGTGCTGCAATTGGTTAACTAAAGATTCCTCCCACGAGTATAAATTGCGCCTCCACATAAAAGTCCATTGCCAAATGCCATTTATCCACACTCAATATTCATTAACTCTAGATTCTTTGTTAGCACATAAAGAAAACAACCTAGGATAGGACTCACAAAGTGGAGGTTCGTTCATCCACCGGTCAGTCCAGAAGAAGGCGAGGCGTCCATCCCCCAATTTCTGCTTCATGTTCGACACGAACCCAGGGGCTGGCTGAATTGGAGAGGAATAGTTTTGAGATGTTTTTCCACCAACTCGATGCGTTGTTCCAGTTCTCCATGTGGATGGAGGTCCCCGTCGAGTAGATGTCGTACTTAGAGTCAAGGATTCTCACCCAAAATGTGTTGGGTTCGTCTCTAATCCTCCATGCCCACCTGCCAATAAGAGTTTTCTTAAAGAATTCAAGATTTTTCACACCTAATCCCCCATCTAATTTCGATCTACAAATATCATTCCATGCAACCCAAGGAATTTTTGTAGAGTGCACTCCTCCCCCCAAAGAAAATTTCTTTGTAATCTAATAAGTTCTCACAGGGCTTTTTTCGGTATGTGATAAAAGGAAAGATAATAAATAGGCAATGAGTTAAGCACCGCGTTGAGAAGGATAATTTTGCCCCCGAAAGAGATTTTACGGTCCTCCCATATTTTGATTTTTTTTCTCCACTTTCTAAATTACTTCTTTCCAAGCATCGATTTTGTGGTGATTAATTCCCACTTGCAGCCCAAGGAACTTCATTGTGAGAGATCCAACACCGCAACCTAGGAATGTCGCCACATCCTTCACCAAATCAGTGTTCATATTTATCCCATAGAGGCTGCATTTGGAGAAGTTTATTTTGAGGCCTGATATTCTCTCGAAATTGATCAGCAAACACTTGAGTGACCAAATGTTTTGTGTAGTCGCTTGCCCCACCAAGATAGTACCATCGGCGTATTGAGTATGTGAGACTGAGACGTTTCTACCAACGAGGGCTGCATCATATAGCCCTGAGTTTGACGCCCTATTGATAAGCACGTTCAGGCCCTTTGTTGCTATAATGAATAATAGCGGGGACAGGGGGTCCCCTTGCCGGAGTCCCCGCTCGAGTTTAAATTCGCGTGAGGGACAGCCATTTACAAGAACTGAAGCGGACGAAGAGGTTATGCATTCTCGGATCCACTTCCGCCACAACGGATCAAATCCCATACTTCTCATCATATCGTCCAAGTACTTCCATTCAACTGAATCAAAAGCTTTAGAGAAGTCGATCTTGAAGAGTAACCTTTCAATCTTCTGTTTTTTTGCCTCGTCTATGATTTCATTGAGTATAACTATCCCATCCAGAATATGGCACCCCTTGACAAAGGCTGTTTGTGTTTCTAAAATTACACTCCCGATGACCTTAGAGAGTCTTCGAGCCAACACTTTCGCTATAATTTTGTAGTAGCTGGTAATCATAGAAATAGGCCTGTAGTCATCTATGTTCTCGGCGTTCTGCTTCTTTGGGATGAGAGTGATGAAGGAAGGATTTAATCCTTTAACAAATTTCCCATTTAAATGAAATTCGTCAAAAAGAGTCTGAAAGTCGTCCTTTAGAAGATCCCTGTTTTCTTTGATAAAAGCGAGTGAGAAGTCGTCTGGTCCCGGGCTTTTGGACGGTTCACAACTCCAGACTGCGTCTCTAATTTCTACAGGCGAAAACGCTATGTGAGCATAATATTGTCTGCGTCGCAAACCTTATGCAGCGCAAAATCCTGAGGTATGGCTGGCCGATTGGGCACTAAGGCCTGGAAGTATCGTTTAAGGTGTTTGGAGGTGGCCTCTTTGATCTCGGCTGGTGTGGTAAGCCATTGACCGTCAATGCATAAATTCGACAGGTCATTAGCTTTTCTTGGTGCGTTGATGCATTTGTGGAAAAAAGTTGTGTTGGCGTCTCCTTCTTTTATCCATTGGTTTTTCGCCTTTTGTCGCAGAAAGCTCTGCTTGGTTTCACAGTCTGTGAGAATATCATTCATGAGGCCCCTTCGTAGTTCAATCTCGTCCTCCTCCAATTCGAATATGTTATCTGTGACGTCAAGTTCCAGAAGTTTCTTCTTGTTCGTGCCAATTTTGTGGTCCAGGTTCTCAAAGGTTGATTTACTCCATTCTCTAAGACCGGCTTTGATCTTCTTGAATTTTTCCTTTATGACGTAGCTGCCTCGGCCTTCGATGTGGGTGTTCCTCCAGATGCTTATTAAGTGACTCTTGAAGGATGGATGTCGGATCCAAGCATTAAAGAATCAAAAGGGCTTGGGACCCCAATCGATTTTTGGTCTTCAAGTAGCAGGGGACAGTGATCAGATAAAGATCTTGGTAGGCCAAGGAGTCGGGTAGGAAGATCTTCCAACAACCAATTTTCATTGAGCAGCACGAGCCATCTGCATGGTTACAGGTGTAGCTTCGCCCGAATAATGGCACATCGATCAAATTTACATTTTTGATGAAAGTATCGAAGTCCTCAATTTCTCTTCTGTTGTTGGCCCCAGCTCTTCCAACTCTTTCAATCTGATATCTAACTGCATTTAAGTCCCCTGCTATGCAAATATGTTTTTCACTGTTTTGTTGTATTACCATTTTCAGAGTGTCCCACAGGTCTCTCTTCTCCCGTGGGTGGTAGGGTGCATAGACGTTAATAAGGCAGAGGTTGATTCACGTGTTATACAACACTAAAATAAACAACCGCAATTGTACGGTGTCTATCGTAGCATGATAAGCACGAGGTCGATCCCACAAGGAGGTTTAGCGTAAAAGTGTAGTTTGTTAACGTAGTTCTATTTAGACGGGATCAATAAAGGGAAAGTGATGAATTACTCTAAGATTACCTACCAAAGTGTCACAAATAAGTAATGAAGAGTAATGGAAATCGATCTACTAGCATGCGAATCAATAAAACGAAAGTAAAACGAATGAAGACTCAAAGAGAGGAGGTGGGTTCCAAGGCAATTGTAACACCTAAATATCCGTTTATGAATGTTAACTCGTGTAAATGGCCATTAAGGTTATCTCATATAGGGTGATCACATAAGAAGAATTAATCGATCTCTCGATACAACTAATCCAAAAGCGCATGCAACAAAGGCTCGTATCTCTACATCACAAACGTTACACCGCCTAAAATAGCTCCTAAGATCATTCAACTCCCTCTCCGATAATTAATCCTCTCTCGAGATCATAATAATACCGGGTTGCATGCTTGCATACGATTAAATGGAATAAATCTTTCAATATTATCCCAATTAACAATGAATTAAGCAAATCATCATGGCCAATAACAACATGCTTTACAATGGATAATTAAACATACAAATAAGAGACAAACACCAATTAAAGCAAGAAATTAATCATAAACTTCAATCCAAGTATCTACAATGCCTTAGAACCACAAATTGTTTAGCTAATCAAATACATACTCAAATTACAAAATCCAAATGAAAAACTAAATAAAAAAAAAGAGAACAAGGAAGCTTAGTCTAGATTGTGGTAGGAAGTGGAATTCCCAAGCTAATGCCTCCTCTCTTGCATGAATTGGTGAAGAGATGAAGAAGATATGGCCAAAACACCTTGAATTATGTGTAACTATGTGTGGAATTTAGGAATTGGGGGTGAATGGCTTGAATTTCAAGAAAGTGAGGTATTTATAGTGTTGGGGTAGGGTTTGAGTGTGAAAATTGCAAGTTGATCCTTTGAAAATGGAGAAATTTCACGTTTGGCACCGAAATTGGCTTGGCCCGGCCGGGTGGGAAAGTGGCCCGGCCGGGTGGAGTGTTGGCCGAGCTAAAATAAAAACAGGGGCTGATAGGCCCGGCCGGGCGAGTGATGTCGCCCGTCCGGGCGAAAACTTCGTAAATGGAGGTGATGTTGGACTGTTCGGCCGCCCGGCCGGGCGAGTGATGCCGCCCGGCCAGGCCATATCCTCGTCTTTGGGGCAAAAGCTGGCACGCGACCGCCCGGCCGGGCGAGTGATGCCGCCCGGCCGGGACAAAACTTCGTATTTGACCTTAATTATGGTGCTCGGCCGCCCGGCCGGGCCAAACCTTCGACTTTGGCTCTGTCCTTCGTTTTCGTCCTCCAACTTCGTCCCTCCGTTTCTTGAGCTTCCGACCTCCGATCGACTCGATTCTTTTGGATATTCCACTCCATTTTTCGAGCCGGATCCAATGGTGCACTCCTATTTCTGGTCCGATCACTTGTGGTATGTTTTTTTCTCCCAAATTCCATTGTTTCACCTACAAAATCGACAAAACACAACCTTTCTCTCATTTTGGCTCAAATCATCATAATCCATGCATAAATCAATGAAATCTCATCAAAAACATGCTTCACATGTGCCTCTAAATTGTGTAAATTCCACCTGAATCAGAGGTCTGCCGAGTCCTTTTTTCGGGTTGCGTTAACCACAAGTATCCCACTAACGTGTCAGGCACTAACGCATTGCAAATATTCCACGTCCCAGAAAGTTGCGATACCCCCCGAGCGTCCGATTGCTGGTCTGAAGACAAAGCTACATTTTTTGTTCCCCCAAATCCCTTTGCTCAGAATGGGATCTACACTTTCGAGTTTAGTTTCTTGAATAAAGCAGGCCTTAATTCTGTGCTTTCTCACCAGTTCTCTGACCTCATTTATTTTTACTCCACTGCCCAATCCTCTAACGTTATAGCTCAGTAAACGCATTAAAGGAAATTGGCACTCCACGATCAACAAAAAAAAAAAACAATGGTTTCAGCGAGTCCGACTGCTGCCTGCGGGTTTTCCCACAGTGCAAGAGCCTTTAATGCCAAGTTGGGAGCCATAATCATTTATTTTCCTTTCTAATTCAGCCTCATTTTTATCAGCGAAGTCTTTAGCAAAGGTGTCCCATTCTGCTCGGGCAAGTTTTTTCTTAATACGAGGGGGTAATTTTGGTTTCTTGGGAGGGCGTGTGGTTTTCCGGGTGGGGATGGCTTGATGAGGTGCTGTGGTGTTTGGAGATTTTGGAGATGGGGAAGGGTCTGGAAGTGGGGAAGAGAGTGTGCAGGGCTCGAAGATGTTGTGAGGAACAGTGTTGGGCTCGACGGGGTGCCCGAAGGGCACCTGAACCGCACCGCTAGAGTGGGAGGCAGCCGGTTCGGCTTCGAGGGTAGGGGTGGAGGGGTCGAGTGGGTTAGGTTTGTTATGGGCCAAGGAGGAAGTTAAATCTTGGGCTGGGTTAGGGTTGGCCAGGGGAGGGGGGAAAAGGGCCCGCGCATGCGGGGGAGATACATACATCATAGTTAAGATCGACAATTAATTGGATACCTTAGGGATTCTCAAGCGCCGCCCCTAGGGGGCATGATCATTGATGGAATGCTCGATTCTCTCATTCTGTGAGTAATGTTGGCCGACATCCAAGGAATTTGGCACATAAGTCGAAGATTCATTGAACGGGTGCGTGGGGTGGGGGCCCCACAGAGGGGAGATTGATTCTTCGACTACCGACGCGCCATCGTGATCTGAGCCATCAATTCCACCGCAGAACGATGGTTCAGCTTCCACCACCTTCCACTTATCGCCAAACTCAAAGTCTGATTGATCGGAGTCTGAATTAATATCCTCAGTTAATGCCGGCATTTCTTCCATTTCTTCAACGATCCTAATTGAGAAGTGTTTTCCATCTATTTTTTGTGTTATACAGCCACTCACGGGGAGTATACCCGATGTTTGGATGCGAATTCTTGCAAAAGCCAAACTTAATTTCATCTCCGTGCATTGATCAATTTCCACCAGTTTTCCAAAGAGTAAGGCGAGTCGGCCAAAGAATCTCCTATTCTATGTATGTATGGGAACACCATATAGTCTAATACAGGTCGTCCTTTGCTTGCATGCATCAGTTGGCTCCCATGGACCGAGGTAATTAAACTAATGAATAGTCCAATCTTCAAATTCTTTCAGAGTGTAGTTGAGTGGCTCTCTACCTTTTGATCTAAGGAGAACAAGATTCCCTCCCATGTGTGTGACCTTGATTTTTTGATAACATTCACCCATCAGGTCGTCCTTTCGTTTGTCCCAATCGAAGATACCTTTCAATTGCCCTGTGTAGCAGCCAGATACCCATTCGTTTTCCTCTGGGGTAGTATGGAACACGAACCGGCGGGGGGAATCTCCCCCGTCTCAGACCGAAATCGGGGCGCAACTGGTACCGGGTTAGGCTGCAAATGAGGTATTGTTGCCTCTTTAGGGGGTTGAGGGGCCGAGTCTTTCTCACGTCGGACTCTTTCAGCGAAGGATACCCCCATTTGAACCCGATTTGGGGAAGATATGACATACCTCTTTGGAGCGCCTAGTTTCATGCTTTCCTAGAGAATTTCGACAGGTTTGCTCTTAGCTTGTACGACCCGAACCAGATATTATTAAGGCCTTCCTCTATCGCCCGTGGGCAGCCATTGTTTGAGAATCGAACAAAGACGAAAAACTCTCCCCTTTTGTTTGTCTTTTGTGATATATATATATATATATATATATATATATCTTTCACCTTTCCAATGGTCTCGAATTTTTCCAGCAGATTTGGAATAGACTTCCTCCGGGAAGTTTTTGAAGAAGAACGTGTGTGTTAAAGATTCGAGCCTCCTTATCCATTCCGGTGTTGTACCTAGTTTCTTGGGCATCTTACCCTCTCTCCGAAGTGAACCATATCTTACTACCTGAATATTATCAATCCTAAGGTGGGCTAGTGGTGGTGTTGGGTTAGGTGTTTTCTGCCTCACCGGTGTGCACTCGGGGTGGTGGTGGTGGCTGGTCCTAAATTCTACCCCTCTCTTCCTTACCCACTCCACTCCTTTTCTCTCTCTAGCTCTCATGTTTTTTTTTTTATTAGATTCTTGCCTTGTGTATTTTTTGGTGCCTTCAACTCATCTGATTTCGGCCTAAATCATCTTATCTGATCCTATCGACTGACTATGAGATTATGAGATAACACTCACAGAGTTGACTGAGTAAATTCTATTCGGGGATGAAGACCACGTCCATTGATTGTCTTCTTCAGAAATATTGTCGTCTATCCTCGTCCTTAGTCAGATTCCCCTTCCACACGAATAAGTTTTTGTGCCGGCCACTTCCAAACCAATCAAGATCAATAATAAATGGGCGAGGAAACAAATCTTTCAAAGGCGTGTCCCCACCCATCTCTGATGCCAAAATCTAGTATTACTGTTGTTGTTAACCACTCGCCTACAGTTTTTTCCAAACCAATCACTGAGGCCGGCCAAGGTGACCAAAGATAATTCTCATTTTTTACCCAATCTAATATAACACTCACCATATTTACACAGATAGGCAAAGGTACAAAAGTTAATAACATCTCATGACAGGCCAGCCCCATTTACCAAACAGCGTACTATTAAAAGTTTCTCAACTCACCCAAGCAAATTTCCTTTGCCTCCTCCCCAAAGAAAGCATATCGGTCTTTGAAGAGCAATGATTTTTTTAATAACACAGAGGGAGCCTCGATTGGCTAAGGACAAAGTAGTTGATATATAGTATTCAATATCCAAGATAAATCAAACTATATATTATGGAATGTACTTAATTTGATGCACATTATTTGTGCTTCTTGTTAATTTAGAGTAAATTATTGTGTATATTTGAGTAGTATGAAATGCTATATTGTTAATGAGTGGATCAAATTAGTAACCTGTTAGAACTTATAAAACTCATATAGGTACTCCTTCTGTTGATACAAAGTTAGGGATAAAGATCCAAAATAAGACGCGCGAGTTTGCCCACTATTGAGGACAAAAATATCCACTACAAAAAAAAAGTACCCACGGATTAACAAAGTCAACCGGTTTACCGACGGAATTTATTATCCGTCGGTGATTACTGACGGATATTCTGTCGATCCGTCATGTAATCTTCAAACGGCACCGTTTTTGGCCCGTTTAACCACGGATTTCTTCCGTCGCTACTCGAATTTAATTTGGTGATTACCGAGAGAAATTTCCATGGGTAATCACAAAAAATTTTAAAAAAAATTAATTAAATATGTGTGATTGCCGACGAAAATTTCCATCGGCAATCACAAAATTAAAAAAAAAATAGCGTGATTAGTGACGGAGCCAGAAATTTTAGATTGGGGGGCCCGATTTACATTACTATAAAGACAAAATAATATTATATTTAATTCATTATAAATTTTGATTGTTCCGACTCATAATAGGTGAAACGGTGTTAAAATTATTAGACAAATGTATAACTTAAAATATATTCCCTCCATCCCGTAATGACTTGAATACGTTGATAAGTTCACTTTTTAAGAAATGTGAATTTAGTGAGGTGTATTTTTGGTGATTTAGTAAGGTATAAAAGAAATTTAATGAGGTGTTAAAAAAAATTAGTGAAATGTAGGGAAGAATGTAGATTAAAATGAGTGACAATTTTAAAAATAAAATGATTTAGTGAGAATATTAATTTTGTAGATTATTCACATATTATGAGTGTGCAAATAATTTTGAAACGTCTCAAATAAAAAAAAAAGTATACAAATAATTATAAAACGGAAGAAACCCCTATGTGGCTCCGTCCACTGATTACCGACAGAAATTTCCATCAGCAGTCACAAGAATTAAATTATTGATTAAATTAGGAAATTTGTTAGCTAGGATATTATTGATTAAATTAGGAAATTTTTTGATTAAATTAGGAACTTGTTGATTAAATTACTCCTTCCGTTTTTTAATAAGTACAGTCACTTTGGTTTTTTAACTAATTTTAAAATAAGTGTCATTCAGGATTTTTTTTTCTTTAATTTTGACTATTTTAACATTACTCATTTACTACAAATATTTTTCATAAATAAATTTCATAATTATCTTTACCATGATTTAGGGATTTTGTTTTTTGAGTCTTAATTTGGTTTATGAATACTGGCTACATTCTTGACCACGTTCTTTATCAAACAAAATTTTTATATTAAAATTATTTATAATTAATGAAGGGTAATATAGACCACAATTTATAATCTTAATTTGTTGAAAAAAGTCAAAGTGACACTTATTATAAAATGGAGGGAGTATGAAAATTGTTGATTAAGTTAGCTAGAAAAATATTAATTAAATTAGAAAATTATTGATTAAATTAGAAAATTGTTGATCAAAATTAGAGGTTGGTGAATGAACTTGGCGCCCTTGTTTGTCGGATCTTGAAAGCGAGGTACGTCATTCGAAGCCACTTTCTTGATGCCCGGTGAGGGAATAACCCTAGTTTAACATGGAGATATGGAAGACTAAGGACCTTATTCGTCGGGGTACTAGATGGAAGGTGGGAAGTGGCAATGTGGTTAGTGTGTGGTACCACCCGTGGTTGAATGATGTTGCGGATATCCGAATAAAAACTCTTGTTATAGAAGGTTTCGAGGACCTTCTTGTCTCAGACCTATTGCTACGGGGAACGCATCAATGGGATGTGGAACTCATTATTGAGACTTTTTGTGCGGATGATGTGGCTAGAATCCTGAAAACAGCAATCCCTTTGCATGGTTTTATCGATTCTTTGACTTGGCACTTTGAGAGAAATGGATGTTATTCGGTGAAATCTACATACAAGTTACTTGAGAAGAATAAATTTCAAGACCTAGTGGAGCAGTTGAGGGGATAGCAGGAACTGTGGAAGTTGCACGTTCCCCCCAAGGTGAAAGCAAGAATTTGGAGATTCTGCAAGAATTATACGCCGTCTAAAGGAGAACTGTTTCGACGCCACATAATTGGGGATAATTTGTACACGAGTTGTAATGTTGAGACGGAGATGACATGGCATATCAGCTTCTTCAATTTTTTATATGCCAGTGATTGCAGAAGTCGAGGACCTGCCAAATATATTACTGAAGTTGTTTTGTCATCTTAAGGGAGATTGATTAGTGTGAAAATTGTTTGAAACTCATGTGTTTAATTCGCATAATTTTATAGAGTTTCGTTGCATTTTTACACTAAATTGACTTATTGCACTTGATTTAGAGAAAAGATTGTGGTTTGTTATTTTTATAGGAAAAATGAGCATTTTGAGAGCAAAATATGCCTTGATAATATTGTGGAGTTGATCGAAGGAATAAAACGAGAATGGAAATAAATGCACTTGGGCTTGAGAATAAAAGAAAAAAATATATTGAAATTCAAGCCCATTTCGGTGGCCCAATTGAAGAAGGGAGCAACTCAAATTAATTTGTCAAAAGCAATAAATGGGTGCGGCTAAAGGCACACACAGATCCTATGAGGACACCCACGCGATGAGGACACACACAAAATGGATGAGGACACACACAAAATGGATGAGGACACCCACGTGAAAATTCCAAAATTACCCTTTTCTGAATTAAAACCCTTCATTCTCTTTTTCTTCTCAAAATTCAGGACACCCACCTCCATTTCTCTCTTCACGTCAGCGCGTAGCAGCGCCGCCTACCTCTCTACGCCGCCCCTCTTCCTGCGTTCCGGCGTCGCCCGCCCGTCCGCAGCGCCGCCTCTTCACCTCCCAAGCCACGCACGCCGGTGGCGGATTCTCTCCCCCAGCCCCCCGCTTCTCTTCTTCTGCTCCCACGTCGCCGCGCGCGACCACCCACCCACCTCACGTCGGCGCAGCAGCGCCACCCACTGCGCACCTCTTCCCTTCCTCTTCCCTCCGTCACTGCGGCACGGCCACCCATCTGAAAATTCCAAAATTACCCGTCTCACTATTAAAACCCTAATTTATTTCTTCATTTCTCAAATTCAGGACACCCATCTCCCAACTCCAATTTTCGCCCCCTCCACGCCATCGCTTGACCGTGCCCCTCCACGTCGTCGCCTGGCCGCGCACGCAGACGCCGTTGCCTGGCCGCCACCTGCAATAGACCCGTCGCCTGGCAATAAATGCCGCCGCTTCTGCTTGAAAAAGGAAGGCGGCCGACGGCGCTGTTCCTCATCCCCTGCGTCATCGTCGCCCATATGTCCATGCCCCCAACCGTCTGTCCATTCGCTGTCCCCCCGTCGCCGCCGCTGCTATTGAAGAGAAGGTCAAGCGACGCGGCCGTCGTCGCCTCTTCTCCCTCGGTTAGTTTCCGTCGTCGCCCTCCTCCATCTGAATCGACTAGTTTTTGTTCAATTTTTTTAGATCTGTAAATGTAATTTTTTAGGGTTTAGATACTTCATCTTTTTTCGAATTCCTTTCTTTCGATTTTTTTGCTGTAAATCGAATTCTTTTGAGGAATCTTTATTTTTTTGAAAAAAAATTCGGAAATTGTTGTATTTTTAAAGAACAAATTGATTGATTGATTGAAGAACAAATTTTGAAAGAAAAAATGTGTTAGAATGATTTAGTTTTGGTATTTTCCTTTAATTTTGTGAATTTGCAGATTGGGCTTTAGAAATGTTTTAATTTATTTTCGTTTCCAGTGTATTTTGGAATTTTACGGCGATGATGGAGGATAATCTTGGTTTGGGAGTGTTTTTTTATTTTTTTTGGAAAGGTTGTTTTGGAAAAAATTTCGAACAACTTGAGTTTGTTTTGGAAAAAAATTCGAACAAGATGTTCGATCTTTTTTTTCGGACAAATTTGAGTTGTTTTGGAAAAAATTTCGAACATGTTTGTTTTGGAAATTTTTTCGAACAGTTGGTGTTTTGGATTTATTTTTGTTGCAATTTTGGAGTTTTTTTGTTGAAAAATGGTGGTGGTGGTGGTGGTGGTGGTGGTGGTGGTGGTGGTGGTGGTGGTGGTGGAGATAATGTTGTGAAATAGAATGGGTGGGTGTACTCATCTTCATTTTTTTCATAAATTTTACCTGGGGTTTATGGGATATTTCACATGTTCTGAAAGTTTAAAAAAATGTTTGGTGGGTGTACTCATAGGAAATCCGGGTGCCTTTAGCCGCGCCCGCAATAAATTTGCTTTGCTTAAGTAGCTGCACACGTGTGAGACAAAGTGGAAATTGGAACCTAAACATGAGTCCAATTTGGCAGCCCAGATATTTGAATGCGGGCCAATTTAATTAATTGAGTCCAAATTAATTGCAAGACAGCATAAGCAAGCTGCTCATTGGAGGAGGCCCGTGCCATTTCGAAATGGGTCTGACTATTTACACCTCCATTTCGGTTTAGAACACTCTCCTGATTGATGCAACCCCCTCAAATTTGTCAAGATAGATGCACTCCCATGGAATTGTCTTAAATACCCTTTTCTCCCTTTTATCTATATAATACCCCTTTACTAACCACACCCTCCTCCAAACCCTAATTCTCTCCACATTTACCACCCCTTGCCGCCGTCCACCACCCATTGCCGTCGTCGCCGCCGCCCCCTTCCTCCCCCTCCCTCTCCCTTAGCCGCGGCAACCTCCCCTTCCCTCTCCCTCAGCCGCGACAACCTCCCCCTCCCCCTCCCTCGGTCGCGACGGCCTCCCCCTCCCCTCCCTCTCCGATTTCTTTTTTGTTAAACCCGTCGTGCCGCCCCTATCGACCTCACCGCCCCGCCTCCTGGTCGAAGATGTCGGTCTCCCCCACCCCAAGTAAGTGTATCAGCCGCCGCCGCCACCTGGTAAGTGTATCGCCCCGTCGGCCGCTCAGATTTCTTTTTTAGGTTTTAGGTTTTTCTGCTTGTAGAAACTTTTTTTTTATTTTCGACGATGTAATGTCGACCGTGTAACCTCTCGTCGACATCATGTTGTCGACGAGAGTTTATATGGTCGACATTACATTGTTGATTTTTATAAGTTTTTTTTTTTTAATTTCGACCTTCTTATGTACACCATATTCACTCTCATCGACATTAGGGGGTCGACGAGAGTTTATACGGTCGACCTAAGAAGGTCGAATTTTTTAAGTTTTTTTTTAATTTTTTTTCTACAAACTTAGGTCGACCATATTCACTCTCGTCGAGTTGTCGACGAGAGTGAATATGGTCGACACTGGTTTGTCGAAAATTGTAAAAAAAAAAATTGAAATTTTTTTCTAAAGTTCCTGAATTTTTTTTGTTTGTGGTGAAATTTTGTTGTTAGTTGTTTGGTGCTTGGTGGTGGTGGTTGTGGTGGTGGTTGTGGTGGTGGTAGCGGCGGAATTGGCGGCGGCAGCAGTGGTGGGGGAAAATTTAGATTTAGGGTTTAAAGGTGAAGGAGGGGTGCATTTAGTAGTGTAATATGACTTAAAGGGTCTTTTTTTATTTTTTACATTATTATTATATTATTAAATTTATAGGAGGAGTGTTCTAAACCGAAATAGAGGTGTAAATAGTCAGACCCTTTCGGAATTGGGGCAGCAGCAAAAACATCTAAATTATTATGGGCCTAGGCCCATTTCATCAATTAAATCATGCTAAAATACTTTTTTTTTAAATCTTGCAATTCAATTAACTCAAACATATCAGCATATCAAAATAATCTACATACCCCCTTACATAATGTCTATAACGACCATCTACCATTTTACCATCATGAAAAACTATTAATGTAAAAATTGTTGGTTCATTTTTTGCATCGGCATATAAAACAAATAAAAAAATTGAAAAAAAAATGTAAACAAAACAAAACTAATTAACCCATATCTAAACGTAAAAGTTATAGAAAGTTATCGTGTATTGGGGTGCAGAAGCATTCTTGTTCCTTTTAGACATCTCCAATTTTTCGTACAAACTCAAAATCACTCTATTTGTGGATTTTTTTTTCTTAGTCATAATCGAAGATAAATTCAGTAAAAATTGGGAAAAAAAAATGGGGTTTGGGATTTAGGGTTTAGGAATTAAAAGAGGGAAAATGATGTCAAAAAAAATCGCGCTCAAAACCTTTTTTCGTTAGTCAATGAAAGGTTGACTAACAACAACATCAAAATTGATAGAAAAGAATAACTGAGTAATCAATTTTGATAGTGATTAAATGTGGATGACCAAATCTGAAAAGTGGTAAAGTTCAGTGACCAAAAGTGATATTTTTCCAAAAGTTATAGGTAGATTTAAATGTAGTATTTCATTTTATTGTAAGGGATCATTCAACACAAGACAATTAAGGAATACCTTTCTTTAATTTAATTTTTTGTTATTTATATTCTATGTGTTTGTTTTATTTTATTAATTTAGTTATGGGCTAAGTTTTGATTGCTTTGGGTGTTGAAATTATGTGGATAATTAGTGGATTTATGTATTAATTGTTTGCTTAGCCTATGTCTTGGTTTAATTGCTTCTAGTGTTGTAATTTGTAAGATTCAATTGGTTGATTAATCCTATTAGCTAGCATTTTCGATTATATTAATTGCAACGAGAGTTTGGTTTGCATGATTGAGGTGTGGGTGTGAGCCTTAATTAATTAATTGAAGTTAAATAGTAATTAGCTTAACCGAGAGATGGTTGATTGATTAGATCGACAACATTAGACATTAATCGGTTAGAGGTCATCTAAGAGATTATTGAGAGGGTGAGTCGTAAACATTAGTAACTGTGTTGAAAGTGTTTACGAGTCACTATCCTAGGAGCTTATGGTACTAATTAGATCTCATAATTGTTAAGTAGTGCACGTGTTCACCTGAGCCTCACGAGGGGTTGGTCTACACATATATGTGATAGTCTTTAGCATAATTCAAGACATTTGGCTTAATTATTGTGATTAGTTTGTTAATTCATTAGTGATCCCACATAAGGAAGACACCCGAAGCAATTCTTCCACTTGCACTTTCATCTTTGAGAGTTAGTTTTGGTTGTTTACTTAGTGTTTCTTTTTCTTATTGGTATTTGTTTTATCCTCCCGTTTAGCTTCTATAACACCATTCCGACGTATAGTTTTGGGCTCCACGCTCTCCTAGGTCCTTGGACGATAACTACTTGATCATATACTTACTCAACTATAACGAACCCATACGCTTTTTGATAAGTTATTTTTGTTCTTATATTGTGCAAAAATATGAAAAAATCAGTGATATAGCCAAGGAAGTGGTGATGATTGTGTGGAGGTTATGGAAGGAGCGAAACGATCGAGTATGGAATGGTTCATGTGGGACGGCGGAATCGGTGATTGTGTTAGCTAAACAATACCTCAGTGAGTGGAAGAAAGCGATGGAGAGGAGCTCGGGTCATGAAAGTCAGGTAGGACTTTGCAAGTTGTGGCATAGGCCTCCTGCTGGTCCCAGAAGTTGAGTTAAGATTAGAAATAGTCAAAAAGTCTAGATGGGAGGGGTGAATAGACTTTTAAAACTTTTTCTAAAATATCATAGTTAATGTGCAGAATTAGTGTTCTGGTACAGTACTGTGCTTACTCAGCTCAGTACTCTCAATATTAAAGTGAGCTTTTACAGTTTATACTCAACTCTTGATTTTGAACTTTTACTTAGTAAACAATACTACTGTTCTTAGTATGAAGTAATTCGTCTACTCAACAAGATTTCTCAATCTAGTTGTTTATACGAATTCTTTAAGAACTTATAAGAATATAAAACAGTAAGTAAATGAATACAATATTTATAGTGGTTCGACAACTGTCTACATCCACTCTCACAAACCCAGTTGTGATGTTTTATTAAATCCTTGAGTTTCTTGTGGCTTAGAATCCCAAGATTAAGACTTTGATCTTGTCGATTACACTTCCAAGTGTATCTTCGATCTACTAGTAATTCACACAAGTAACTAGCACACTTGTTTACAAACGAAGTCACAAACTAAAATATAAAACTTCTCTGTGTTGTAGCCCTCGAATAATCTCTTCAAAACTTGGCTTCTTGATCTTCGCTTCTTCAACTCTGTGAGTTTCTTGAATGCTCTTAAGACTTGAATTGTTCTTTGAATGCTTGATCTTTCAGTAGTAGTAGTAGTCTTTTCCAGTAGAAGATCACACGGTATTTATAGACTTTAGTTCGACAGTTAGTTGTTTGTGAAACTAACTCATAACCGCTTTTTGTAACTTCTTTCTCCAACTAACTTCAACTGTTTTAAGTTAGTCTTCATATCTTCAAATAGATATTCAGTTACGCTAAATAAGTTTTCCAAACTTATTCTTCAACTTCGACCTCAGCACAGTAAAATATTCTTCTCATATTTTACTGTTCTCATGTACTCTTCTCAAGTACACTTTTGTCTTCTGTTTTGAGTTTCTTTCAGAATACTTCTTTAATATCTTCTGAGTGTTCATTCTACTCTTCTCATTTGAAGTCTTCTTCTTCAGAGTAGTCTTCTCAGTCTTGTAGTCTTCTGATCTTTGTCTAGTCTTCTAATCTCTAACTTTGCTGATTACAATAATACAAACTTACAAATATAAATCTATCTGTGAGAATAGGTATGAGATCATCGTTAATGAGGTGATAGGAATGATTCACTATTTATAAGAGTATTTACAATGAGATAATTAAGGTAAATACAACAACCATATCAAAGAGATAAATACAAAAGATATGGACTAAATTAAAATATATTATTCCTATATTATTATTCCCTATTACTATCAATACTTCAACTGAACTATATACAGTAGAGTATATCTAAGTCCTATACTATAAGTTGTTTATACAATTCATTCATTCAGCTTAGTTCCTAACAATTCAGAATATATTCACATATAAGATCAGTAACTCGGTTTTCATGACTTCTAAAGATGACTTAGTTAAGATGACTTCTTCCACATATATTATTAACTTTAAGTTGTTTTTTGGCCATCAAAACTTAATCTCATCAACTAGGATTTTGTTTCTAGGATTCATATCCCAACACCTCATTTGGGGAAATTAAAGCTAAACATTGATGTCGCTTTCTTCTCGAATACTAATGAAATGGGGATTGGTATGTGTCTCTGGGATGATAATGGTACTCATAGCTGCAGTCGAACGATTCTCTTTAATAGAACGTATCGACCCGATGAAGGGGAAGCATTGGGACTCTTCGAGGCCTTTTCGTGTTTAAGGATATGGAGTTGCAAGATGTGATTATTGAAATGGACGCCAAGAATGTGGTCGACTCTTTCTCTGCTTCGGCCACGAACGACACATCCTTCGGGAATACAGTGGAAGCATGCAAACGGCAAGCGAGAGATTTGCGAAATATCGAGGTGGTGTGGGTGAATCGTAAGGCCAATGTTATGGCACATTTCTTGCTAGGATTGTTGGGAAATATCATAGTCCTTATTATTGGGTCGAGCATCCGTCATGTGTGGAACGCCTCCTAATACGTCTTGTCCTTGCTCGTGCTAATTCGAGTTGTTGGTAAAAAAAAATCCCCTGTTTTAAAAAGATTGTTGTTTTTAATTTTAAATCTTGTTTCAAAAAAGTTTATCATTTTATCTATATTTACCATGAATTTCCCTAAATTACCCCTATGTAATTGATTCGGGTGTAAATTGCATGACTTTAGTGCATACTGTATTTAGAGCTTATATTTCTTGTATTTTCACATTATATTGGCCAATTGTGGATGATTTGATTTAATTGTGAGAAAGGTATGGTGTTGTTGATGTTTGTAGGTAAAACGAGGCTTTTAGGAGCAAAACACATGTCTATATCTCATTGAGTCAAAAATAGGATTGCATCATTGAATTCATCTCGAAAAATGGAGTGGAATGGAAAAAAGAATCGAGTCGATCGGAGATTGGAATCAAAATTTTTGCACGAAACAAGGATCAGAAATGACTCGACCGAGTCACTCAAAAGCTCAAAATTTCAGGACTCGACCGAGTGTACAGATCCGACCGAGCTCGAGGGATGGCCTGAGACTGGAAACTTGGACAACTCGGTCGAGCACACTAACTCGGTCGAGTGGTAGCTGGACAAAAAGGAAACTCGACCGAGTTGCACAGATCCGGCCGAGTTGGGACCATGGCCTGCAACTCTGAATTTGAGGCCCAACACGGTCGAGCACACCAACTCGGCCGAGTTGCTGAGTGGAGAAATCGCATACACGTTTTTATTGGCCCATTTCTCGGGGGTTTTGGCCCATTTTTTAAGGGCCTAAGTGCAAATTTCATCAAGATTTTCTTACCAACTATAAATAGAGTCAATTTGAGTTTTAGAAAGAAGTTTTCTTCCTTTACAAGCTTTTCTCACAAACATTCACATAGTAGTAGGTGTTCTTCACATTTTAGTTTAATTTCTTCATTAGATTAGATAAAATAGTGGTTTTTACATCAAATCAAGTTACGATTATCGTCGGACATTGTCTATTACATCGTTTTATACCTACAATTCCATGATCAAGGTGATAATACTTTTATTTGCATTTCAATTTGGTAATTTCTTACTACTTTGCTATGAGTTTGATGTTTATTCTTGTTGTAGCCATTGGATTCTCTTCTAAAACCATGGGCTAAGTTCTCATTGCCTTGGGTGTGGATGTTTTGATGGGTGTTTAGTGTAATTATGGATTAATTGTATGATTAGCTTAGGTTTTGGGTGTTAATGTTTCTAGTGTTGTGATTTTCATGATTCAATTGATTAGTTCACCCTATTAGCTAGCATTGTTGGTTGTGTTGATTACAACGAGGGTTGGGTTACATGATTAAGAGTGTGGGTGTGAGTTTGGATTGGTTGATTTGAATTTAAATAGTAATTGGCTTAACCGAGAGAGGGTTGATTGCTTAGATCGACAACACTAGACACTAATCGAATAGAGGTCGTCTAGGAGATTGGTGAGAGGGCGTCTCATAAGCATTAATAACCGTGTTGAAAGTGCTTATAAGACACTGTCTTAGGAGATTATGGTATTTGATTAGATCATATAATTGTTAATCAATGCACGTGTTCACCTATGCCTTTCGAGAGTGTCTACACATGAGAGTGATAGCCTTTAGCTTAATCCAAAACCATAGTTTAATTCATGCAATTGGTTCGTTAACTCATTGAATTACCCACAAAAACGGAAACACCCGAGGCAATACTCTTCTCTTGCACTTTCACTCGAAAGTTAGATAACTTGCCATTTCATTTGTCTTGTTATTGTTATCTTAGTTAATCTAGTTTAATACTTTCGTTCTAAATTCTGAAAATCCACAAACAAACAAGTGTCATTACTACAATAGCATGAAAACTCTTAATTCTAGGGATTCACCTTCACTCAACTAGATCCTTGGAACGAAAAAACTACTTGGTCGTACTTGCTTACTACAATCGAACTCATACGCTTGTAGGGATCGTATTGTTGTTTTTATTTGTGCAAAATACATAACAAGTCAGTAATCTCTACAATTTCTCCTTTAATTTATTTTTCATTTCCTTTAATTTTACATCATTTGTCTCTCCATCTTTAGTGATAATGGAGGGTAAATTTGCAAAAAAATATATATATATGTTCCTTAATTCTATACAAAACGACAAAAGCGACAATCTTTTTTAAATGGGGAGAGTACAATTGAAAAAAAGTTGAAAGATCCTGATGTATTTTGCAATTAACCTTAAATAAATGCAGCAAGATTTGCAATAGATGATCCAAAATGTCCATACTGAGAATGGTATACGGAACGAATGTTACAAGGTATATAGAACAACTGAATACAACATGTGTAGTTAACCTTTTGCTGAACAAATGAGTTTATTGCAAAGTAAAAAAAATTACCAGAAAATCTGATTATATGGAAACTGAAAATGCACAACATTCATCGTCTTACTGCTTCTTGGGCATGGCAGCGAGTCTGGTATACATCCTGGCCATCGACTGGTAACCTCTGATATCGCCCGAACGTAGAAGGTTGCCTTTGTCAAAGAAAAAAGGAAGCATTTTCTTTTGGTCAAAGCCAAGGCAAAAAAACATATATATAAAATTGTCCCTAAATAAAGAAATCATGTAAAGCTACCACAGAGATCAAAATTTTGTTATTTCTTAGTGTTTACATATGTACATCTACGCAAATGTCAAACAACCTAATCAACCTTTGCTAAATTCACAACTGAAACTCTGTTTCATTTTCGATGATCTCTTATATAATTTCTGAGTCAGCATACTAAAAGTTCATATAGAAGGGTGAGAAACGTCAGTATTTTCCTACCCATGCGCTCAAACTCACAATCATCAAAAACTCCAACGAATAAAATAGATTCCTATTATTCTTGTAAAGAGAGAAAAAAACAAAATTATTTCAGTTTAGAGACTTTTCTACTTACATATAAAGGGGGTGTTTGTTTCCATACGATATAGAGTGGGGGGACAATCACTTTTTCTCAAAATCTTTGAGGGGGAGCTTTTAAAAAAAAAAGAGTGATTCTCCCCCACGTTTCATTGTTCGCAAACACCCCAGTTGTTTTTGCAAACACGCCCAAACTAGAGTTAACTAAAAAGGAACTTAGTTTTGTTAAATATAATATGAATGAAAAGCTTTAGTTTCCAAGCTAAAATTGAATGAAGCAATTTCAACAGATTGAGTATGGAACCACCAAAACGATACCTGAATCACAGTTTAGTGGGCTATCAGGCTCTGGATGAGCCATCAATGCAATTATAGCCCTACAAACCGACTGCAGTGTCCAGGCCGGGCTCCAAGCATTTTTCAAGATATCAAGACAAATTTCACCTGTCTGAATAAAACGAAAATCATGGAAACATACCTCATTAAGTTTATTACAGAGATGTGAGATCTGATTAATTATAAATATATCACTATCACAGAATATGTCAGAAGAAGCTCATCACTTCTACATACAATGATATTAGTCGTATACTTAACTTCACCCACAAGAACAAATAAGTAACCTGCTGAAAATTAAATTATAATTCAAGCAAAAAAGGCAATATTAGATCATCGTAGTCAAAATGCACAATACATTGTACATAACATTAGACCAAATCCATAATATAACTCAGCAGTTCCATAGGAAAGAATAAGATGGCTAGAAAAGGATAGTCGACTAAGAATATGACGATTTGAGAAAAAAAACAGAAAAACTAAAGGTGCATAACTTCAAGCAAACTAAAACTGTACAAAAGAAGGTACATCATTCACTCCCCTTTAGCAATCCAACTCCATGGATATACAACACTTTCGATATTGGTAAGAAAATGAACAATACGACAGAAACCAACACTTGTTTCATTTTCAGCTCTATTTAATATGAGGCAAAAGAAAGAAAGAAAAACTCTTCATTTTTCATCAACCGAAAAGGGTGATCCAAGTCAACATTATTACCTTGAAATGTACATTTGGATGGAAAATCTTGGTTAAAAATCGAACTTGAGGAGGCTGCAAAGGATAATGCTCAGGTACAGAAAAGGCAAGCTGGAAAACTCCACCGTCATAAGGAGTTTCTGAAGGCCCCTGTATACACCAGAAAATTCAAAGCAACCAACTAAAATCACCACTCTTCCAATTTTACCATGAATTTTTAGCAAAAACAAGATGAATAATTATAGATAATTGACCTACTTTGATAAGAGCTGTCCATTTAAATATGTTTTGATCATCACAAACCATTTGAATATCAGGATCAGCTACTTTCTCTCTCTGCACTTCTTTGTATTCTTTAAAGAGTCTCGCTCTTGATGCCTAAATCCGAAAGATGCAATCAATTTAAGAAACCTAGGTATAAAATATTGTTATAATAAAATAAAAACAGGAAATTACCTGCATTTTCAGCTGTGATTATTGATATTAGGTTCAACTATAACCTCAGTCCTCGACTAAAAACTGCATCAATTCAAGAACATCTCAGATTAATCAGCAATGAATTCAATAAAATCCACCAAACCAGAGGCAATTCAAGAACTGCAGACAAAGCCCAGGGATTTTCTGTGGTTATTTTCTCAAAATGAAAGAATCAGAGACGCGGATTTGAACACATATCACAATTACTGGACAAAGATAGAAAAGATTTGGAGAATAAGTCAAATTACCCACAAATTAACAGTCTACAGACGACCAATAAATTGAAACTCACCGTTAATCAGTTCTGATTCTTCGGAAGTTTCCTCCTCGAGAAAACGAATAAAGAGATCAGATGAGATATTGGTATTCAATTGAATTTAGTGTGTATACGCTGCGGGCTAGTGCATTATGTTATCGTAGTACTCATCTTACTTTCCGTATGATTGAACCTTTTTTATTTCTTATTTTGCACCTAATTGTGGTTGTTTGAAAATCAATTATTTAATAATCGCTTGAAAAGAATAAATTATTTAGACATTTTTAATGTTGGAAAAATACGATTAATATGCGGGTTGTTCATAATTTATGTAGTTAAATAATTTAGAATGATATAGCAATTAGGTCCTTTGAAAGTTGTTCATTTTATTATCTTAGAGTTCAAATGTCAGAACTTGTAAAAAAATGTGGGAATTAATTTATTTAGGTCATGTTTATTTTGGGGAAGTTACACGAAGAACATTCCACTAATAGTTTTAGCAAATATATCCAATTTTAATCTGGTAAAACAATTTAGTATGCAGTTGTACTAATATACTTCCTCCGTCCAATTTCATTATTCTCACTTTTTTTTTCTTTTTTTGGTTGTCCAATTTTATTGTGCTCATATCTTTTTTTGAAACAATACTATTCATACTACTTTATCTACACTCTCCTATCATCACTTATTTACCCATTTTGTCATTCACTTTATTCATAAACAATCATTTATTTATAAATGGACCCCACAATATCTCATCATACCCTCAACTTATCTACTTTATGAATAAACTAATCAATATTCATTAAAACTCGTGCCCGAAGAAGTGGACATAATAAAATTGGACGGAGGGAGTACCTTTTATATTCAATTGCATGGTCATGTAGAATTAGTCAACCCTTTTTTAATTTAAAATTCGTAATCAATTTTAATTCCCGCATTTCAAAACTTTCCATTAATTCAAACTTTTCCAAAATACATTATACCTAAAATACAGTAATTAATACATCTTCAAAAATTCAAAACATTCCTAAAAAATCGAATTCAAAATACAGTAGAAACTCTATGAATTAATAATGTTGGGACCACCAAAATTTATTAATTTAAAGAGTTATTAATTTATCTATAAATTAATAATTATTAACTTATATATTAATTAATATATTATTAATTTATGGAGTAATGAAACACAATGAAAAATATTTTCTATATAAATATACATGATCAAAATATGCTAACACAAACAAAATTATACACACAACATGACTTCTCATCTTACAGGTGTGAAAAAAATTAACAATGTTATGCAAGCACAACGAGGATAATCCAAGTCTCACTTAAAAGCAATTGCAAGAATGGGTTCTTAGTAACTATGGTTTGCATGTGAGTCAAGTGACAATATCTAATATAATTAATTAAACGGGTCTTTAAAGTATCTCTCACTTGAATAGTTTCTTGTTGAGCTATGAGAAAACGACACCAGAAGTTTTCACAATGATAAGAAAAATTAGAGACGAGATTCAAGATGAAATTGATTTCAACAAAAAATAAAAGATAATTTAGTCATTTTCCAAGAAACCTTCCTAAACCATTCATGTAATAAATTATATATAGATAGTATATATATAAGGAATTATTAATTTATAATTTATATGGGGTCTATAGAAATTATAAAAAATGTATTATCTTATAATTTTAGCGAGTTTATTAATTTAGCACCCTATCCCCGAGTCGGGACCGGCCAAAAATATTATCTTAGAGAGTTTATTAATTAATCGAGTATTAATTTATAGAGTTTCTACTGTATTCCTAAAAAATCGATATGTGAACTAATCAGCTGCATATTCCTAAAAATAAGAAAACCGATTAATTTTCCATTTATTATTTTTTCAAAATTCAAAAAATTTAATTCTCTCAATTCGATTCTCAAAATGCACGCAATCAATTAATGTAAGGTTTATATATGCAACGAAAATTGCATGATGCAACTTAAAATACTTCATAATATGCAAAAGAATAATATATCTGTAATAAGATATTCTAAAATATTAATTTTATTTAAAAATATTCAGAATATGCATTATACATACAAATATATGCAATAAATTGGTATACATATGCAACGAAATCTGAAATCGCACTCAAAATCGCACCCCAAAATCACACTCAAAAGCAAAAGAACTCTGAAATCGAACTCAAAATTGCAAAACCTGAAATTTCCTTGGAATCGCAAAATAAATCGCACGCACTCAAAAGCAAACGACGGCGAAGGCTATGGAGGCGGCGGCCAAGGCAGCGGAGTTGAAGGTGGACGACAGTTTCGTCTTCAGATTCGTATAGATCGGTGGCCAACGACGAATATGGAGGTCGCGACGGCCGGCACAGATGGAACCGCCCTCTAACCAGGCTCGTCGGAGATGTGGAAGTCATCGTCTTTGTTGGAGAGATGGCAGGGGCCGCACGCGGTGGGTGAAGATTGAAGCGATTGCAGGGGCTCCATTCGTCCGGTTATGGCGGCGGCGGCTATGGCAGAGCCGAAGATTGCTTGCTGAATATAATAGACAATACACCGATCAGAAGAAGATTGCATGTGTCATTTAGAAAAATCACACCAGAATTATGTGGAAAACGAAGGAAAATCGATAGAATCAATTTGATAGAATTTTTTATGGAAATGCAATTCCTAATTGGGCATATTGATGGAAATGAGAAGATTCAGGGAATATTGCATTTAATTCGGTAGAAACATATTGAATTTTGGGAAATTATGAGTCAATTAAAATTTCTGCTATTTATGAGAGAGGTTAAAGATATTAATATGTAATTATTAGTTTAATTTAATTATTGAGGGCATATTAGGTATGTTAAGTATAGATTTGACCTTAATTGAATTGCTGAATTTTTTTGGCTGTAATTGAAGTGTAATTGAAGTAGGGGTGTGAATTTTAGCTCTTAATGTCAATAAACTCTTTATTTTGGATTTATGTGAAATGGTAAAAATTCGAATGAAAAAATCGTGGGTCAGATTATCGTCTCTACCCTCTGAAATTTGGGCCCATCGAGTGGACAATTTAATATGGGAGGAGTTTGCTTTCGATGGAATTTGAACCTATGATGTGTGGGTGTGAGCTTAAGACTCTAATACCATGAAAAAATTGCATCATATAGAAAAGTTCGAATATGTAAAGATGTGATTTCATCAAAAGTTACTCATTTTTTTACACACACTCACTATATCTCTCTATGTTTTTTTTTTTTTTTATCTTTCTCTATTTTTTTTTCTACATCTCTCATTTTTTGTATATCTCTTAACTCAACAACACATTATACATATAATATTATATTTTTAAATTAAAATACAAAAAGCAAATAAAAAACTTTTAGAGGAACTGAAAAAGTATAGGTATTAATTATTATGAAAAAATATCAATATTTATTACTAAAATATACTAATGAAGATATATATGAATTAATTTTATTACATTACTTTTAATTTTTGAAATATGTGAAAAAATAAGCAAAAAATTATTTTATACTAGTAATTAATTTTTGACATGTAGATGTTACTTCCAATCTTTACAAATACGATCAAGTTAACGAGTTCGTTCTAGTCACCATGATGATCAGCTAATAGGACGAGAATAACTCAAACTCAACAAAGATCGGTCGAGGGTCAACACCTCGAAGACAATTCGTTGACGCTACTTCAAAATTTATATTTGTTGCCTCACAGACCACCTCCTGATCGGCCACCTAGATTGGTCTAGTCGGCGAGCTCATCCTATGTTGCTATCCATTTGGGGCGAACAACCACATCAACAAGAACTTCAGTCCACCTAAGCCGATCAAGCATACGTGTCAAAGGATGAAGACAAACCAGTTCGCCCACCAACGTGTAGACTTAGTCATTAAGTTATAAGGGCTCATGTGTCACCTAAACTAATATGTGTCCTAAAGGCACAAACAATGTAATAAATGCAATTCATGGTTGCATATAGTCCCTCCGTCCCGGGATTATTTGCACGGTTTGACCGACACAGTTTTTTAAGAAAATAGAATTTAGTGGTTGGTGATGTAAGATAAATGAGGGGTATTTTAGGTGATTTGATGAGGTGTAAAGTAAAATGTATGTAAAAAATGAGTGGCAATTTTGAAAATAAAATGATGTTGAGAGGGTATTATTTTTGTGGGGTATTTTCATATTAAGAGTGTGCAAATAATTTTGAGACGTCCCAATAAAGAAAATGTGCAAATAATTATGGAACGAAGGAATAAATATTTAAAGGATCATTGACCTAATTAATAAATACTTTCCAAATATTGAGAACAAATACATTATCTCTCTTCATAAATTCTCACAAGTTTTCTAACTAGCATTGATCATTCTTGTAGTTTTCGGTCCTTGGTTAACAGAGAAGGGTATCTATAACTTCCCCCAGGGCCTACCCACAACCTAGAGTAGCTAGATGGGGAAGTAAAATTAATCATTGTTCATACATAGGCTTCTCTGGTACGAAATGAGCCACTTCAAATAGGTTTCATTGCTCCAACCCAAAATACGATTAATCCGGCATGGGCTACATGAGCTCCTAGTAGTTTACCGGATAAATTAATAAGTCGGGCGGACATTTCTAAACTTTCTATCTCTTCTTTATAAGCTTTGTCCACCTCTACCGCTGGTTTTTTCGGTGAGTTTTCAAAACTATATCTTATCAGTCGCCCCCTCCTTCGTTGTATGATTGACGTCGTCGACTCAACCATCTACTCGTTGTCTCTAGTGTGGTGATCTTTGTTCAGCCGTATCTTTTAAGTTTAGTAGTTTTCTTGTCGCTTTTTTTAAGTGGGATCAATTGGTTAATCCTCCCCGACGACGCTACGGTGGCCGATCGGGTGAGTGACCCGTTAATCCTTTTTAATTTCTTGTTTTTAGCTTAGTTTTGTTTTGTTTATTAATGTTCTTAGCTTAGTTTTTTGTTTCTTGTTCTCTTGTCTTTTGCTTCCTGCTTTTTGCGTTCTCTACGCCTTTTGCGGCCTTCTATCCCTTTGTGGAGTCTGTTTTGGTCCCATAGTGATGCTTGGATGTTTGGATCTTGGTGTATAGTGACGGTTTGCCTTTTATGTTTTCTCTGTTTTCTTTATACAAAACTACATTAGTGTGGGGTTTGTCTCGGTGTAAGAAAGGAGAACTGGCGTTTTGTAGGCAAAGTGTTTACTCATTTCCCCACTTCCTCATGATTGGAGCGGGCAGCGATTTCGGATTGATTCACCTTGGTTTGAAGATCTGGTGCTTAAAATTGTGGGATTAGTGGTGGGTTAGTTTTTTGTTGTTTAATAATTGTTCTTGAGAATGATTTTGGTTTTCAATCGTTGAATAAATTTGGTTTTTGCACAAAATGGGAGATGAGGGAGACGAAACGACGAAATATGGGTTTTGGCCGATTCAACACTGATTGGCCGAGTTTTGAATCAAAACATGAAAAAATTGACCTAGGTGGGGGTGAACTTAGCACACTAGAGTAGTATAGTCTTTTTAGCTATTAGTTCAAAACATAAATTGGGGTTGGGGGTGAAGACATTATATGTGAGGGGCATTTAACCTACGCCTTATTCCAAGCGTAGAAGTCAGAGCACAATGAAGGATCCAGCCCAATAGCCCAACAACAGTAATGATCCAGAATGGTCCAATTTGTGTTTCACTCTCCTAGGGCTAAATCCAAGTTCTATCCTGTCTCTCTCTTCTTCTCACTGTCTCTCCCTAGAAGCAATTTTCAGCAATCATGGCTGCCGCGGCGTTGTACGAATCCGAACAATCTGTCCACGGCGGCGACTCCGGTGCAATGGGGTACGACCCGATGTACGTACCCGATTCCGTGAAATCCTTCGCAGTTCACATGTACCGGCACATACGGGAGAAGAACGTGTACGAAATCCACCAAATGTATGAGACGTCGTTCCAGAGCATCAGCGACAGGTTCTTTAAGGATACGCCGTGGCCCTCCGTCGACGCGGTGGCGCCGTACGTTGATAATGATCATGTTTTCTGCTTGCTCTATCGCGAGATGTGGTTTCGGCATTTGTATGCGAGGCATTCGCCCACGCTCAAGCAACGAATTGATTCATGGGATAATTATTGTAATCTCTTTCAGGTTAGTTTTTTTCTTTAGGGTTTTATGGTTACTCTTTCAGCTAATGCTAAGCAATCCTGGAGCTATAAGAGGCTTTCAACTCATAACATACAAAGTAGTGTCTGAGATTGCCTAGATATGAATATCTTTCATTTTTCATTTATTCGATTCATCATAATTTTAGTTATTACATGAAAAGCGCACTCTCAAGCAACGAATTGGTTCCTGGATAATCATTATAGTTTCTTTCAGGAAGGTTATTTAGTTTTTGAGGATGTTTACAGTGTTTTCAGGTTGTCTCAAACTTAGTTTTTTTGATGGTACATAAATTAATAAATAGAACTTGGAATGTACATAGTTTGAACTATAAAGTTGGCTTTAGCATGATTAATTGGTTGAATCGATGCTAATTTCTTAAATTTGTGTGGATACAGGTTGTATTGCATGGAGTGGTAAATATGCAACTGCCCAATCAGTGGTTATGGGACATGGTTGACGAATTTGTGTACCAGTTTCAGTCATTTTGCCAGTATCGTGCTAAAATGAAGAGCAAAACTGAACAGGAAATTTCACTTCTGCGGCAGTTTGATAAGGTGTGTTAACGGAAAATGGATGATTCTAATTCGTTGTATGAGAATGACGTTCATGTTTATATGTTTCTTTTCCACATCAAAAATTAATTTGCTAACAGAAAATGGATGATTCTAATTCGTTATCCTTATAATCTTATGATGTTGTTCATTATAAGAAAGTTTGAATGTTTGAAACTCACACTTTTCTGTAGCGAAAATTAATTTAATTCCATATATCAATATATTTGGTATAAATAAAATAATGTGTTTTCTCATTGGCATGATATCAAAGAAAATATTACATTACATTCAATTGGGAAACAAAAGTGTGAAATTTCTGCACTTGTCCTCATTTACCATATTTCTTCTTTATTAATTTTATACACGTAATGGATTTTTCATTATGAATTTTACATTTTGGCTTTGTTGTTGTGGATATGACTTAATATGCTAATCAATCTTCTATTGTTTCACAATCTTTGATTCGCATTATGAACCATATCTGTTTCAACCAATAACCGTTGGAGTAGTACTTTGAGTGTGTGGTGAACTGGACTCTCTAGTAGATTTTATGCTTAGTTGTGTTATTTTCCTATTTTGGTTGATCATTGTTTCTATATGGCCTTTGCATTTCCATTATCCTGTTAATTTTTTTTTTTTATGTTGTCCATTTGCATTTCCATACTTACATTTCTATTGTTCTGTTAAATTTGTTTTTCTCCATTGTTTGTTGTGACCGAGTTTCATGAGAGTATGTTTAGTTCAAAAACTTTACTTGTGCATATGTTTTACAGGCGTGGAATGTGTATGGTGTCCTCAATTATTTACAAGCTCTTGTGGAGAAGTCTATGATCATTCAAATTCTAGAACATGAGAAGGAAGGGCTTGAACAGTTTACTGCTACAGATGGATATGATTACAGTGGTGGAAGTAATGTCTTGAAAGTCTTGGGATATTTTAGCATGATTGGCCTACTTAGAGTTCACTGTTTGTTGGGTGATTATCACACTGGGCTGAAGTGCTTACTTCCAATTGACATAAGTCAACAAGGCGTATATACTAGTGTTATTGGAAGCCACATTACTACCATTTATCATTATGGATTTGCGAATCTTATGCTGCGAAGGTTGGTTTATATATATTGTTTCAGTGAATATCATATGCAATTAGCTTTCTAACACCTTGTTTATTACTGTTCAAATTTGAATATCAGCATTTGTTGTTTATGCAATTCCTCAATAGTAACCAATTTAGTGTCTTCATACTAAGAAGTGTGTCCTTTGATGGTCCGCTCATTAGCAACTAGCAATCCAATTGTAGTGAATATGAATAAGTATTGCAAAACATCTTTGATACAATGATTGATAACAAATGTCCTCCATTCTCCTTTTTGAGGTTCCATAAGAAATACGGAGTATGTCTTAATGTGACATTTGAGAATATTAATGCTTGTATAGGTATACAGAGGCAATTCGAGAATTCAATAAAATACTTCTCTACATTTTCAAGACTAAGCAGTATCACCAGAAATCCCCTCAGTATGAGCAGATACTGAAAAAGAACGAGCAGATGTATGCTCTGCTTGCCATTTCTCTTTCCCTTTGTCCTCAAGTGACACTTGTTGAGGAGACCGTGAACTCTCAATTGCGGGAGAAGTACGGTGAGAAAATGTCGAGGATGCAGAGATACGACGATGAGGCATATACCCTATATGATGAGCTCTTCTCGTATGCGTGCCCAAAGTTCATCACTCCTTCTGCCCCAAGCTATGATGAGCCTCTTGTAAATTACAACCAGGTATGAAAATAATCTATTGAATGGTATGCATATACCATATCATCATTCCTTTTGTATTCAACTACCTCTCCTTGCCATGTGATGTTGATTTTCTTATACTCGTTCTAATAGGGGTTGTTGAATCTGATAATTTCAGGATGCTTATAGACTACAGTTGAAGTTGTTTCTTTATGAAGTGAAGCAACAACAATTGTTATCGGGCACTCGGACGTTCTTAAAAGTGTACTCTACAATCTCCATCGGGAAGCTTGCTTCGTACATGGAAGTGGATGAACCTACTTTGAGGTGAGATGCTACATTTGATTCAACCATCGGTGCAGGATTTAAAAAGTTTTTTTGTCCAATAACTTGTCTACTTTCCAATTTTGGTCCCAAAAAAACACCTTTACGATGTAGTTTAATAAAAGTGTTCAATTTTGGCCCAAAATTCCCAGAAATTTAGAACAGTGTGTTTTTATAATTTTATGTCATGGGAATGTCCGATTTTGGCCCAAAATTAAATCCTCACGTTACACAAAATGACATTGTTCAATTTGTACGGTGATTTTGGGGCCAAAATTGGACAATTTTTTTTAATATTGGGACTAAATCGTAAAGGTGGGCTTTTAGGGACCAAAATAGGACAGTAACAAATTATGGGACCAAAAAAAAATAACTCGTGTTGTATGTCTCCTAATCCATATTATTACATTATTTTTCCTCAGGACAATCTTGATGACTTACAAACACAAGACGCATTCTGTAGATTTGGATGGAAAGGTCTCTTCGAATGCAGATGTCGATTTCTTCATTGATGATGTGAGTTTTTTTTTATTGGTCATCAATAACAGGTTCATTCATCTAATTGACGATGTGAGTTTTTTTATTTTCAAAAGCTATCCCTCACTGTCTTTGATAAAAGGTGATTTAGAAATTTGTTGGTAGAGTTTGCACATCCACTATGTTTGTTTTGGGTTTTAAAAAAATCAGGATTTGGGTTTTGAAAATAAAAACCGGTTCTAGTTCTGGATTTTGAAAACCAGTTTTAAAAAACCACTCCTACTACAACACTTGTATACCTACTATCACTCTTTACAATACAATCAAAACTCTCTCCTTACACTTTTAATATATTTAAATCATAATTCACATCTTTCAATCACACTCAACAATAATATAATAATACAACTTCATTCACCCTACACATTAACTTTACATAGAGTTGAACATTACCCTACTAAAAAACCCAAAGAAAACACACACCTAACTATTTATTAGGATTTCAAAATCCCCTAGATTTCAAAAACCGATAATTAAAAGTAACTTAAAACCCCAAAAACAAGCATCAAATTTTAGTACTCTTTACTTGGATTCATCTAATCTGTTATTCGATTTCAGGATATAGTTCATGTTGTGGAATCCAAACCATCAAAGCGATATGGGGATTATTTCTTGCGCCAAATCGTCAAGGTATGTCATCGAAAGCCAATGTTCATTCATTTGTTTGACCATGGTTGTAACTTTTCTGAAAATATTTTGTTGCAGCTTGAAGCAAAAATTGCTGATATTGATAGAATAAAACTGGAGTAAGCATTAGATATTTGATCTTCGGTTTCTGGATGGCCCCCCTGCGGAACTTGTTTGAAATAGTAGTCTCAAGAGAAGGAAAGAACTGGTCCAGTTTTGTTATTTTTGTTTTGATCATGTTAGAATTATTATTATGTACTTACTGTGAAATATATGATTCTGTTAAATTTCCCCATGACATGCTTGACCTGGTTGTACTGAATTAGTGATCATGAATCTTTGGAGGAGGATTAAAATTCATTCTGTTAGTCTTGTTGTGAGTTTGCACTTCAAATTAATGTGTCGGAGAAACTAATTTTTTGGCCGATGCTAATATATTACGGATTTTTTATTTTCACATCCATTTAATTTCACTCTTTACTCAATGCACACTTTGTCAATAGCATTACTGAATTAGTGACGTTTTATGAAATATGTCAATTACAGGGACAAAGGGAGTATATATCTGCCATTTGAACGGACAAAGTGTACGTGAAATTTTGCAAAATGTTTCCTGGGTGTATTGAGTAAAATTGGTTTTTTCATTTCTAATTTTCAGTTTTGGATCGATTTTGCTTTTTGTAGCTAAATTAGGAGCGATCAGTTACAATTATTCAATTAAAAAAAAACAAGTAGGGTGGCGATCATGACAAAACTTGACGTCTATTATTATAAGTCAAATTCTCTCGCATGTCCGTACATACCTGATTTTAATTTTATGTTTGACTACACCCCAATTTTTATTAATTTCAGCCCCTCAAATTATTTAAACAATTGACGACAGTTATTTACCCCTTAACTTTAGTTGACTTCACCTCCAAAAATTATATAAACCATTGACCACTGTTATTTACACTCCCACTTTTATTAACTTCACCACCTAAATTATTACTCTATTTTTTAAAAATTATACCTAAAATTACTATAATGCCCTTCTATTAATTTACACAAAATATAATACGATCAATCATAATTTATATATAAACAATTGGCCACGGTTATTTACACCCCGCTTTTATTGACTTCACCCCCAAATTATATTTTAAAAATAATTACACCTAAAATTACTATAATGCCCTTCTATTAATTTAAACAAAATATAATACAATCAATCTTAATTTATATATGCAAATTCTTATATACACTCGTGTGTATATACACTCTTCAATTTCATTAAAAGCTTGAGTCTAATTTACTTTTTTCGGTGCACACAATTAATAGGTCGCACAAATCTAATGAAAGGGCACGATTATATGCACACAAAAAATTGAGGTGGACACCCACCAATTTTTTTTACAAATCAATTATTTTTAGATTGAGAGGTCTAGAAAAAAAATACTTACATATCTGAATTTTGAGGTTGAGAGATTTAGAAGAAAATTGACGACAGAGGGGCGGCAAAAACGAGGAGGAGGCAACGAATCTATTTTTATAACTTACAATCGAAAGAGGGACAGACGACTTGGGACGCGGCGAAAGGAGGAGGAAGAGGTTGAGGCTTGGGACTTTGCCACGAACGGCGGCGACTTGAGACGCAACCTGTACGGACGGTGAGGCCTGGACGAAGGGCGGAGTAAACGCACGTGAAATCGGCGAAACAAAGGCTATGGCGGCGAGACTTTGTGTGGCAACCGACGAGGCTGAGAGAGGAGTGGGTGTCCCAAGCGGCGTATTTTGTTTTTCACGCTATATGTTTTGAGAGAATAATGGGAGAATTATGGTTATGTAGGAGAAGGGTATCTTCGATCTTTCATGGGGAGTGTCTTAATCGTACGGGGTGTGCGCTAAAATCTCGTGTGTGCGTATAACCGATTATTGATTACTGATTATTGTTCATGATATTACTGATTACTTTTCATGGTATTACTGATAATTGTTTTTGGTATTACTAAATATAATTAGATTTTTTGAATTATTTGTTATTGTATATACTGTTCATGGTTTTACTGATAATTGTTTTTAGTATTACTGAATACAATTAGATGTGCGGAATTATTTGTTATTGTATAAAATGTTACTAATTAATATTCATGATATTATTGATTATTGTTCGTGGTATTACTAATAATTATTTTTGGTATTACTAAATATAATTAGATGTGTAGAATTATTTATTATTGTATAAAATATTATTAATTACTGTTAATGATATTACTGATTACTATTTATGTTATTACTACAGTAAAACCTCTATAAATTAATACTCTATAAATTAATAAACTCTCTAAAATAATAAAATCTTCCGGTCCCGACTTGGGCCTTTGTAAAAAATCATCAAATTCGATAAGATAATAAGATAATAATTTTTTTGAAAAATCCCTTTATAAATATTAGGTCCCATTAAAACTCTAAATTAATAATTCATAAATATTACTCTACAATTATAAATATTATGGTAATTTACTTAAAAAAATGAATCTATTGTTACTTGATTTTTATTAAAATTTAAATCTAATTGGATTTCATCCCTAACTTTTTTATTGGCAGCCATGAGTTCCGGTGTCGAGTTCTCTAGCAAAAACAACAACAAAATTTATCATTTAAACCTAATTGAATCTACGGTCCCTCTTATACTCACATAATGCTTTACGCATTTGATCATTTATGGATGATTTTGCGATGTCTTTTAGATGAGAAGACATGGTTGGGTGTTTATGAATTATTTTATTTCTATAGTGAGATTTATATAATATATGTTTTATTCATCATGTATGAATATATTTAAGTGCAACGAATTAATGTAAACATGTATACAATGAAAAATTTAATTAGTTACAAAGAATTGGTTGATGCATGAATATAATCAATGAAACATATATGAATTCATTTATTTTCAATACATATGTACTAAATTTGATGAATTCAAAAAGTCTTTCTTTTAATTAATAAATATTAATTTATGGATAAATTAATATCTCTTTAAATTAATAAAATTCCATGGTCCCAATGTTATTAATTTAAAGAGGTTTCACTGTAGTTATTACTTATTGTATTATCGACTATAATAAAATCATACCTATAATATTTTTTATTACTCCCTTCGTTCTAGTGAAAGCTACTCAACTTTATTTTTTCGTATGTCTCAATGAAAGCTACCCATTCCTTTTTTGGTAATTATTCTCTCTTACATTTTATTACTCCGTATATTCTTCTCTCAATCACATCACCTCTAATACATCTACTTATTATATTAGTATTTTTTTAATTTTCGTGCACGAAGCTCATGAGGAGCTTTTCCCGGAACGGAGGGAGTATTAAAATTTTAAAAAATACACATGAAAAAATTCAAAATAAAGGCACAAAAAAAAAAGTAAAAGGAAAAAAAATGAAAAAATTAGAAGTTCGGAAAAAATAATTGAAAATGGGAGGAAAAGAGGAGGGGGGAGAAAAATTATAAAGAAAAAAAAATCAAAGTTTATGGTTAATTTCGATATTTTTTTTTTTAATTATGTTTTACGATTTTTTTTTCTAAAAATATGGGTGATTTGGTGGTGAATCGACGGTAACTCGGCAATGACTCGCCTGCAGATTGTAAATATACAAATTAAAGTTGATTTTATTATATTTTGTGTAAATTAATAAAAGGATAATATAATCTTTTAAATGTAATTATCTTTTAAAAAATATTTTGGAGTGAACTCATAAAATGAGGGGTGCAGATAATCGTGGTAAAAAAATAATTTGGGGGGTGAACTCATAAAATAAGCGGGTACAGATAACCGTAGTAAAAAATGATTTTTGGGTGAACTCATTAAATAAGCGGGTGAAGATAAAATATAAATAAAAAATTAAAATTGGTGTGTACCGATATCTTGCATACTCAAGTATCACTCTATAAATTATAATTGATTTTATTATATTTTGTGTAAATTAATAAAATGATAATATATTCTTTAAAATGTAATTATTTTTTTAAAAATATTTGGGGGTGAACTTATAAAATTAGCGAGTGCAGATAATCGTGATAAAAAAATAATTTAGGAGTTAACTTATAAAATGAGCGATTGCAGATAATTATGGTAAAAAAAAAAAAAAAAAATTGGGGTAAACTTATAAAATAAACGGGTAAAAAAATTGAATTGGAAGAATAGATAAAATTAAAATGGGTGGTACAGTGTACTAAGTATCACCCCTATCTATATTTATATATTTGCAAACCTCTAAAGTGTCACATGTCACCACCACACTTCTTCTACATCAAACATTTTTTAAAATCTCTCCATTTCAAAAATTCACAACTATCATTCATTTTCAATTTTATGTTTTAATCCCAACCCTCCACTCTAACTTTTAATCTCAACCTTACATCCTTATTCATTACTCCTATATAAACCTCAACATTTTCTCATTTTAACCACTCAAGTTTTAATCTCTCAACTTTGTCTTCTCCGAATTTCGCCGATCAATTTTTTCCGGCCGTTTGCCTAGAAAAAATTTCGACCATCCATTTTAAATTTCACTCGATTCTCTCGATTTTGTCATCTCCTGTAATTTATCCCGTTCATCACTTATAAAGGTTTTTGTCAAGAAGGATTTTAATCTCTCTTGAGTTTTCTCCATTGATCTACAAAGAAGGATTTTATTGGATTTGATGAAAGAATATCAAATTTAATTCAATTTGGATGAAGAATTGTAGATAAATAATGTCAAATGTAATAATAACATACTTTGAATGAAGAATATCAACCCATTTTGTTTAATTTATGTTGTAATTTTTTTTATTTTGTTGGCAACATTTACATATTTTTTTTATATTAAATATATTTTGAGACGGTGATAATTTAAATCTTTCGATGGAGTATATATTTGCCTACATAATCATTTTTGGGATAGTGTAATAAATCATTTATGGGATATGTTTTAAATCTTATGATATGCAACATATATTTTGGCAACATTCAATTTTTCTTTCCTACATTCAACCGAAATTTACGTTAATTAATAAATATTTGCCACAATTTAAATTCTCCATATGAAATAAATGAATATAATCTTTGTAGCAATTTATGTTATTTGTCATTAAAAAAATATGTTAATGCCACCCAATAATTAATAAATGAATTTAGTTTCAATTTACTTTAATTTACGTTAAATAATAAATTTCATGTCATTATGTTAATTGATTCATATGACTTTCAATTTATAAATAGATTTTAAAATATTAAAAAACATATTACGAAGTATAAAATAATAAAAATAAATATTATCAGATAAAATAAAAGTATTCTCATGATTAATAGAATTAGTAAAAGATGAAAGTTAATTGTTAATTAATATAGAATTTTCTGTCAAAAAAAATAATAATATAGAATTTGAAACTGAATTATACGACATACCATCAACAAAAATTTGGTGGCACTAATTAATTATTTTTGTGGGATAAATATAAAATTAGTACTATTAGTTGTCATTAATTAGTGTGGAAAAATTCGGTGCACTAATTTATATAGTCCCAATTTAGATTGTATATCAATCCAATAACGTAAAGGTTTCTATAACTTAATTGTGAAATTAAATTAATCATGAAATTTTAATTGATAGTAATAATTAATGTAGCCAATATTATGCCACAGAATTTTATATTAATTAAATAAGTAATAAATATTTGTCACAATTTATGGATAAGAATGTTTGCCACAATTTATGTTAATTAATAAATTGTGGTTAAGAATAGAAGTTCTTTTGTCATTGAGAAATATGTCATGATTCATGACACTTTACTTTTTTACATCAATGCCATTTATTAATTTACGTTAAATAATAATGAGTGATATTTTAGTTCAATTGATTATACAATTGAAATTGGACTCCAATAAATTTGGTCAAATGTTGATCCAAAGATAAATTGAATATTAAAATTCAAATGTATCTATACACTCAATTGTATGAGAGAATTTGATTCAAATGTATCTATACACTCAATTGTATGAGAGAATTTGACAGTAATAAATTATGTAAATATTGTATTGGTGAGATATGTAAATGCTTGATTTTTTTATATTCACTCTCTAGAAATGATGTAAATATTGTTCATATTCTCATACTGTTATGTTTTCTTCTTTTATTATGTGATTTTCCTTCTGTTAATCTTAATGAAAAAAGGTAAAATAAATAAATAAATAAAAATGAAGCAAGTTCCCCTAAAGTTTTTTTGTTGGACATACACCTCTTTCAGATAATATTATGTAGTAATACTAGCAAATGAAATTTAATTTTAAATTTAATTTCGTGAGTTTGCTAGCTCAACCTTTGTTGGGGATGACATTTTTTAATTTTTTTACTGTAATTTAATAAATTTGGCCACACTCTAATCCAGTTTTTTATTTTGTGAAATATTTATTTCAATTTCCAGTGTGGTTCGACTCTTAATAATGTTTAAGACTGGAAGTGAAAATTGACCATGTTTATGCGCAACAAATATGAATGGTGTTGAGTATAAAGTTGATGTGGACACTAAAATTGAGAGGAGTTAGATGATAAATGACATAATTGTATAAAGCATAAAGTAGCATTTTTTCCCTCTAAATTGTCTTCTTCAATATTTTTTTTAAGTTCAAATCTTATGTTTGCCTATCTACTACGTTGATTTGTAATTAGTAACTCATCTTACTATCAATGAACTTGCAGGTGCAATTTATTGTGGAGAGATATCTTAATTAGACCTGTACAGTGGGTAACATGATACAACAATACTATCAAGATGAATATTTCTTGCATTGTCCAAGGGCTTTGGGTTTTGATTTTTTTATTTATTTATAAAGTATTTGTTACTCTATATTTTATCTTTTACTGTTCGAATTTTTTAAAATATATAAACCGACCAGGTATAAAAATACATAAATAACTACTTAAATTTAATACTATTATTTTATATTTCTCTACGACATAATGCACTCATTCATGAAAAAAATGAAGTATTATCGTACAAAGATATTAGAGGAGTGTGATAGGTTATCTTTAACTGGTGAACATTGTAGTGTACTACAAGAAATACTTGCAGCTATATATAGAGGAGTGTGATACGTTTTAGTTTTATAAACTTTTATGATCAGTAAACAAAAATGTAGATTGAGTTTAAAAAGTAATGAGTAAATGTGTGTATATTTTGAGGGTAAAAGTTATGACTTATGACGATGCTTTCTTTTTTTTAGTGTACAAATTGGTATGCGACATCAAAATATTGCAAGTGTGCAAATTTTTTAGGGACGGAGGAAGCCTAATAGTACTCATTTATCAACTCTTATACTAAAGATAAAACTGATAATATGGGATGAGGCGTTGATGTATAACATATTTTAATCTGCAAAGTCTAAAAGACATAATTAGAAGTTTTGATGTTTGGACGTCTGATTTGTCTTTTGGAGGAAAGACAGTCGATCTTGGTGGAGATATTCGACACATTCTACCTATTATACCTAAGGGTTCTAGATCGATAAGTTATAGTTTACCCTACCATTACATCTCTCTATTTATGAAAACATTGTAAGGTACTAAAACTAATGAGGAACATTATGTTGCAGACTAGAAATTCTAACGATAACAACACTTCCAACGAGATAGTTGAATTTTAAAAGTTGAAGATGGTGATCTTAGTGATAGCCCTGAGAATTTTGCTAGAGGATTGATTTTCTTAAGAATAATTTAAATTTTACATATTTTGAATGCACGTATCCAGTAATTGGTATACTGTAGTTGACAATATTTATTCTTATGTATTTGATAACTTTGGTACAAATAAGTATTTTGAGGATAAGGTTAATGTTCTCTATTCGAGTATATTTTTTTATACATATAATCTATATATTGCTATAACATTTCATTTTTTATTTTTAAATAGAATAATAAATTTATAAACTATACATGTTTTAAAAATTATTTTTTAATTAATAAATTTATTTCAACCCCGCGTAAAACGCGGGTCTTACCCTAGTTATAAATATAACTGGATAGGAGCATTTTCTTGAAGAAATAGATAAAACTACGATAAACTATTTCTAAATTGGCGTGCCAATTACATCACATATCCAACGTAAATTAATGTTATTAAAATGACCATATCACCTCGTTTCTAGTGCCAATATATACAAGTGAGAATGATGGATTTTGTACTATTCAAAATACAAATATGAATATTATCTTGGGTAGTACTCCCTCAGTCCGTCTATAAGTTTCTCATTTTACCATTTTAGTCCGTTCGTCTATAAGCTTCTCATATCCTTTTTTATAAGCATTTTTTCTTACACTTCACTTTATATTTTACTTTTTCTCTCTATCTCTCCCCTTCTTCCAATCACAACACTTGTACTATATCTATTATTTAATCACTTTTCTTAATTTTTGTGTCAAAAAGTAGCGGGAAGCTTATAGACGGACGTAGGGAGTATATGTTTAATATGAACAAAATAATTTATAAATTATTGCATTCAAAGGCACATTAGGGTTTAGTGGGTGTTTGCAAACAAAACTATGTGCTTAAAATCACTTCTTTTTTAAATAAAATCACTTTTGAAGTATTTGTAAACACAAGTAAGTGATTAAATTAATTACTTAAAAGCAGTTTTGGTCAAGCACCCCTCCCTATGCTTCTAACAACTTCTAAGTGCTTCTAATCATTACATTCACAAATTTTACAATTTTGCCTTCACAATTTAAACAATATTTTATTTTTACCCATTATTTATTCAAATGTAATAAGGGTGTTTTGTAAAATTATAAAAAAGTGATTTGTATGACATACACCGCAACATTAAAAAAATTAATTAAAAGTGTTTATTTTTAAAACATTGTCTACTTTCAATTTTACTAAAAAGTTAATTTTAATCACTTTGAATCAACTGCACACATTTATATACTTATCAGGTTTATTGATAGATGGAGGAAAAAAAAAAAAGAACTTACCTCCTTACATTTACATGTGGGCTTAATGAAACAATAATATTATATTCCTGACTATATAGTGGACGAATTTACAAGAGGCACCCTCCTTAAAAGAAATTATTGAAACCTTTGGTTTTATAAAAGTTACAAAAATTTCATTTTACATCAGCTCTAATACTGTTTATATGCAAGTTTTCACCTTTTTAATTAAAATAAATAAAGTAAGAGTACGGTGGAATTTACGGTGAATAAAATTAGTATTTTTTATAAATATAGTTAATGACAATTTAAAATTAATGATTTTTATAAAGTGTACCAAATGAGATAAATTTAGGGAGAAGTATAATAGACTTTAAAATAAAAAATGGGGCTTGCGGACACGTCAGCAGAATTCTCTTCCTTAATATGAAACCGCGCCGCAGCAAGTCAATGCTCAAAAAAGGCGAAGCGGTTGGCAGGCTGCGTAAATTAGAACAAACAAGCAACTGAGAGAGAGAGAGTCGTGTACAACTCGCTAAAATGCACGGGGGTGACATTTCACACTCAGCCGCTGATCGGCGGTTGGCTGCTCTGGTTCGACACCTCGAAGGATCCTCCCTCGACAGCGCAAACCTCTCCATCTCCGCCGCTCCAACTTCCGCCTCCGCAATTTCTGTCTTTGATCATGTTCTCCGGGGCCCCGAAGATCCCATTCTCGGCGTAACTCTCTCTCTCTCTCTCTATGTGTGTGTGTGTGCTAGCTACTTTCAATTGCCTTAAAATATCAGCAATGGATAGTTACCGAGTTTAGATATTCGGCATTAAAAGTCTTAATTCTGTGAAATTTATACAGAACATCAAGTATTGTTAAGTTAAGCGTAATGTTTATACTTATCTGAAATTGAAGTGAGTCTTTTTTCAGCTTAATTTCGAATCTCTCTTCGCATGATCTTCGATCTTGCTACATTAAGTAATCAGTGATCGATAGATTCATGTTCTGAATGCTGTTGATATGAATGAATTGTGATTATATATATGCTGTATCAATTTATGCTTCATTATTGAAACTTTATTTCATTTCCTATGCTCTTTATGAATTTATAATTCTTACTAAATATAATGATTAAATAGGTAACTGTTGCATATAACAAAGACCCGAGCCCTGCGAAGTTGAATTTGGGAGTTGGTGCATATCGAACCGAGGTGATTTCTTTTGTGCTTTTGATCGAGTAATATTGTATTAGTGAATACTTGAGCTTGGTTTTTATATGTTATGTGTTGAAAACAGGAAGGAAAACCTCTTATTTTGAATGTTGTGAGGAAAGCAGAGCAGATGCTAGTGAATGACAGGTATTGACAGCTTTGCCGTTTTCGCTGTGTTTGGATATTAAATTTATTGTATTAGTGTTTATGGCTTACTAATTTGCAGATCTCGAGTGAAAGAGTATCTTCCGATTGTTGGTTTGGCAGATTTCAATAAATTGAGCGCTAAGCTCATACTTGGTGCTGACAGGTAATTTGTTGTTAACAAGAAGGTTGATCTTGGAATTCTCTCAATGAAGTCTTATCTCAATGTCTACTGGTCCTAGTGTAAAAACATAATAGAGGAGATATGAAATTATCTGAAAGTCAAGAGTTGTTCCAGTTTCACATGCTTGATATTTTTTATAAGCTTCAGTAACCAAATACGTACTATATTTTAGCAGTTCTCACTAACTTGAAATGAAACTTTGGCAGTTCATTCTTTTATATGAAACTTTTCTTGGCATATATAGTTCTATGTCCTTCCTATTCATAAAATGCAGTAATTTTCAATTTATAATTTCTTATAAGTAGTTATAACTAACTAATAGCACTGCGCATCTGTCATGTATTCTTCTTACATTTGTTTTGTCTAGCTTCCCTTTCTTAAGAATCGAATCTTACATTTTTGCTCCTCCACCCCCGACCTGCTTGAGCTATTAGTAACTCAAGTTGGTTTGATGTTTAACCTGATACTGAAATCTACAATAATAATCTTAACTAACTGTCCCCTTTACATAGACATAGTAGTAGCTTCTTAATTAGGGTTGACCTCCCTATTGCATTTCTTTAGGTTTCTTGGAGAAACTTGATTGATTGTTCATATTAGGTGTACATTTGTTCTACTAGATTGGTTTTAAATAATTTCCTTTTCACGTGCTTGGAATAGTCCTGCAATCCAAGACAACAAGGTCACTACAGTTCAATGCTTGTCCGGAACAGGCTCATTGAGGGTTGGAGCTGAATTTTTGTCCAAGCATTACCATCAAGTAAGCCTAGACCTTCTTGCTGCCTTCTATTTAATGTTTCTCTTGTCCTCTTATTTAGCATGAGTATCACTAACTACGTTTGTGATGCAGCATACTATTTACATTCCGCTGCCTACATGGGGGAACCACCCAAAAGTGTTTGGTTTAGCAGGGTTATCAGTAAAGACATACCGCTACTATGATCCAGCTACTCGTGGACTCAATTTTGAAGGTTAGTTTTTTTTTTTCTTTTTATTAAGTTTAAAATATCTATTTATTTGTTATAGAGAGAGGCAAGTTATTCCAATCATGGATGCCAATCAGAAAATATTCTTGGAACAAGATATACTAAAGGCTGTAGCGTTCCCTTATGATCAACGGGAAAAAATTAAAATGAAAAAGAAACGAACAAACTATGGGTGCACTTTAGACATTTGATGCCTTGTGGTGATATCGTAGAGGTAGCCATTTGATGCATTCTAGGTTAGAATTTTAATTAGATTTTGTCATATTCACTTCTCATCACGATTTAGTTGTGCAATTGTTCTTTCTCACTTCTATATCATGGATTAGGTACTAGTTGAAATCCTTCTATAACACTTTCAGATGTAGTATGCTTCACGACTCCTTGGGTTTTATACTAATGACTATTGATGCTTGAAAGAACAGGCTTATTGGAAGACCTTGGATCTGCTCCTTCAGGAGCAATTGTGCTTCTTCATGCATGTGCTCATAACCCAACTGGCGTTGATCCTACTACTCATCAGTGGGAGAAGATTAGGCAACTAATGAGATCAAAATCATTATTACCTTTCTTTGATAGTGCTTATCAGGTAATTAAACTATATAGCTGCATTGAGGTTGAGAGTAGTTCACATACTTGGTCCCATAGAACATCAAATACATCTATTGATTGGCCCGTGAAAATGTTGTAGGGTTTTGCTAGTGGAAGCCTGGATACAGATGCACAGTCAGTTCGGATGTTCGTAAACGATGGGGGTGAATGTCTTATCGCTCAAAGTTACGCAAAAAACATGGGGCTTTATGGGGAGCGTGTGGGCGCTCTGAGCATTGTAAGTTAGTGAAGAAGGATAAGTGTCTCTTCTTCGATATAAGCATATCTTGATCATTTTGAAGTTATCCAGTGAAATGCTCAACTTTCTGAATTTGCAGGTTTGCAGGTCTGCTGATGTGGCAAGCAGAGTTGAGAGCCAGTTGAAATTAGTTATTAGGCCAATGTATTCAAGCCCTCCGATTCATGGGGCATCTATCGTAGCAACGATCCTCAAGGACAGGTGTTGATTACGTCTTTGAAATATTCAATGAAAATTTGGTCCAATTATAAGATACGATAAAAAAGAGAATTGTGGATGTATGAATTTCCAATCATAAGTTTATTATCGATCCCTGCAGAACTATGTATCAAGACTGGACAGTCGAACTGAAGGCTATGGCTGAACGTATTATCAGTATGCGCCAGCAACTGTTTGATGCTTTACGTAGTAGAGGTAATTAAATATTCATAGTCTCGTTCTCTCTATCATGGTACGCGTTTATTACTGTCGTTGTGTTGTAGTTTCTGTTTCAGCAAATATACATTTGTTATGGCAGGTACACCTGGTGATTGGAGTCACATTATCAAGCAGATTGGGATGTTCACTTTCACCGGACTAAACTCAAAGCAAGTAGCCTTTATGACCAAGGAATACCACATCTACATGACATCAGACGGGTACGCTTTTTGTTAACTCCTACCAATTTCTAGATGTTGTGTTTTAGCTATCCCATCTTCACCTAGAGAGAGAGAGAGAGATGACCTCAACGAACTGCCAATTAACTTTTTTATCCTTAGTATGAATAGTTATTATGTGTTGTAATATGTATATATAACTGAGCGGAGTCTTATCAAGATGTTTGAATTGGATGACAATATATTTTAGACTATTAATATAGGTGATTTAGTCGAGTTGTGCTTGAGGCTTGAATTTTCAACCACTTGATATTGGTTAAAGGTTCTGATACTGATTTGTGGGAACGAAAACCTTTCATAGTTAAGTTGACTTGAAGTCGAGCTTTAAATGTCTGAAAATAAGCTTCTGCACACATGTAGCATCTTTCTTGACATGAAGAATACTGTATTAAATCGATAGACAAATAAGGTTGCCTTCTTTTTTTATGTTCAGAACTCATCTCGATTATTTCTCGTCGTATTTATGCAGTCGTATAAGCATGGCTGGTTTGAGTTCAAGGACAGTACCACACCTCGCAGATGCAATACATGCTGCTGTCACAAGAGGTGCCTGAGTGAATGAATCTGTTGCATACTCGCGGCGTAATAAGAAGCACCTATGTTTTTATGTTATGGCAGTTCATTAAATAAATATTTTGTATTTTTATGTATGTTGGGATTTTTATTATGTAACAGAGAGAATATGTATTTGAATAGTAGAACCATTAGAAATAAAGCATGTCAAGCAGACAATATTTTTCTTTTAAAATAATTTAGTTTAAGTTGTGGCAAGTCTTTTTTTTTTTTAATTTAAAATAAAATAGATGTACATAATCACTTACTTAAAAATGGAAAAGAAAAATGGGTAGTGATTTTGTTTTTAAAGAAATATAATTGAATGAAAATTCAGGCTCGTCAAGCATGAAATGAAGCTTTGTACACAGTCCCAAATGAATTTTACATGATCAGGCTTTTTGTATACTTGGTAACTGGAAATCAAGATGCCTGAAATCAAAATCATGGAGTACATAGATTATACAACACATGTAGTATATATATATATATTATATAGATGACGACAAAACAACAGTAGAATGCTTTTAGCCATGATGACCACCTCCCTTCTCCTACCTGCAACTTTTCAACAAATAAGAAGAGGAGGGACTTGAGAAACTCGTGCTGCTGCTTGTGAATTTCGCAGTTCCCTTTCCCGGCGTCCCACATTCGCTAAAATCAAGAGTTCGTCTCTCTGTCTGCAATGCATAATTCACAAGTATGTTAATATAAATTCAAACTCAAATAACAGAAAATGTAGAAAACTGAAGTGTGTATTTCTCGACTGAAAGATCCTAGTTCGTTAATCTGAGCACAGTTTGCCTCTGAAGGACACAGAATGTTTACAACTAGAACCACACAATTTGACATTGAGCAATCTCATCCCAACAGATATGAAACTACACCAACAAAAAATAAGCTATAGCATGCATGGATGGGAAATATGAATAAATTTGATTTGCAGGATAATTATCTGATACTAGTGCAATCTCTAGACTCAATCGCTAAAATCAAGAGTTCGTCTCTCTGTCTGCAACGCATAATTCACAAGTATGTTAATATAAATTCAAAGTCAAATAACAGAAAATGTAGAAAACTGAAGTGTGTATTTCTCGACTGAAAGATCCTAGTTCGTTAATCTGAGCAATATGAAGTATTTACAGTTCATTTGTTTATACACTCGTGGGTATGAGCGTACTTTAATGTTTACGGATAATGGAAACTGTATATACTGGGAGCACTTAAGCCACTGTAGAATCGTAAAAACCCTTTAAACCGTTAAAAAATAGATTTATGTGTCCTCTAATTAGCCTGATTTATTTTAATTAATAGGCCAGATTAAAATGTTGTGAACCTTTGGATTCTTTTAGCTTGAATCTATCGAATAAAAACAGTTCATATACCAGGACTCTATTCTCTAGCAGAGATATATTCATATAGGCAAAGAGACATGATAATTCTTGTAAAAATCCAAGATGACATTACCATCAAAACGGAAGCAGAGACGGAATTATGATGTTTATGAGAGCTTGGCTTGTAATTATTCTCCTTTTCTCCTTCCTGAATTATGGCGCATTTTCCTTTCATTATTGTTTCAGGAGTTTCATCCCCCAAAACCATCTGGGCATCAGCAAATGCGCCAGCTGTCTGCTCGCCTAATTGCTTCATTAACCCAATCGCATCATAACTTTGGTTCCCTGGGCTCAGAAAGTAGCCAATGTCCTACAAAAACTCGTATTGTGAGATCAGATGCAAGAGAGAGAGAGAGAGAGAGAAGAGAGGAGAACAAAAAAGAAAGAACAAAAGATTATTAATAGATCTCACGTACCTCAATTGATATATCTGTATCGACTTGGGGGCCTGGTACAAAATTGCTAAAAAGCCAAGGGGATTCCATACTCATCTTAAATGGTGTTTCCACAAATCTGGAAACAAAATATCAAGAAGAGAGAAAATCAGAAATGCAATGAACCCCAGAATTTAAGAGACCTGGAAGAATAAGCAGCTGCAATCTTCTTACATGCTATTGTTTTCACAAGCTAAACCATTGCCAGAGATTTCAGTTTTCTTCTCTGAAGGACTTGAGGATTGCAGAGATGTAGTTATAAACAAATTAGTCCCACCCTTCAGTCGAGGAGAACAAATAAGAGAAAAGCATGAATTTGAGGGAGACAAAATGGCTTGTTTAGCAACAGCATCTAATCTACGCAAAGACTGATTTCCAAGAGCTCTAGCACTTAGACCAATCGCTTCATCACTCTTGATTGCAAAACGATCAGGAGAAAAGAACAAGTCATTCACGTCATGTTCAACAAGGACTCCACAAGACTCATTTGCCTGCCATTAATAAAATAACAGAATATCAGAATTTAAATAATTCACCAATGTAAAAAAACTAGGAAGGGTGATTTGAGTTGGTTATATAAACTTTCTTGTGCAGTCCTACAATAGGTACAACCACACAAAACCTTAAACTGGATGCTTATACAATGCCACAAAGAATAATCAAACTCATTAAATTCATGATCAGCCGTGTACTACAGAATAAGATCATGAGAACTAAACCTCTTAGATTTACATTACTAAGATACTGGGTATTTCTAAAGTACCCCTGCATGCCGGTGGAGACAAAATATAGAATACTCACCACTTCAGTTCCATCATTATCTACAGCCTTAGTTCTGACATCAGTGGCAGCACTCTTTTCTGTTATCTTGTTCACACTCTCATTGCAATTATCATCGAATTCTCCCGTAGACATTTTGTTTTCTGAAAGGACAAAGCTTTTATTGCCCTCATATTCTTCCTGTCTACAAGCACGAGACACATTTTCCTCTTGTATGTTTGGAGTTTGTGAAAACTGCGATCCTTTCTTGTCTGAACATTCTTCAAACATGACCTCTAATTGGGAAAAACCATTGGCCATATTGGAAAATGATACTTGCCTCATTGAACCCTCAAGCTTCTTCTCATCTCTCTTTTCTGACAAAGGAGACACCAAATCACGGTGTCTTTTCTTCAGTATTGACGGTGTGCCAGTAAAAGTTTTGGCGGCACTCTTCAGAATAGCGTCAGGACTATTGTCTCTTGATGGAGAATCCCACAGTTTAAATGGTGTCATGGAAGATAGCATAAATTGGCGAATGCCAAGAGGGCTGTACTCTTGATGCATATCGCTCCCTGATTGTATAAGGTCACAATTGAAGAAAGGTATCTCCAAGCTTGGAAAACGAGGAGGCTCATAGAATAAAGCTCCAGACTCATTCTGTTCATCAGTTTTAATATCTTTGTCCGCAGAATAACAATGCTGAGAATCATTGGACGGTGCGGGGACAAAATCGTCAATTGGAACAAGTTTTGGCAATTCTTTTGCCTTATCGCTGTTACTATCTTCACAGGGTAAGCAATCCGGTTCGTTGGGATATAAAAGGCTATCTTGTGCACTTGGTGGAATAGACTCCTGATCTGCATTCTCATGAGAATAACTATACTGATTTTGATCATTACCAGTAATGAATTGACCATCAGCTGCAGAGAGTTTTGTAGGAAAGGGAAGAGGTTGAGAGAACGAACTGCCCATCATATCAGATTGTGTATAACAAGATTGTGAAGCAAAAGTCCCATCTTCAGGATTCTGAAGTCCCGAAGAATGATGAAGCAGCGAATCTGTATTCCCACCAAAGTCAGTAATACCATTTCCTGATGGACAGCATCCCCCGTGGTCAGCCTCAGGGTATGCCATCTTGCAGTCTGAAGCACATAATGCATTAGGAGACTCTTGTGAGAAAGGAGCTTCGTGGTTATTATTTCCTTGGCCACTAAAAGATGGCAATAAGTACAGTCCCGATGAGTCTTGCCCCAGATCAAGTACAGACATATCTGGTAGGTCATTAGAATTTAGTGGCCAATCATTTCCTTCAGCAAAGGCCTCCCAATCTAGAGAGAAATCCTGTCCAGGAAACTTGTCACCAAGCTCACAAGGTACTTCTGGTATTCCAAATGCTGGTTCTTGAAATACAGGACGATAATCTTCAGAACATGGATTTGAACTCAAATCTTCAGTAACTCTGCAGTCCCCCATCGGATGAACAGTTGTGTTTCTTGTAGATTGACTGCATTCAGAAGTATCATCCAGTTCTTCTCCGCCTTTAACAACACTGTTGTCTTCACTACTCTGTTGTGCCCTCGAAGAAGAGGAAGCTGCTGATTGATTAGGATGAATCGCAGGAGGCAGGCCTTGAAACTGTGAAAGTAGTCCTGAAGCCAAATACGAATCCAATTTCTTCTTCACAGAACTATTCCAGTGGTTTTTTATTGCGTTGTCGGTTCTGATAGCATATGCAGGCAAACAAAAGATACTCAGAATGAGTCATAGCCAGAAAAATATTGATACAATTCACGCAACAAACTTGTCAACAAGCTAAGGCTTCATGCAACTATTATGAATTCATGTACCTCCCGGGCAAGAACTTAGTTAACTCTGCCCATTTGTTTCCAATCATTTGATGGGCCCGGATCAAAGATAATTCCTCTTCCTGTGTCCAAGCTTCTTTGTTTATGTTGGGATTAAGATGATTGTGCCACCTGAAAAATGAGTATACACATAAAGCATGCTGCTGAAACAGACATGATAGAGATAATCCAGCCTACTTTACAAGTTTACACACGTAGAAGGAAAGTGGATGAAAATCAGAGTTAGCTAATTTGTTGGCTGAATGTTAGCCTTTGAATTATTGTTTTAGGGGCAGATGTTGGGGTTGATAATTAAGGATAGTCATGAATAAGTAAGAGCTGGGACTAATTGTTGTAGCAAGTAAAATGTATCTTGTAATCGGCCTATAGGCTGGGCAGTTAAGTCTGATGTATTCTTCCCAGTGTACCCTTTCTTTTCATTCAATTAATCATCCTTTTTTATCTTCTAAGTTTCCTGCTCTTTTCTCTATCAAGACACAAGATATCATCAGGTTGAGACATTGAGTACATGGAGTTTGCAAACCTTCAAAGAAAATGAACTAGCATCCACCAGCCAAAAATGCAAAACAGTAGAAAAACTGAAACACAAACCTTATACTTGAAATACATGATATTTTAAGTTTAAAATAGTGAAAAGAAAACATGAACTACGGATGTCAACAGAAGCTCCAGGTACCTTTCTCGACATTGCTTCCCAATTCGTCCAGGAAGATGCTGTGCAATGATAGACCACTTTTTCGGACCATATTTATGGACCAATTCAACTATTACTTCATCCTCCTAATCATCAATTAAAGGGAAATTAAATGGGCTCTGTTTATCTTATAAGGGAAACAAAACAGGAGGATATATATGTATAATTGATGGAAACATCAAATCCAAGACACTAAACAAGTTGACTAACCTCTTTTGACCATGGACCTTTGACAAGATCTGGATTAAGAACTTTCTGCCATCGATGCAGGCACTGAACATCTGTTCGATCCTTGAAAAACTCCGCTAAATATAGAATCAAAGAAATTTAAAATGCACAGTAAGTGAATCAACAAGGCAGATCTGAGAGTGTTATTATTTTTGATTGGACAAAAATTGGAAAGTTAAAACATGAGATCAATGAAATGTCGACATGACAAATGACAATAGATAATTCAGTAAGTGCTATGGCTTACAAATTGGTTTTCAGATCAAGAAAAACATATCAGGATCTATGTAACTATTCACAGAAGATAGTCTATGGATAACAGTCAAAATGCAATTTAAAATAAAATTATTTGTCCACAAACTTCTCATGACACATTCACTCATGTAATTATTCACACAGAGCAAGAGCAACCACTAAATTGACGAAAATGACAAGCACATGCAAGTTACATGTCCTTCAGAAGAGTACGAGGAAATCAAAGAACAAAGGGACCCACTTCCAGTTACACTACACAAAGGCCTGGATATGTTTGCTTACCTATCTTTTTCCAGTTTTTTCCTTTGAAGCGTTGAACAGCCATTCTCAAAATCTCATCCTGCAAGAAAAGAATTATCATTTTCCACATTACATGATTATGTAAATAGAAAATAGAACTAAAACAAGCCATCATTGCACTTTTGAAAGGGGGAAATCAGAACCTTTTACCTAAGGCTTTCACTCACTCACCCATGCAAAATTACATTATTGCAAGAATTGCTTTCTGCTTGGTCAATTTGCTAGGACAAAACAACCTAATACAGACTTCAAAACAGTTTTCTTATACCAAAGTTCGACAACGTTTTTTTTTTAAAAAAAAAAAAACTTATACAGGTATTCCTATGTACCCTTCTAAATAGCAAATGCCAAAAAACTGTGAAATATCTATCTTGGGAATGGTGATAGATAAAATGGTATGTCTGGACTCTAAAAGCCAAAGATAATAGTGCAACCTTCCACTCATTTCTAGGTAAGGTCAAATGATGATATCACCTTCTAATACAATTTTGAGATCAAATTAAAGGCAATTCAGATTTTCTGTTCAATTTAAAATCTATAACATCAGCAGATCAAATTGTGGAACATTGAGAATTACGTAGAGTGTGAAAAAATTGGTTGCTGTTACAGAAAGATATGTTCACAACTAGTACTACAGAAAAGATTATTAACCTCTTCTGCAGTCCATTGTCCCTTTGTGGAACGCCGTGTAGGGCCAGTCGTCCTCCTGCATAAACAGCATGAAAGGTTATATAGCACACCTAAATGTATTTTTGGCACACTGCACAGTTACTAACTTACTACTTATAAGTTCTCTAAAGACCTACCAGCATATGTTTAAGAATAAAGAAATTATAGAGTTCCCATGTATACAAATACACCAACATTACTAGTATTAATTTTTAAATTGCAATGCGCAAACCCCTCAAACACTAGTATATTGCACATTCAGGTTAAAAACAGTACACTACTTCACCTCCTCAGTTTAATCATAGTAATGTCATATACTATGCGGTAGGAGCAGGAAAAAGAACAAGAAATACACAATATAAAGAGTCAGCATTCTATAAATTTCATGAAGACAAAAGTTACCCATGTAGTGGTCGAGAAGTTTGTAGAACATTTCTGGCTGTATCTGATAGAATATCATTGCCTGTCCTATCAATTTCCATATTTACTTGACAAGTGTACAAATATGGAAATCCCGAAACGCTGGCAATTTTCTTCAAGATTTTTTCTCCAAATCATTATACATTACCCTATTGCATGGTAGGCACTGTCCAAATCCTGGAGGATATCAGAAACTAAGAATATAAAAGCCAGACAGGAAAAAAGGTCAGGTTATGTACATGTGAAAGGCAGATAGAAAGCAATAACAAGTAAGAATACATCAAGAAACCAAATGCTGGTAGTTCTAATGATTCAAGAAAAGGATGAACACACCCAGTTTTTTATGCATTAACCAGCCGATGGATGCATTTAATTGCAACAAATGTCTTTTTTTCTATTATGGAACTATACATCTGGAAAAATAATAATAATAATAATAAAATTGTTTGTCTGCCTCTATAATTTGAAAGTTGAACCTTGAATCATACCAAGGACAGTTTCACGAAGAAAAAACACAAATTTCAAATAACACCAGCTGACTAGATTAGTAATCATGAAGAATCTAATCAATTCCAAAGACCACGAATAAAAATCATAAAGCACCATCCTAACACAACACAGCAAGGAGAACCGCAAAGACCTATAGTGGCGATCTACAACCAAGTAAATTTCTTCGACAAACAGTAACAAATGCTTACAGAATGTTAGATCTGGGAACCGATCGGAAAAACTCGCAGAATAAAAAGTGAACAAGAGATAAAAGATTCCAAGAGAATTTAGGAGAGGAAAGATAATAAAATGAAAAGGCGTGTGTATTGTGCTAGGTTTTATAAAGCGAACCCTAGCTGTTAAACGACGCCGTCCCCAACTAACCAAAGCAACTAAAGAATATGAACAAAAACGCTAACACGAATCTACAAGTGGAGTGCGATCTATAACGCAAAATGAAAACAAAATTGCTTAAGAAATACGGAAATGGCATGACTGCCTTCATGACACATAAATTCAATTTGAAAAACGACTGAAGGTTTCTTTACCATAAAATCAAAACCCACGCAACTTTAGGCTCAAATAACAGTCATACAAACTAAAATAAACAAATTCCTGCTAAAATAGCAAGATTCTTTAAATATATTCCTCTTAAATTATTTTATCAAGAGGTCACCTTGCCCAAAAGAAAAATTGAAATGTCTGGATTCTGAATCCAAGCTAAACAAAAATAATTGAATATCGTAATTAAGAAAAAACAAGCCTAAGGAAAGAAAGATGTAGAAAAGACCAAAAGGCAAAAAGAATGAACTCCAAGAATTCAAATTAAAAGTGCCTCTAGAACTAGGGATCCAAATTCATTCGCTTTCTAATACTAACAAGGCAATTACATTCACCAAAAGACAGAGCTCCACGAATTCAAATTAAAAGTGCCTCTAGAACTAGGGTTACATATTCATGAGCTTTATAATACTAACGAAGCAATTACATTCACCAAAAACTCCCACAACTTCGTCTTTATGCTTCAATTGGATAATACAAACTACAGCGAACGAATATCAGAAACTCACCGAATCGAACTTGACGATTTTCAATCGAAAAAACACCCAAATTACAACCGATCACTTCAGATAGCAATTGCAGATCCAAAATCAAATTCATACGCATCCACACATCAATAAAATTAGTAAAAGGAAACTGATCCGCTAGTGCTCGGTGGAATTTGGATAGAAAAATGAAAGCGGAAAGTGCGTTTTCGGTGTGAAGTGTGTGTTTTCAGTGAGAGAAATAGAAAATAAAAACGGTCAATTGAATTCAAAATAAAAGAGTGCGGAGACTCTAAACTCCTTGAAGGTAAATGTCGAACAACTTTGATCGTAAGAACGTCTGAGATTCAGCCACGTGTTTTTATTGGACGTAGTATTTGGCGTCTTTTTCAAATGTTTAAGGCCAACGGTATTAATTATTACCTAATTATAATTGCACTAACAAGTTAATTTAATTTTCTACCTTGCAAAAAAGAGAAAAATTGAACTAAATGTTTTTTTTTTACCGAAAATGGAAATTATATAATTTTAGGAAATTTTTAGATATGATGATGACTTCAAATATGGTGCTTCTCTAAAATACAAAATCTTCTCTTAAAGCATAAAATAATTGTTTTAAATATAATTCCAATTAATTTACAAAAAAATAACCCACACCTACGATTTAATATCAAGATACAGTGAAACAACAATAGTTATATTTAAGAAATAAATTATTTGTTGAGTTTTCGTTTAGTGTAAATGACCTTCTTCAGTGTAATTGTTCTCAGCGGTTCTTAATTAATTTTCTTGCTATTATAAAAAGAAATAAAATATCTCCAAGTATTTAAGATTCATATTCCTAAAAGAGAAAGGGTGACTTAATTTTTTTATTTTCTTTTTAAAGAGTTGCACTCCAGTGTATCAGTTACATACATGTTCATATATAACATAGTATTATACATGTGTAAGCTCTAATATCTTTCAGTTTCAAAGTATATATAGTATGCTATAAAATATAAACTTGAAAAATGTATAGTATTGGTTCACATACAATAAGGTAAATTCTCTAAGACATGTCATTGATCTATTCGCAACGTAATTTAAATACGAATTATCATAAATTTAATTCTACGATTTAAACAAATTAAATCAAACAATTCATGTAATGAATATACAATAAAAAAAATTCATAAACATGCGGAACTAAGGAATTACGTGTTTACCTCTGAATTGGAGAGATGTCGTTGCGAAGAGTAAATGTTTCAATCCAATTGCCTTCTCAAGTATTCTGCAACCCTAGTCCGTTGATCCGATTGGAGATCTCACAAACTATCTAACTCTCAAGAAATAATTAATTTTCTCTCTTGTTGCACACATGTATTTTTGAAAAATACAATTTTTTGTAGCACCATGGTGTTGAAAATTCAGCCCGTATTTATAACAAGGAATACCAAAAATTTTATGGAAAATATGGACATATGGAAAGATTATCTTCTTAACCTTTCCATATATATCTTATTCCATATATATCTTTTTTTCATAAAATTTCTCTCTCCTTTATTTCTTGCAACAAAATTAATCCTTATTTTTAATTAATCGCCTTAGTTAATGGACTTTTATTAAACTTATATTGAGGCACAATATTTTTCATCTCATTAATATTAATTCATTTCTACTATAGTACTTGTTTACATGCAATATAGTTGATGTGTAAAAAAAAAAAAACACAACGGTTGAGACGGTTACCTAACCTTATATCAAGATTACGTAAGTGCCCCGTCTTCAACGAACGTGCTTCTTCGTCTCCAAAGGCCTCGAAAACCTGCAAAAACCCTGTTGGAGAGGTCCCCGGCGTTGGGCCTCCGACGCTCAAGTCAAAAAGGTGGTCGGAAAGTATCTGTGAGGAAGGATCCTCGTGTATAAGGAGCTCGAGTATAGCTCAGAATAAGAGTAATCGGAGAAAGTAGGCTTTCAAGGTGCTTTAGCTTAGATTCAGCTCTTATAGCCTCGCCGGAAAGAATGCCAGACACTTTTCCGGTGAGAGACTGTGTTTTTAAGTGAGTTATGTATTTGAGTTGTTAGTTATCCGAAAATAGCAAGTAAACGCGTTTAAATAGTACTCCCTCTGTCCCAGGGAAAGCTCCCCATGAGCTTCAGACACGAATGTTAAGAAATACTAATATAATAAGAAATACTAATATAATAAGTAAATCTATTGGATAAATATCATCTCTCACAATTCATTATATTGTTTTCTTTGTCCATCACATCATCTCTAATACATTTACTTGTTATATTAGTATTTCTTAACAATCGTGTCTGGAGCTCATGGGGAGTTTTCCCTGGGATGGAGGGAGTACCTCTTAGGGGAAGGGTTATCCATTTCCCTTTTTCTCTCAACTTCCCACCTTGTGGGTTAGACCCATAACCATAACTTCTTTCTTCTCCTCCACGCTTGGGAACCCCGAAAATAGGGATAGTGGGCGAGATAATCTCGCCTGTCAGTCATTCGTGCAGTCGGGTCAAAGCAAGAAGCGTAAGATTCGGCATTTCAGACCTCGAGAACCTAGAGGTGCTCGAGGTCCCCCAACTCCAAATAGCGAGATTCCAGGTTTTGGCCCAACTGTCCTGCGACAAAGGTGGAAGGGCTTTTGACTACTTCCTTATGGGACTAGTCCAGCCCATTCGACCTAATTCTTGCATGGTTTAGGCCTACTTTGAGCCCAATTCAATATCTTCAAAGCCCAATATTAATATAATAATGAAGACAAATAAAGAATAAACATATAATTGAATTAATCGTGATTTACTTGGAGACCACGTGTCAGCATGTGATTAGACGACACGTTTTATCCACATCAATAATATTAGTTTATATTTTCCTTTCTAATCACATCTCTAACTACTAAATCATTAAAATGCATCTTTATTTTCTTCAATTATAAGTAATGGATAAAATTATACACAAGAAATGCAATTGTTTTTTTTTTGTAAATTAATATTATATTCTATATAAACTAAAACATTGTTGTAGAACTAAAACTATACTATTAATTATATATGAACTAATACTATACTACTCAGCCTAATATCATAAGAATAAATAATAATTGTTGATATACTTGAACAAACTCGACAAAGTAAAACTATACAATATATGAACTAATAATATACTATATTTAAACTAATATTATACTAGCAATTTGAGAGGTGTATGATAAATTCAAAGTTGTTCACTCCTATAATCATATCAATATCAAGAGCTTGATTTGATAAAACAAAGCTAGTAATATACTAATATTAGATAAATTATCATAAAATATTAGAAGTAAAATCAATGTGTATTTAATCATAACAAACACGTAGTAAAAAATTTACATTACAGGGAGTTCACTAAAGATTGAAAATCAATTGTACTGGGGTCCTCACAGTCAGATCAATACTAATCAGTCATACTTTTATCGATGTACTCTAAAAAAATTGAAAAAAATAATAATTTAGTTGTTCTATTTTGATTTTTGTTCTTTTTTTAATTTAGGTTTTTTTTATATAAAAATATCTAAATAATTTATTTATTTTATATTTCTTTAGTAATTTTTTTTAGATATTCATAATTTTTTCGAGTAATTTTTTTTTAAAAAAATTAAAAAAATAATATAATATGTGACTTAATGGTAATTTAGTTGTGATTTATTGGTGACTCGGTGATGAGTGAACGATTAAATTTTAATGAGTTGGTTATTTAATTGATATAAGAATAATATAATTTGTTTACATGTAATTTTCTTTTTAAAAAATTGAAAGTGAACTCATAAAAAGGAGGAGGTAAATAACTATGAACTATCTAAAAACTCAGTTCATAATTCATGGATAACATTCAACATATTTAAAAAATTGGATTCAATTATATCAGTGCCGGTCCTAGGAATATATGGGCCTGAATCGAACTTTAAAAAAAAAGGCCCCGTCTCTTCCTATATTTTTATTTTATACGAACTTATGAAACATAATGTAAAACAATTTTTAAAGGACTAACAATATAGAATTTTTTTTACACATTTTAGAATTTCTAATTTTTAATTAATATAGATTTTTTAAGATTTTAAGAGTTTTTTTAATGTAATTATTATAATTTTTAGAAAAATTAATGAGACTTTTTGATTTTTTTTAATATTTTTTATACGAGTAATTTTTAATTTTATGAGATTTTTTAGAAATTTTTAATATTATTTTTTAATTTCAAATTTAAAGGATGTAAATTGAGCTAACTGCCCAAAATCTCAACTTTTCGATGAAAATGATGTAAATTGGGCACTCTAAGACGAAAATTGAGAAGGTGAAAATTTAAAAGATATAAATTATAAACTGAATTAGGCTTTTATAGAGACTTTTTTCTCTTAGTTTTTCCTTCCCTTCTCATTCACTAATTCTTTTTACTTTATCAATACTTCTCTTTAAGTGTCTTATATATATGTATATATATATAAGATATCTTAAAAAATGGGCCCCAAAAAAATTGAAATATTCCTGGGCCTGAATCGGTCGCCTCGTTGGCTTAACATTAGGACCGGGCCTGAATTATATATATATATATACTACACAAGTATTTGTTTTTTTATAAAAATAAAATACTTTTGTCAAAGAAGAGTTTATAAAGACGTTATGGAGCATTTCTTTTTCTTTTATTTCACTTGACCAATTTACTCTTAGAAAGAAAATTTGCATACCACTATCTCATACTTGAGACGAATTTTTCAATCACATAGTACTCTCTCCGTCCCATAAGTGTTTGCACCATAAAATGTACACAGTTTTTAAGAAAAAAATGTAATGAGTGGAGTATTGAGGAGTAATTTTATAAAGTTATATCAATAAAGTAAAAAGGTGATTGAAAATAGGGTATTTTTTATGTACGGAGTAGTATTTATAAAAGAATGTCATATGAATAATAAAGTAAAGTAAAAAGTAGATTGAGTGTGGAAAAGTAATGGCATATGGGTAAATAAGATGATATATGGGTAAATAAGAGAATATTTTGAAGGTGGAGGTTATGAAGATATTTCCTTTTATGGAGTGTGCAAATTAGTATGAGACATCCATTTATAAAAAGTGTGCAAATTTCTATGGTACGGAGGGAGTATAAAAAAACTTGGTTCATAGTTATTAGAAAAAATATGTTGAATCGGGAAATTTTTTGTTTTAGTCCTATAAGTTTGGGATATTCCAAAAAAAATCCTTTAAATTTCAACTTTACAAAATACGTCTTTTACCTTTCAATTTTAATCATTTTTTACTTCAATTTTAATCCTTTATGTTTTGAAGGAATTATAATTGACTAATTTGGTGCCACATGTATTAAAAAATGCCACATCATCATGCCACATCACTATCTCTCTTTTATATATATTAAAAAAAATAGAGTTAATAACACCCAAAAATACTCTATACACACCCCATAATTTTAAATACAAAAATAAATATATATAAAATGACTAAGTAACCCTTATATTATTTTCCTCTATTAATTGAAAAGTATAACTAAATTTAATGATAATATCATCATTTTATCAAATATTCATGATAAATAAATATATTTCAAATAAATTAATTAATTAGTTTGGAGTAGATGCAATTTTTAATTTTTTTTTCATATAAATAGAGGAGCAAAATAATTAGTTTGGAGTAGATGCAAATAATTTTTTTTGTGTAAGGCTACTAACATCTAATAAAATGTTATATAAACCTCAAATTTTATACACACCCCACTAAAATTTAAAAATCATTTTTTATTGGGTTGGTCTGCTATGCACTCGAGTGCATGTTATGCACCCTAGTCCATGTTGCACTTTTCAGTTTTACTGACTTACACTTTTTGGTAAATGGTGTTGCACTTTTCAATTAATAAACTGTATAATAATATTTTTAGTAATAATTGAAAAATGCAACACCATTTACCAAAAAGTGTAAGTCAGTAAAACTGAAAAGTGCAACATGGACTAGGGTGCATAACATGCACTCGAGTGCATACTAGACTTTACCATTTTTATTACTAAACACACTCTAATTCTTTCCTATTTACCCTTTATCCCTCAAAATAAATACAAATTGAATAAAAATTAAAAATATAATTTAAAATTCAACTAAATCATTAAAACTATATATAAATTTAAAAAAATAATTAAAAAATATTCAATAATACGAAAAAATAAATAATATTTAAAAAAATCAACTAAATATTAAAAAATATTTAAATGAAAAAATCAATTAAATCCAAATAAAATCTATAAATATTAAATAAATCAAATAAAATTGATAAAATAATTAAATTAAAAATACCAATTAATGATTCAATTAAAAAAAATAATAAGATAAAAAATGAAAGAAAAATAAATTCAATCAAAAATAAATATTAAGAAAATTAAATAAAAAATAAAATCTTACTTTTTTATTGATTTTTTTAATTTACCTTTTTTTTACGTTTTATTAAAAAAATTTAATATTTTGAATTTTGTTTTGATGATTTATTTTTTAATTTTAGATTCTATTTAATTTTCTAAGATTTTTTTCAAAAAAATTAATTAATTTATGTAAATTAATTATTTTTAAAGATTTAGTTAGTTTTTAAAAATACTTATAAATTTTAATTACATTTTTTTTCCAGATTTTTTGAAGTTATTTTTTAAAATTATTTTACTCTTTATTATGTAAAGATTATTTAGTTATTTTATATATATATTTTTTTTTAGTTAAAATTATGGGGTGTGTATAAAATATTTTGGGGTGTTATTAACTCTATTTTTTTAATATATATAGAGCAGAAATAGTGATGTGGCATTTTTTAATACATGTGGCACCAAATGACGTATTTTGTAAAGTTAAAACTTAAAGGATTTTATTTGGAATATCCCAAACTTATAGGACTAAAACAAAAAAATTCCCAGTTGGAATCCAAAAAAACTTGGTTCATAGTTATTAGAAAAAACTACGGAGGGATAACATTCATGGATACCTGGTTTCTACCTTGTAGTCTACTAGTAACTTTTTATTAGAAAAAATAAAAAAAACAAAAAAACTTCAATATGATAATACTTTGCATTAAAATAATCACAGATTTTACTTATTATTTTTAAATTGATACCAGTAACTAAAAAATAAAAATAAAACCTGCAATTTTATACCAGTAACAATTCAATAAACAATTAAATCCAGCAATAGGACTGCAGAAAAAAGTGATGAAAATAACTCAATTGACATTAAGGTGTGAAAATGTAACAGTTTTCAAGTTCACTTTCCCAGTAAACAAAAACAAAATATTGCAAAAACTGCAATAATCCCTGCATTATGATAGTTGCTACATAAAATGTCTTTTCAAAGACGACAGATTATGAACCCACATTTCCATTTGGTAGCTGTGACTGTGTAACCACCATTCTCAGCCTCTCATATGCATCAAAACAAGCGTGAGCGTAATCCGAGAGCGCTCGGAAAAGCTCTGGCAGCCGTATTTTCAGACTCCCTAGCGACTTCTCCCTCACCTGAATACAATGTTTCTGATGATCTTCCATTTCCTCGTCCATCCTCTTTTTCAAGCTTTCCACCACAAACTGTCGTTCTGTTACCGGGTCGTCCTTGCCGTTCGCCTCAGGCTCCGTTTCATTTGATGGGCCCCGCCTTTGCATGTATTTCTGATACCATTCTTCGAAGCCTTGTTTCTTCCGGAAGTACTCTCTCCTCGTTTCTTCGTACTTCTCCTTCAACTTCATCTCCTCTTCTTGGTGGATGATGATCGTCTTTATCACGGCCGCAAATGACGCAATCGCACTTTTCGCCACTTCATCCGGAAGCTTCTCGAGATGGTCGTGCCAGGCCCGGAGCAAAGCCTGGATCGGAGGGTTCGAGATCCGGGGCGGGGACGCAACTTTTTCTTTCAAGCTGCTCTCGATTGGGACAAGGTTTTGTTTCAACCAGCTGTTGAGGCAATTGATGTACAGTCTTTGATTCGCCACGAGCTTTTCGAATTGCAAATGCCATTGCTCGACAACCGTCGCGATTTGCTTTGTACGCTCATGATGGTGCTTGCTCGTTTCTATGAGAAGTCCGGAGACATCGAGGGATTTGAGGCCCATGACGATAGTTAGCTGGCTATCGTGATGTAAGCACATTGAATGCCACATCTTCGTCATCCTTGAAAATCAAAATATTCAACACAACAAAGCCAAACGAGTAATTGAACACATAACCATTTAGAAAGGGTTAACATATTTTTTGGTCCCTAAAGTTACCTTTTTCTAGTTTTGGTCCAAAAGTACACTTTTGCCTCACATTTGGTTCCACCATTAGTTGACTGTCTGTTGATTCCGTCAGTCAACGGTCAACTAACGGTGGGACCAAATATGAGAGTAAGAATGTACTTTTAGGACCAAACTAAACTTGAAAGTGAGTGGAGAGCGGGACCAAAACTGGAAAAAAGTGAACTTGGGGACAAAAATGATATTATCCCATTTAGAAACGGCAAAATGAAAGTTTCAAATCAATGAACAACACTAACAAATCAACAATAACCTAAAACAAAGAATGCTCTTCACATTAATTAGTAACGGAACAACTAATCCAACTGGTAAAGAACAAAAAACGAGAGTTTACCCGAAAACAAGAGCCACAAGTTTTGGGTACAATTGCTTATCACGAATATCATTAACCTCCGCGACAGTTGAATCCAACGATTGCATGTCAACTATGTATCGCGTATGCAAATGGCTAACAGCAGCTTTTGCTTTTTCCAGTTGCTCAGCACTAGCACTACGTTTTTTCAGCTTATTCAGCACACCAACTTTTCGTTGATATTCACGTTTCATAAGCTCACCAGTCTATAAATGCAAAGACAAAAAGGAAGTCACCATTAAATACTAAATTACCGTCTTAAAAACAAGCAGTTATAAAATACGCACCTTAACTTCTTCGTAGAGCTTTTTCTCCCAAGCTAGCAACTTATCCAAAACAGTAGCATGAGTCTCGAAATCTTCTGCTTCCATGTTATCTTCGCCATTAGGCACACCCTTAAAAGATTTATTCCACGTAATAACTTGCATAACCCTTGCAGCATGATCGATATGACCTGAAATAAAGGAGGTCATTGACCTATCAATCATAAGATAATATTTCCAAGGTTTTGTATAAAAGTCCATAATAATGAAAAGACTTTATACGAAAGATGACGTGGATGTAAAGTTCCAAAAGCGAGACAATGCCCCACTTTTACTCCATATGAAGTTGTTAAATATGCAACATTACTCTATTTGTTCAGGCCTGAATGAGAAACTCACAATCACCAACATATTTCAGATTAGGTAAAGTCAGAGCTACAAAGCTTACTACATTTTCCACTATATCTTCATTCAAAGGCAGTAGAAATATGTCCAACACAAAAATAGTTTATTTTATAAAAAAATGCATCCGGAATTAAGTTCCCACAAACAATATCAGATTACGTGTTTACCGACTACCAACTGTTCACACAATCAATACATATGATTCGATTTCAAGAATCAGTGTCAACTAAATTAGACTCCTGCAAGTAAACTTGATACAATTTCACACATAAAGCAACAACAATGAACTTAGTACAGAATACCAAATAGCAAAGTTAGTAATTTTTAAGCCAAAACCATAGATTATAGGAGTACAAAATGATCACCTCGATTATCAGCAAAATTTGAATGGTAATGCAACCTAGTAGCCTCCAGCATCTTGGAAACTTCCTGAGAGCTTTGAGAAGCCTTAAGGAAATGATCATCGATATCACTCAAAATCTTCAAGAAATCCACACCATTATTATTTCTTACCACATTCCCACCAATCCCCATTCTACTACCCATAGCCGATGGCGCAGTATTTGAATGCAGAAACATTTTCTGAACCGGAGTCTCATCCGGTGGCTTGAACTCCTCAATCCCCTCAAACCCGACTTGCTTCTCCGGCGTCCTGAAATCGACATTGTCTGCCACATTGTTGAATTTTCCTTCAAGATTTTCATTGCTGCCCTCCACATAACCCTCCTCCTCCTCCTCTTCCTCCTCGACTTCATTCAAATTAGATTGGGGCATATTGTCCATAAAGAAATAGTCCCACGCCATTCCTCGAATCTCAGGTGGGGTTGTCGGATTCGGAGGCGCCCTTATCGGAGCCTCATCTACCCCTTTATTCCTCCTAAGAAGCCCCCCTTTCTCCTCCTCATCTTCTTCTTCTTCTTCATCACTCTCATCAATGGCTATCCCCTTCATTTTCATCTTCCCCTTTCGTTTTTCCGAAGCCATCATAGCTGGCATTGTTACAGATCGTTGAATGGGCGGCATCGGCGACGGCGAAAAACTCGGGAGCGGCGGAGGCAAAGGTGGAGGCATCGGTGAAGGCGAAAAGCTCGGGAGTGGAGGAGGTGGAGGAGGGAGGCTAGATTCCATGGGAGGTGGAGGTGGGGGCTGAGGTTGCTCCGCCGCCGGTGGGTGGTCCGACGGCTCCACGGCCACCTCCGGCGGCGGCGGGGGAACTTCCCCCTGAGCATAATCGCTCAGTGCAGCGCCGGTATCCTTAAGCGATACAGAATACCCAGAATGAGCTGATGCAAAAACATTCCTCGCAGAAACGGCCTCTTTCATAAGATTCCTCCTCTCTTTACATCTCGAAACTGATTCTTCATTCTCAATTTTCGATTGAGCACAACCCATTTTTTCGATTTTTTTTTCTAGAAGAGGGTTTGTGAGTCTTGCACATAAATCACATTTTATGCACGCGGAGATGCTTTTAACACATAGAAATAAGGTGATTTTTGAATTTATTTCTCAATGGCCTGCAATTCAAACATAAAAAGAGGAAAAGTGAAATAAATGCTATCCGAGCTTCACGCAAAAAATCAAATGTACATGCACATATACAACCATAAAAATCACACAAAACTTACCCCCCCAATTGCAAAAAGATAAGAATCAAAGTAGCTTTTTACCAAAAGGGGTTTGAAGCAAAGGGGTTTCGAGAAAAGGGTCAAAAACAGAACCTAAAATTATGTGATTGAATATACATTACATTACAAGAATCACCTGTTCTGAGATTCCGGAACTCCAGCCAGATTTTAATTTTTACAGCAAAGATATATAGATACAGCTTCTATATATCTATCAACAATTTCTCCTTTTTTATATTTATGAAAATGATGAAATGGTGAGAAGGAAAAGAGAAACGGACAAATTTTGTTGCAGAGAGTGCACTGGGAGCAGTACAGAGCAGCACACAGAGAGAGGTCCGGATTGTCTGCGGTTGAATTTCGTGCGGTTATATTCTTTCTCAAGTAAATCGTTGGATATTGAGGAAGTAACAACTTGAGAGAGAGGGGCAATTACTTAATTAGATAGAAACGACTTTTTGGGAAATATAATTGAGCAGTGCAGGACATATTTTCAAAAATGGAATGTAACGGTCACAACTTTCGAGGTAGAACGGCGTCGTTCCTTCCGTTTAGACAAAATTAATGCCATAGTACCTTATGTTTGGAACATGATAGTAATATTCAATTTCAGCATTTCTTTCTATTTCCTAAATTTATTACTCCCTTCTAGGAATGTTCAAAAAAAAAAATCGGACTGAAAGAAAGATTGGAATTGGATCGAATCGGATCGATCGGTTAGATTTTGGTCCGTTCTTCGGTCCGGCAAATTTTGGGTTTCGGTCATTTTTTTTTATATTTTTTTACTAATGCACTCTCAATTATTTTTCAAAGTCGAGTAATTGATGAAAATGTGTTGAGATCTATTACATTTTTTACAAATATATAATTTAACAAATATATTTAATTTATTTTTAGGGTCAAAAGATCATTAATAATAATGTAAATAAAATTCACATTGACGTAATGAAGAGCAAACACTTTAATTTTCATACACAAATTCATCAATCTTGTACTTGCTTTCATAAACTTTAAAAAAAAATTAAAAAAAAAAAATCCTAGTCCAAACCCGGACCGGAATTTACCGGTCCGGTCTCCGATCCGCCCTTTAGCACACATTTCGGTCCAAACCAGTCCGGTCCGATTTTGGACCGATGCACACCCCTACTCCCTTCGTTTCATAAAGTTTATAAAGAATTAACGAACAAATTTTTTTTATAAATTTATCCTCATTAATTTTTCTCTTTTCTTATCTTTGTCCTTTTCTTTTTTCACAATATTCCTTTTCCACTCTTCCTTTGACATTTAAAAAAAAAAAATAGTAAGTCTTGTGTAAACTAAATATAGTATATATAAAAACTTAAATTCACCAAGTCAACTTTTTATTTTATTTCTTTTAATGGTGTTGCATTTTTAAATTATAGTAACTTACATTTTTCAATAATATTGTCAATGCTGACTTTTCAATTATATAAGAACTTGAGTTGACCAGGTCTTATGTAGATTCAGTGTTGTACTTTTCAGTTATAGTGTTTTACACGTTTCATTAAAACTGTGTTGCACTTTTCAATTATAGTGACTTACACTTTTCATTAAAAATTGTGTTACACTTTTCATTAATTTCAATTATAATAACTTACACTTTTCATTAAAAATGTGATACTAACTTACACTTTTTAATAAACTCATATTGTATTTCACTTTTCAGTAAAAATATTGTTTTGCACTTTCTAGTTATAAAAACTTACACTTTTCATTAATATTGTGTTCCACTTTTCAGTTATAATAACTTACACTTTTTAATAAATATTGTGTTGCATTTTTCAGTAAAAAATTGTGTTGTACTTTTCAGTTATAACAACTTACACTTTTTAATAAAAAAATGTGTTGCACTTTTCAGTTATGATAACTTACACTTTTCATTAATATTGTGTTGCACTTTTCAGTTATAATGACTTACAATTTTCATAAAAAATTGTGATACTAACATGCACTTTTTAATAACATTGTGTTGCATTTTTCAGTTATAATAACTTACACTTTTCATTAATATTGTATTGCACTTTTCAGTTATACCGATTTGTACTTTTTAATAAAAATTGTATTGTACTTTTTAGTTATAATAACTTACACTTTTCAGTTATAGTGACATACATTTTTCCGAAAGAAAAAAATTACTAAAAAAAAAAATACCAAAATAAATAAATATATAAATCAAATGTTTACCGGTCAACGGTCAATTAGGGTGCATATAAGTACTCGACTCCATATGAGAGTTAGCCCCCAAAAAAAGGTTATTAATGTATATATTTTTTAAAATAGATATTATAGAGATTGATAGGGTTTTTTAGGAGATCATTGATAAAAATAGGAAAAGCGACAAATTTTTTGAAATAAAATTTAAGATCAAATGCGATAAAAACTTTATGAAACGAACGGGGTATTATTTAACTTTTCATAAACAATTTGAATTGCATATTTATTTTCAGACTTAGGCCATCTCCAACCCTTGACTCAAATTGCCACTAAAATCTTTAATTTGTCACCGAATTTGAGTCAAACAGTAAAATCATCTCCAACCATTCAATTCAAATTTCAACTCAATTAAAATATTCTTAATTTTATCTTTTTAATTTTACATTTTATCATATATTTATTTATAATCAGATATATAATTATTTATATTTAAATTAAGTTAATTAAACAAAATAAAAATGTTACTAAATTATATGTTTCAATTTTTAAAATTTTCATAAATATATATATAAAAAAATTAATTGATTGTATAATTTATTCAAAACAAATCATAAAACAATAAATTAAATAAGCAGTTAATTTGAGCGGTCAAATTCTAAAAACAATTCAAACAAGAAAAGAAAAGCACAAAATATTTTGGGTTTGAGTTTGGGTTGGTGGCAAATTAAGTCATTTGTGGCAATTTGCCACTAGTTTTGAGTTTGCATTGGACAAGTTTTTTATGGCAATTATGGGTTGGAGATGCCCTTAGCATAGTGAGATTTTACAAAATTTCAAATCAATATTTGGAAAGTACATATTGTCCTATTTTATTACGAAAACTTCTCTCCCGGTTGCTTTAAAAGTTATTTATTTGTTTTTTCCGTATTAATTAAAAAATACAGAACTTTGTATTATATGCATAGTGAGTTGATAAGGTAGAGATAGTGAGTATTGTAAAAAAAATAAAAAATCGATGAAACTATTAAAATAGCAAAATTGATAACTTTCGATGAAACTATTAAAATAGCAAAATTGATAACTTTCGAAGAAATGGATAAGATTACATGTTAAATTAAAATTAAATTTTTTTATCCATTTTGATAACTCGAAATGTTTTAACTAATGTTAATCGTTTATTTTAACTCGTCTCAATCTAAAGTGATGTCCGAACATAACGAGGGGAGCTAAAGTATTCATTAACACATGTCAATCTTTTTAAAAATTATTTTACTGGTAACATCGTAATTCATCGACGGTTCATACCTTTTTTTTATGTCACGGTAACTAATTCGAGGGACCAATTACCGCATCGAGGATTCATATTAAATCTTACCGCGTGACATCCTTAATTTCTGCCGACCAGACTCATGTTGCTAACACCTTAAAAGTAGTACTCCCTCCGTCCTACAACTGTTTGCACACTTGCCTTATTTGTATGTCCCACAATTGTTTGCACACCCATAAATAGGAAACACCCTCATAAACCTCACCCTCACAATATTCACATATTTACACAAAATGTCATTACTTTTACTCTCTTTTCAATCACCTTTTTACTTTATCCATATAACTTTACAAAATTATCTCTCAACACTCCACTCATTACACTTTTTTCTTAAAAAGTGGGTCCAATTTGTAGTGCAAACACTTGTGGAACGGAGGGAGTATGTGTGAAAATTTGAATGCAGGTAGTGTTTGAATGAATATTGAATTTTAGTAGTATTCAGCTTTTAATTTTCTAAATTTGGAATGTGACAACTCGTACAATACATGCCTTAACGGCTTAGTTTTCAAGTTTTTCGTGTATATTTAAAATTTAAATGTTCAATCTTTCATTTTTTGCAATAATTCAAATTCAGATTCACAAAAAAAAAAAATCAAATTCAGACGTTAGATTTGATTGATCTTTGACCTCAAAAAGATTTCAACTCAATTCTTATATGGCAAATACTTGTATACACTTGGATGCACCATGCCCCCTTCCTATGATTTTTCAGCTATTGGGCCTTCCTTGGGATTGGGCCTCAGATTCCAGTCACACACCCATCTGTTTACTCAGTTCACTCCCAATAAACTCGCACCCACAAATTTTTTTAGTTCACCCAATAATGATTTGCACCCCCTAATTTCAATTTCGATTTTTTATTTATATTTTATTTGCACCCACTAATTTAATGAGTTCACCTCCTACTCATATTTTTACAACAGTTATCTACACCCGCTCATTTTATGAGTTCACCCCCAAATTATTTTTTACCACAGTTATCTATACCCGCTCATTTTATGAGTTCACCCACATATTATTGTTTTACCACGATTATCTGCACTCACACATTTTATGAGTTCACCCCAAAATATTTTTAGAAAAATAATCACATTTAAAAAAATATATTATCCTTTTATTAATGTACACAAAATATAATAAAATAAACTCTAAAAAATCGATTCACCACCAAGTCACCCATATTTTTTTAAAAAATCGTAAAAATATAATTAATAAAAAAAATCGAAATTAGCCATAAATCTCGATTTTTTACTTTTTAATTTTCCTTTCCCCTACTCTTTTTCCATTTTAATTTTTTTTTTTTCAAATTTTTTTTTCTTCATTTTTTTTTCTTCATTTTTTTTTTCCTTTTTTATTTTAAATTTTCCTACATTTCTTTTACATTTTTTGCATGTGTATTTTTTAAATTTTAATACAATATAATATTATAGGCATGATTTTATTATGATCGATCGGCAGTGCACTTGAATTTCAATTTTAATTTGATGAGTAAAGGACATGCCGAAAATTCATGCCGATCGGCGGGTGACCCAACCACCACCATGCCCGACCACCCCCTTGACGGCGACGGCGGCGCTTCCGTCCCGGCCGCTGAAGCCCAAGACCCATATTTGAATCGCAATCGCGATTCTTCACTTCCATGACAATCGACATCATCTTCCATCTCGGCAACGATCCATGGCGGCCGAAATTCTCTTCTCATTTCGACCACCGACGCGACTGCTTCGATCAATCTCCCTTGTGTTCGCGATCCAGGAGCTTCTTCGGCATCAATGGCTCTCGCTTGCAACACTCCTATCGACGCCGCCTCTCTCTCGTCGTTCATCTCTGCCTAAATCGAAGCTATATTGCTTTGTCCGTCTTCTTCATCATGCTACTATGCATCCTCTTCCTCCGGCTGACGGCAGCCCGACGGAGGAATGTGAGTATGTTGCCGATGGATCACTAACCGACCGACACTCAAAGTCTGTGACATTGCTGATGAAATCTCAAACGACGACTGCTGACCTAGGGTGCCCTCCCATTGGGCTAGGGTTCCCTTCAATTGGGTTTGGTAATGTGCACCCCCTATTTTCTTCAGTACACCCCGATTTGCACTCCCTCCACTTTTTTTTTTTTATGGTACTATTAGTTATTGGTACTGGTATTACTATTTATTGATTGTAGTATTACTATTAATATACAAATGAATTAAAATTAATGATTACTGATTACGGTATTATTAATTATTAATTGTGGTATTACTGGTTATTGTTTGTGGTATTACTGATTGTGTGAGATTATTTATTATTGTTTAAGACAATACTGATTATTATTATTATTTTTTATGATATTACATATTATTGATTATGGTATTACTTAATATAATTAGATTTGTGGAATTATTTATTATTGTATAAGATATTACTGATCAATGTTCATGATATTACTAATTACTGTTCATTGTATTACTGATAATTGTTTTTGGTATTATTAAATATAATTGGATGTGTGGAATTATTTGTTATTGTATAAAATTTTATTGATTAATATTAATGGTATTACCGATTACTGTTCGTGGTATTACTAATAATTGATTTTAGTATTATTTAATATAATTAGATATGTGTAATTATTTGTTATTGTATAAGATATTGGAGTACTAATTATTTTTAATGGTATTAGTGTATTACTGATTATTACTTATTGTATTATTGAGTATAATAAAATCATACATATAATATTATTTTGTATTAAAATTTTAAAAAATACTAATGAAAAAAATGAAGAAATAAAAAATTTTGAATAAAAAATGAAAATGGGAAGAAAAATTAAAAAGAAAAAAAATTGAGATTTGTGCCTTATTTTGATAGATTTTTTAAATTATGTTTTTACAATTTTCTTTTTCTAAAATATGGGTGATTTAGTGGTGAATCGACGGTAACTCGACTACATATTGTAAATGTATAAATTATGGTTGATTTTATTATTATATTTTGTGTAAATTAATAAAAAGATAATATAGTATTTTAAATGTAATTATTTAAAAAAAAATTGGGGGTGAACTCATAAAATGAGTGGGTGCAGAGAATTGTGGTAAAAAAAATTAGGGGTGAACTTATAAAATTAGCGGGTGTAGAGAACCGTTGTAAAAAAGAAATGATTTGGGGTGAACTCATAAAATGAGCGGGTGCAAATAACTGTAGTATAAATATGATTTGGGGGTGAACTCATAAAATGAGCAGGTGCATATAACTGTAGTAAAAAAATATTTGGGGGTGAACTCATAAAATGAGCGGGGTGCAGATAACTGTGGTAAAAAAATAATTTGGGGGCGAACTCATAAAATGAGCGGGTGTAAATAATTGTTGTAAAAAAGAAATGATTTGGGGGTGAACTCATAAAATGAGTGGGTGCAGATAACTGTAGTAAAAATATTATTTAGAGGTGAACTCATTAAATTAATGGGTGCACATAAAATATAAATTAAAAATTAAAATTAAAACTAGGGGATACGGTGCACTAGGGGTTACGCAAGTCAGGGACGGAGGGAGAGAGGGCCCAGGGGGGTCACTGGGCCCCCCACCCATTTTACAATTATTTTTTAATAATTTTTTAAAAAATATTAAATAATAAAAAATAAAAGAAAAATAATTATAATTAATCATATTTAATAGTTATATAATAATTTCTAAGTGTATTAGTAAAATATTAGTAGTGTAATTATTACTTTTTCTGTCTTATAAGTACTTGTTTTGTGTATAATTAAATAACTTTTTTTTTTTTTAAAATTATCTTTCATTATCATGAAAGATTGAGGGAAAAAAATGAATGAAAGTATAAGAGAGTGGAATAACTTGCTTTAATAATAAAGAAAGAAAGATGAAAAAGTATTAAAATAAAAATTATAGGAATTTACATATGAATAATTTAGGGAGAAACGTGTAAAAATAGCTAAAAATGATAATTTTTTGAAACAAGAATTAAGACTAATAGCGCCAATCAATATGAAACGAGTGAAGTATATAACAATTTAAAACATAAAAATTAAAAGATGCTCGTGTATAGACTGTATAAATATTATTTTGTAGGTAATGAGCGGAATGAATGAAACTTTTATTGAAATATATTAAAACTTAACTTGATTAATTAGTAATATATTATATGTTTCAAAAAAAATTATAGATATTAAAAACGAAATTTATTATTCATAATTGGGCCCCCCATCGATTAGTTTTTGGCTCCGTCACTATATATACAAGGACGGAGCCACGTTGGGCCCCCCCACCAAATTTTTATATATATATATATGATAATTTTTTTAAAATAATTATATGTATTATTTTAGTAATAATTATTTATATATATATATATATATAAATAAATATAAATCAAAATAAAACTATTATTTTCATTTTAAGTACTACATACTAAGTTTAGACGGAACAAAAAATAAATGCTTGTATACATAGGTTGAAAGGAAGGAATTTTTTTTCTTTTTTCATGTATTTTCTTATTAAATTTGTTTCATAATTCTTTAATTTTTAAAAAATAGAGTCAATGGATTGATGGTTCATTTGAGATTATTGTCTAAATTTTTGCTAAGACTTACCAAAATGTCCTTAAAATTAAAATTGAACAATATTATTGATGTTTTTAAAAAACTATTAGTTTAGTGATTTAAAAATTTTGTACATTTATATTTAACATATTATATTGTATGAAACATAGAATATTGTAACACATTAATGTAGCTTTATTTTGAGTCAAAACTACCAAAACTTCTTACAAAACTTAATTGTTCGATTTAATTTAATGAAATGAAATGTATTGACAATTTTATCATGAGAAATTTTAATGAGTATAAGTACATATTATTTTATCTTTAAAGTAATGTTAATCGGGTCCCCCAGTCGAGATTTTCTGGCTCCGTCACTGACGCAAGTGTGACCCTTCTTATATTGTTCAGTGAATACTTTATCATTAAATTCCAAAAAAAAAAAACCTTTATCATACTCCGTATATTAAATTTATTGTTCTTACTTACTGGCTACTGCTGTATTCAATTGTAAATTTTCATATATTACAACTTTGTTGAAAGTTTCGTCATAATTTACAAAATATGTATTGACAGTAAAAAAAAGTATGGATTACTACTATATTTTTTTATGTTTAGTTATTCGTTTCAAATACTAAATTCGATAGAGGAGTGCATTCATAAATTTCAAATCTAAATCACTAGATCAGGATTGAACGTGTCCCTAGTTGGTAATAAATTAATAATATTGGCTCCAAAAATAAAGAACTAAACATTGACGTACATATCATTAAAGACTTGTGTCGACGAAGTTGGATAGCTCAAGTGGTTAGAGCACCACTATCTAGGCTTTAGATCCTGGGTTCGAGCCATAGGGAGGGGATTTTTTTGGACTTTCAAAGTATGTGGGTATTCAATTTGAATTTTTATTCTATGGATTTTATTGGATTCTCTTCCAAAAATATAAATACGGAAATGACAATATTGACCCGACCCGCGGATACCCACCCCAACCCGCGAGCTTTGGGTCAGGTCAGATCCGCCCCGTATTGAGTATGGGTCGGGTCTGGGTCTTATGCCCGACCAGCGGGTATCCGACCCGAATTAATATATAAATTTTATATAATATATATATATATTTTTTATTATTATTTTTTTTTTTAAAAAAAATTTGGTAAAATATTATTATGTATATATAATATTAATTTAAAAAAACACTTCACATTAAAAAAAAAAACTCTTCGCATCAATATCGAAATTTATGAAAATCTATGTAAATTAATAAAAAAATTATATTCCACAATCCCGTCAAGTCTATTAAAATCCATATAAATCAATTAAAAAAAAAAATCAGTCAAACTCTGCATGAACTCTATGAATTTTATAAATCCGTGTACTTTTTAAAGTTAAAAAAATTCAATAGAATCTCAATTGAGTACACCCCATTATGAAACAGTATATATGTAAGTATCTCATAATTATTAAAGCATTATACATTTTTTAATTATACACTTAACACAAATATAATTAATTTAATGATTACGAGATACTCACATATATATTGTCTCATAATATGTTCATCGTGCAGATTTGTGGAAAGGGAATGAACTCAACAATAAAAATGGTATCAAGTCTTTTCACACAATATTTCAATTAATAAAAAGCGTGGGGTAGTGAACTCATAAATTCTGAGGTAGTGAGCACAATTTGCAAAGCCCAACATTTAAAATAGTCCAATCCAATGTTAACTATAGGGGCGCGGCTAAAGGCACCCGGCGATCCTATGAGTACACCCAGGAGATGAGGACACACGCCATTCGAATGAGGACACCCACCTGGAAAAGCCAAAAATACCCTTAACCATTTTCGCACTCCATTCCCTCCCTCCCTTCTCTCCCTCCCTTCTCTCGATTGGGTACACCCACCCCTCCATCTTCCCCAAACCTTTCCCCTCCATTTTCGCACCACTCCCACTGTCCACTACCTACACGCGACGTCGAAGAAGAGAAAGAGAGAGCACCGTTTGCTGCGTTTTCGCACTCCATTTCCGCACCACTTGCAGCGGTTTTTTTTTTTCATTTTGAAAAAATGGGTAAAGGTTAGTTTTTCTTGCTTATATTTGAGAAGAAGAGTAGGACGCATATTTAATTTCTGTTTTTGTTGGTTGAAACATTGATTTTATTGTTGTAGGGTTTAGGTTTTGTTTTTTGAATTTGGGGTTAATTCATGCATGTGTTGATTAAGGTTGATTTTTTGTGTTATAATCATGTTTATGTGTAGAATGTATAAATTTTTGATGCGTTAGGATGAAAATAAACAAATGGGCATCTAATTGGCATGGTTTAGCACGAATCAACTGTTGTTGACTGGTTTTTCGAACATTAGATGGTTGTGCGGAACAAATTTTCGGACAAGTATGGTTTGTTTTGGATTGGGTTTCGAACATTAGTTATTTGTTTGGGTTTTAGTTTCGAACATGGCTTGGTTGTTTTGGGTTTAATTTCGAACATTGCTTGTTTGTTTTGGGTTTAGTTTCGAACATGTAGTAAATTTCGAACATGGGTTGCTTGTTTTGGTTTAGGTTTCGAACATGGCTTGTTTGTTTTGGTTTTAATTTCGAACATGGCTTGTTTGTTTTGGTTTTAGTTTCAAACATGTAGTAATTTTCGAACATGGGTTGTTTGTTTTGGTTTAGGTTTCGAACATGGCTTGTTTGTTTTGGTTTTAATTTCGAACATGGCTTGTTTGTGTTGGTTTTTGTAGAGGGTGTTAGTAGGGCTCGACCGACTGCTTCCAACAGGAAAAAGAAGCAACATATTAGCGATGAGGCCGCTCCTCAAGAGCCCAATTCACAAGAGGCCAACCCTCAAGAGGCCAATCCACAAGATGCCAACCCTCAAGAGCCCACTCCACAAGAACCGGTGTCCACTCTACAAGAATCAGAAGTAGATGAGGAAAACGATGACGAGGAAGAGGAAGAGGCGGAGGGAGATGATGAGGGAGAGAAAGAAAGAAGAGTTGTGATTGTTGATCGGCCATTGGTAACCGCACCTCCACTTCTCAAAAGCTTCCAAGACCATGTAGCCAAATTCATATGGTTGGGTGAGGAGCGAGATGTGTTGAAGTGTCACTGTCATGTGACCAAACTATTGAATTGGGAGTTCGACAATGAAAAGAATTGGCGTCATTGGCGGAGGTTTTTGAGAGGATCTAAATTGATTCATGTTAGACGTGCAGCTTACAAGTATTCAAACAAGAACCTTATCACAGCCTTCGTTGAGAGATGGCTCGAAGAGACCAACTCATTCCACTTGCCCTTCGGGGAAATGACAATCACTCTTGATGATGTCTACTATATCACGCGTTTGAAAGTTAATGGTCTCCCGGTGCAGTCTACTTCCGAAGAAGATATTTTGGCTTCAGATTATTTGATGAAATATTTGGGTTTAACCTTAGTAGAGGCCAAGGAAGCATTAAGTGGGCAACGAGGGGGTTCTGTGAAGCTAGCGTGGCTAAGGGAGACTTTTGTGCCCATGATGTCCTCGGATAACGAGGACGAGGTGTTGTATTCAGCACGAGCGTTTGTGTTGTACATGTTTGGGACCACTTTGTTCCCGGACAAAAGTGGTACTCGTGTTCACGTACAGTGGTTGCAGTATATGGACGACATGACACAATTTCCTAACTATGTTTGGGGTACCGCAGCACTTGCCTATTTGTATAGACAATTGGGGATGGCGTCAAAGTTCAAGTGTAGGCAGATTGGTGGTTACCTTACGTTATTGGAGGTATTAAGTATTTTAAATAAGTTTGTTAATATTTCATGTTTTTCATTTGATATTGACCTAATAATATTGTACTTGTAGGCTTGGATTTATGAGCACTTCCCTACTTTGATATTGCCGCCTCATAATCCAGACTTTGCCCTTACGGATCCACTGTCGATGCGTTATGCACCCGAAGCTCATACAGGCCCTTGCGTCGACCGAGTAAGAGGCTTTAGAGAGCGATTAGATACCCTCCTAGCAAGTGAGGTACGTTACTAACCAAATTATCTATATTTGTCTGTTGTTTGTTTGTTTTTAAGATAAATACGCATTTTTTATTTAATTTGGTGTTGTAGGTTAACTGGAATCCATATCGCCCCGTACGAGAAAACGTTCCATTGGATGAGGTATCTTACTTTCATGGGTGCATTGTGTGCGGAGATATTGTTGAGCCGTACATGCCGGATAGAGTGCTCAGACAGTTCGGGTACGTGCAAACCGTTCCTGAGAAGCCGCTTGCTGCCCGTGTTAAGAGAACCAGTTCCACATCCAAGAAAACAAAGCTAGTGTGGGGTGCTATGGCGGAGTACTTTTCTACGTGGGACGCACACATGCTTACGGAGGATAGACTTGGTGAGCGTTGTACTGTCGATTCGGATTGCAGTGATGGTTATATTGATTGGTACCTCGCCAACGGTCGTCCTTTCGTTTCAAATCCTTCTAACATGAGACTTCCTCCTCGTGAGCCTCCACGTAGGGCCGAGTCATGGCACTTGGTAGATTTTGCAAAGGTTGAGCTGAACATGTTGTTGCACAAGTGGAGGAACGACGTGCCATTAACAATGGATGGGGTAATGCAAAAGGTTGAAGAAGTTGTGAGGCAGCTTGGTGGACAAACTTCGGATGACGTAGGAGAAGAGGCACCGTCATCATCAAGTGCACGTCGTGGACGTGGAAGAGGTCGGGGACGTGGAAGGGCTAGGCGTTCTTGAGGCGTTACTTGTTTTATATCACTTTGAACAAAAACTTGACAATGTTGTTTTTTAACATGTATGGTAACTTTTATGATAATTTAGTGTTTTAACATGTATGGTAACTTGACTACTTTATGAATGTTATGTTGTATTTATTGAATGGTTTGTATATAATGTTGTATGGTTTTTATAATGTTATAGTATGGTTTATATATAATCTTGTATGGTTTTTACAAATTTCGGATGACAACACCCACGTGGTAAAGTTATATGGATGAGCACACCCACTATGTACGTACGAGACAAATTGGCGAAAAAATGAAAACCGTTCGGGACAAATTTGCCGAACTATAAACATTTTCGAACATTTGTAGTATTTGCGGGTCAAATTTTCAAAAAAATGAAGACCGTTCGGGACAAATTTGCGAACATTAACAATTTTCGAACATTTGTAGTGTTTGCGGAAATAATGTTCGAACATTGACACGTTGTTTGGAAACTATTTTTTGAACTATTTGGTTCTAAAATTGGACCAAGTAAAACGCGTGGGACAAATTTTCGAACATGGACCTATTGTTGGGAACCTTTTTTCGAACATGGACCAATTGTTCGAAAAAAGTTCGTTACATCAACTTTTGGTTTAAAATTGGACCAAGTAAAACTCGCGAAACAAATTTTCGAACATTGGCACGATGTTGGGAACAATTTTTCGAACATTGACCAATTGTTGGGAACATTTTTTCGTACATGTCCCCAATGTTCGAAAAAAAGTTCGTTACAACAACTTTTGGTTTAAAATTGGACCAAGTAAAACTCGCGAAACAAATTTTCGAACATTGGCACGAAGTTGGGAACTATTTTTCGAACATTGACCAATTGTTCGAAAATAAGTTCGTTACAACAACTTTTGGTTTAAAATTCGACCAAGTAAAACTCGCGGAACAATTTTTCGAACATTGGCACGAAGGTGGGAACATATTTTCGAACATTGACCAATTGTTGGGAACTATTTTTCGAACATTGACCAATTGTTCGAAAATAAGTTCGTTACAGCAACTTTTGGTTTAAAATTGGACCAAGTAAAACGCGTGGGACAAATTTTCGAACATGGACCTATTGTTGGGAACATTTTTTCGAACATGGACCAATTGTTGGGAACCTTTTTTCGAACATGGACCTATTGTTGGGAACTTGTTTTCGAACAAAAGTCAATTTTTTTCGAACATAATGATCCCAACTATAGGTTTTAACACAATTGTAGTGCCTCATTCAAAGACGATAAACCATTCAAAAAATGTAGCAATTAAATTACACAGTCATCCATTGTAACGTTGAAACCGTATACATGTTCCAAAAATATTACACATCAAGAATTTGTACACAAATTATCTATAAATGTTGTTTGTTGACAATTTGTACACAAATTACACCAAAAAGACAAATTATATTCCAAAGTTTCTAACCACAAAAGTATTCCAAAGTTTCTAACCAAAAAAGTTTCTAACCAAAAAGTTTCTAACCACTATCATCTAATTAATTCCTCCGGACGCATATGCATTTTTCCATCCGTCCGAAATGTGTTGACCCTCATGCTTCCACGAAGTAATGACCGGGGGCAAAGTGCGCCCAGCACCCATCATAACCTACACGCATTCGAGATTTATGTGTTATATATAAAATATGCAACATATACGTGTAAATAAATTCATTAAAGCAATGCAATCAAATACCTGGATGAAATGGTTCTCATTAATTAATCCCAACTAAATACTCCTCGGTTCTTGAGGAGGGTCCTTGTTGAACGGCAGATACGTAAGGCATAGACGGGTATCAAGAACCACCACCGCCACATTATAGTGTGACGCCACTAGATATCCCATGTACGGCAACCCGAACCAATGTTTTTTATGTGCAAACTCCGTAAAGCAATTCAATTTGTCAAGCACAACATGGACGTAATCCTTCAACAAGAACACGTTGTTGTACAACGTTAGATTGCGGGACAATTCGCTCATCAAGTCCATCCGAACCCTCGCCCACTCATCTTCACCGAATCCCATAAGCCCAGCCACTGCTCGAAACCGCAGTGTCCGTCACCCTTAACGTTCTTGATGTCGATAATGTACGGTTGATGCTCGATCGGTAAATATCTGATGAAGTCCATTCCTTGGGAGGCTCGGGTACGCCGACGGGGTACCTACGCATATTACAACCAAAATCACCAAAATATTACCCATCGTCCTTCTCATCACCCAAAATATTACCCATCGACAACCAAATCACCAAAATATTACCCATCTACAACCAAATCACCAAAATATTACCCATCGACAACCAAATCACCAAAATATTACCCATCTACAACCAAAACACCAAAAATATTGCACATCTACAACCAAATCACCAAAAAATATTACACATCTACAACAAAATCACCAAAAATATTACACATCTACAACCAAAAATCACCAAAAATATTACACATCACCAAAACACAAAAATAAACACGCAAGGGCTGAGAATTACCGGTTGTTTTTTTGGAATCCCTTTCTTTTGGAAGGACGGGGATGAGAGCGAGTTATCTACATTGATGACCGTTTGCTCCTTTTGTACCACCGAGCAACTTGCAACTTGACTCTCAACAAGCTCAAATAGGCTAGGCTCACGTTTGGTGGACGCATCGACCTTCTTCTTCTTCTTTCCTTTTTTGGGTCGACCACGAGTGTCTTCCTTAGGAGGTGGCTCAATAAGAGTCGTAGTCTCGGGGTTTGCAAGCTCCCTCATACGCTTTAAGAAGATGAGTTGCTCCTCCTGAGAGAAGCTCTTATAAACCTCAGCCATGTCGTCTACGACATCTTCAAAGCGATTTTTGTTGTGGGTGGGAACGGGGTCAACCGATGTGTTGGTTGGGGCAGGCTCCATATCCAATTTCCTCCAAAAGGGATCAATGGCATTCACGGGTATCGGTTTGTCACAGTAAACATACTCTTCGATCTCATGACCACATGGCAAACCGTATACCTTCCTCAAGATGTGTTGGCACTCTTTAGGATCGAATCCGGGTCGTTTGATCACCTTGATTTCATCAAATATCTTTTATAGAGCCACAAACGACACCGCCCCTCGTAAGTAATTGAAAACGTTTGAGGAGAACCTATGTTGAGCTACGTTCAAACTCTTTTCGAAGGAGGCTTTAATTGAAACATGGCATGCCTCGAATAGAGTGTGACATTTCTCCCAACATGTCTCAAAATTTTTTAATGAATTGCCCAGCATTCTTTTCAACGCGGCGTGATGGCTTTCGACCCTGATCAGAGAAAATTTAAAACGTTAGGCAACTTATAAATTAAAGTAATAATTTACGTGTAAAGACTAAAGTATAAACATACCTGTTGGTTGTGGTGTTGCCAAAGTGCATAAATTCATTCGTCCAAGCCCTTACAAACCTCTCTTTATAAGGGTTAATCCAACTATTCAACACGTAATTCACTGGCTTCTTGGGAAATTTGGACTTGAACTTAGCAAGAGCTTCTTCAAAGTCGGACTGGGTATCGGACCTCCACACATAGTTGAAATGAGATAAAAATACCTCCCATTTTTTTACATCTTTAAATGCACCCTTGCAGTTGGCTAGTACATTCCGGTCAATGTGGAATGTACAAAGAAAATGACGGGCTTCAGGAAATTTATTGGCCACAACATTCATCAATGCAAGCTCACGGTCCGTGATAATAACATCGGGAAGAGAAGATGAGCCCAACACGTCTCGAAGCACCTCCAATGCCCATTGATAATTTTCTTCTTTCTCATCCATTAGGTACACCGACGCAACACAAAATGTGATCCCAGTCGATGTAACCCCCACAATCTCCAAATAAGGTAGTCGGTACCTATTCGTCTTGTATGTGCAATCTATCATGAGTACCTTCGAAAAAGCACGCACCAGTTGGAGTGAGACGGGATGTGCAAAAAATAACTCGTTAAGAGTGTTTGTCTTCTCACATCTTCGTGTGGCGTGGAAGTAATTTTGCTCAACAAGTTGACTCATCAAATATTGCAACTGACTACGTCCATTGTATTGATGGATTTTGTGCTTCAACCTTACATTGTAGATCGTTCGAAGAGTCGAGTGATTGTTCTCATTGTTCCTCTTCAACTTCATCAATACAGATTTAGGAGGAGCGTGTAATTTGGACATTTCGACAACGAAGTCCTCTTCCTCGGTAGTTAGGCGGCCGGCATAAGAATGTCCCTCAAGGTAACGGGATATTGGATGGTTATGTGTACCGCATTTCACCTCTAATCTCCACTGCATCTCACCTTCTTCTGTACCCTTCAACATAAACGGACACCCACATTTCTTGGTGCCCGTAACCTTTCCACTCTTTTCTTGTACCACCTCGTTCTTCTTAGCCTTCTTCTTCATAGGAGTTGTAGGCTTCTTCTTTTCACGGTACACACCGCCACGCTCACACGTCAAGAATATACGACCTTTTTTAGTACCTTGGCCGTTATCCGACCGCTTCACAACAATAATTATGTTGTGTTGTTTCCCCGTACTACGCACCCAAGACAAGAGTGCGTCACGAGACTCGAACAAATCCATATTCGTGAAGACGTCCGTGTAGTCCATAATAATTTCATTACCCTGGACATCATCATTCTCCCTTTCAACATCCCTTTCAACAACAGAGTCATTCGCCCACTCATCATCATAATTGTACTCCTCATACTCCTCTTCGAGACAAACTTCGTCCACCCAAACTTCGTCCTTCTCATCACCCGAATTCTGAAATTCAAAAAAACAAAAATTAAGTAATGTTCGAAAATAAGTTCAAAACAACAGCTTCATGTTCGAAAAAAAGTTTAAAACAACAGCTTCATGTTCGAAAATTTATTCAAAACAAAAGACCTATGTTCGAAAATAAGTTCAAAACAAAAGATATTTGTTTTGAACTTTTTTTTGGACAACACGAACATGTCCGAAAAAAAAAACACGAACATGGTCGTCTTCTTCGCAGAACCAGTCGCGAAAAGGGGTTTTTTTGAAAAACAAAAAATGCAATACATAATGTCAAAATGTATGTCCTAAATGCATATTATTTCAACTACATACCACTATAAAGTCATAAGATGCAAAAAAAACAAGCATAAACACCAACACAAACACTAAAAAACCCTAAACATAAAAACTCTTTCACTTTCGAAAAAAAAACTTTCAAAACATCATAAATAACTTACAAATGAGTCATTGGCACCACCACTCATAGTTATTACATCATAATCGACCATTTTCGACCCCATGTTAGCTCTAGAAATGGAAATTGCAGAAATAGAAACTTTGTTTTTGAGAGTTGTGATGACTCTCTGAATTCTCCCGCGATTTAGAAAGAGGTGGGTGTACTCATCCGGGAATTTTTTAAAAAATATACAGGAGGGGTAAAAACGTAATTTCGCTACACCCTTTTCACAAAAAAAAACTTACTTGGGTGTACTCATAGGATCGTCGGGTGCCTTTAGCCGCGCCCTAACTATAGTCTCTTAATTAAGAATGGCAATGGAGCTAAGCGAATACCTAGCTACTAGGACTCTTCACGTTCTATGAATGGGATAGGGCGGAGTGACCCGCTACGGTGAACTAGACGGAATCCCCTTATATACTAATATGGAGTTTAAATTGATGTTGTGTCATTTTGTGGTTCATTTGACTTATGTGTCATAATTTAATGAAGTTATTAATTTTAAAAAGTATGATTTGTAATTAAGTTATTGGTTGAGTAAGATATAATTCATAAACTCTTTTAAAATATTATATTCTTATTAACTATTGATTTTTTTCCTAATTAATTATTTATTTAAGGTGTTGTGGTTGATATAAAATGTTGAATTTCTTATTATTTTAATATTGACTAATTAAATTAATTATTGTAGTATTCATTTTATTCTTTAGTTTAATTTTTTTTTTTTTTAACTATTTAATGTACTTTTGAGTAAAATACAATCTAAAATGTATTTTTATGGGTGTGTACAATTCTTTATTTAATTAGTTATTAAATTTGATTTTATAATTACTTTTATCTTATATCCCAAGTAATTTTTTTTGTAATTATTTTAAATTTATTATAAGTTTAATGTATTTAAAAAATAGAGCTAAAAAATATATATGTAAAACTTATTATATAATTTTATACATAATATTTATTATATAAATAATTATATTATTTTACAAGATTAACAAATTTGTTATATAACATAATACACTACTTCTATAATATAGAATCCCCTTATATACTAATAGAGAGTTTAAATTGATGATGTGTCATTTTGTGGTTCATTTGACTTATATGTCATAATTTAATGATGTTGTTAATTTTAAAAAGAGTTAATTGCAAATTAAATCACGACCTTTCGCTCATTTGCAATCTAATCTAAACCTTAAAAGAATTGCAAATAAATCACAAACTTTAAATATTATTGCAAGTTAGACTTTTTAGAAGTCTACTTTGTCCCTAAATCATACATTTTGATATTTGGTTTGATTGAAAAACAATATTGTTTTATTAAGGTGTTGTTATGTCATTAAGAAGTCTAAATTATGTTAGATTCGAACACAATTAAAATTGTCAAAAAGACTAAATTGCAACTATATTTAAAGTTTGTGATTTTTTTGCAATTACCTTAAAGTTTAGATTAGATTGCAAATGAGGAAAAGGTTATGATTTAATTTGTAATTAACTAAAATATTTATTTATTTAAGGTGTTGTGGTTGATATTGAATGTTGACTTACAATTTATTAAGAGTTATTTTAATACTTCTACTACTTAAATTATTTGTTTTCGAAATTTAAAAAAAAAAAATTAAGTTATTTTTATATTCATTAAATGTAAGGTGTTGTGGTTGATATTGAAGGATGACTTACAATTTATTAAGAGTTATTTTAATTTTACTTTAAATTGTTTGTTTCCGAAATTTTATAATTTTTTTTAAAGTTATTTTCATATTTATTAAATGTCAACGTCTGATTCTCACCAATTTTCTTTGAAATTTGCTTTATAAATTAACTAACATAAGTGTAATTATTTTGTATAATTCAAAATATTATGTTAGTTAAACTTTTATATTATAATACAACGTTATAATAAATATAATTGAAAAAAATGTTAAATTTTTTTAACAAAATAATTATAATTCTGTGAAATTATTTTTTTAATATAATTATAATAATTTATCATACAAAATAAAAATATAAAAAAATAAATTAAGTAAATAAATAAAAATTTATTATTAAATATTTAAAAATATATTTAAAATTTCATGTAATACACGGGTTCTACACTAGTGTGTAGATATTTATTTATTTTTGTTAAAAGACATAACATAAAATGAAGATTTCTATTGAAAATAAAAATAAAAATTAGAAGCATGTTTACGAAGTTATGTTCATATCATAAAGATGTTATTGATATAAATTTTCAAATTAAACATCATATTAAATTTCATATTCTGTCATATTTTGTTTTCTCCCACATGGCTTAAACTCGAACCTGGTTACCCTGGTCCCAAAGCACCCGGACGCTAATAAGATTGAACATTATCGTCCGATTGTCTTGGGCAACTTCCTATTCAAAGGTTTTTCGAAGATCGTGGCTACCCGGTTGGACCCAATCCTTAGTGACACATTTTCCCCGTTTTAGTTTGGCTTTATTCCTAATAGAAGTATTCATGAACGCATTGCAATCGCATCTGAGGGTTTCAATTGCCTAGACACTAAACAGACATATGACAACATGGCTATGAAAATCGACATCCACAAAGCATTTGATACTGTCCGATGGGATTTCTTGCTAGAGGTCATGAAGCATTTTGGATTCTGCTCTAAAATCAGGGATATCATAAGATGTATCCTCCATTCGGCCAGGCTATCAATCCTGATTTCGGGACAACCACACATATATTTTCAGTGCACTCAAGGGGTTCGTCAAGGTGACCCTTTTATCCCCTCTATTGTTCTGTATTGCGGAAGAAATATTGGCTCATATCTTGAATAAAATGGAGGAGGTAGGCATCCTGCTGCCAGCATACGTAAGACGGGGCCTATATTGCCCCATCTTCATGTTTTATGCAGACGACACACTTATATTCAGTAGGGCCAACAGAAACTCAACAAGAGCCATAAGGGACGCGCTGGACATATACGACATATTATCGGGACAGCTCTTTAATCCGCGCAAATCAAATGCTTTTTTTGGGGTTCATGTTTCCTACAACAACAAAAGATATGTGAGGGATACTTTGGCTATAAGTGAGGGCAATTTGCCTCTAACATACCTTGGCGCTCCACTATTTAAAGGGGCTCCCAAATCGGTGCATCTTCGACAACATATGGATAAAGTTATGAGTAAATTCACCACATGAAAGGGTTCCTCTTTATCTATGGCAGGTCGCATGTGTCTGGTTAATCATGTTATCACCTCTTCAATGGTCCATACAATGATGATATACAGATGGTCCCGTGGGATTTTGAACAAAATTGAGCAAGCCATGAGGAATTTTATTTGGACAAGAAATATTGACAAAAAAGGTATATGGCAGATTGCGTGGGAGCGGGTTATTACATCAAGATTGGAAAGAGGCATGGGTGTAAGATCGATTGTTTGTGCAAATGAGGCCTATCTCCGGAAGCTGGTTTGGAATATCGCCACGGGTACGGGCTAAATGGATTTGGGATAGCTGCATCCCGCCCCATCGCTCAATTAATGTTTGGCGAGCTGTGCACGACAAACTTCTTACCTGGGATCGGCTGAATCGTTTTGGGCTGGAAGGTCCCAACATGTGCAGCCTTTGTCATGCCGCGGAGAAGACTCATGATCATCTTTTTGGGGAATGCTCATATTTCTCATACTCGTTTACAAGAATCTTGGAGGTTTTCCAGGTCATAATCAGATTGGAAGGGTCGGGGCTTCCTAGGCTAGTTCACTCAAGCAATTAAGATGGATTTAAGCCCTCAGGTTATCACCCTTTAGAGACTTATAATGGTGACATTAGTTTGGCAAATATGTCGTGCAAGGAACGAGGCCATTTTTGATAACATCAATCAACGACACGAGGCTATCCACAAATCTATATGGGCCCACATGATCAACGCTAAACATTGCAACATGGGTCATATGTAAAACACACAACACGACCTCAGAATCATTAAAGAATTCAGGCTGCCATGTTCGCCCGGTCAAGCGCCAAGAGTAATTTATGTGCGCTGGGAGAGTGTGAAGCTTGGGATCATCAAAATAAACACGGATAGGGCTTCTGCTGGGGCGCCGAGAATTTCTTTCGGGGCAGCAGTATTTCGCGATCACCAAGGCAGCTACGTGGAGGGATTTGCAATTCAATTAGGCATCAGTTTTGCTTTCGAAGCAGAACTTCTGGCTGTCCTTCACACCATAAAAATAGCAGATTAGAGAGGTTGTTCAATGTTTGGATCGAGAGAGACTCCACATACGTGGTCCAGATGTTGTTAATGGAGTATGTGGATGCTCCAAGGATTCCATGGAAAGCAAAAGCCCTCTGGCAGTATAGTACTACGTTATTTTGTTACTATACTAACACTTTATATGCTGGTTGGAAAAATTCATGAGATTTTTAAAGCGGATTGGGTGAGACCCACTAGATCCTCCAAACAGATTGCGCTACACTAGCACATTTTCATGTTGGTTGGTGTGACCCACAAGATTTTTCAAGTAGATTGGGTGTGACCCGCAAAATTGTCCAAGACGAGTTGGGCCACAATTAACAAACTGTTAAATGTTCAATTTAAATCCACTCTTATTTAATTTAGCATTATACTATTCGTGTCTAAATTATATATACTCCCTCCATTACAATTATATATACTCCCTCTATTCCACCATAAGTTTTTCACTTTCTTTATATGGATGTTCCACAATACGTTTTTCATTGACATATTATTTTTTCTCTCTCAATTACATCATTTATACTTTATCTACTGCTATTATTTTATCATATTTCATCTCATACTCATCTATTATTTCTCTCTCACCATCACATCACATCACTTATATTACATCCATTATTTTATCATATTTCTTAATCAAAACATCTAGAAGAAAAAGAAAACTTATAATGGGGCGAAAGAAGTACTTGTTTCCCTTTTGTGGATGTCCTATTTATATATGCTTCCATATAGAGTAATATTTGATTATTTTCTAATTCATTTACTAATATAACTTTGTGCATTGATTACATTAAAAATATAAAATTCATTAAATATGGTTATACTATAATTTTTTACATGTCTAATACTCCATCCGTCCCACAATAACTTTCACACTTTCCTTTTCGGGACGTCCCACAATAACTTTCACACCCTTAAAATGGAAAACCCTTTATAAACTCCACCCTCACAATATCCTTAATTTTACACAAATGCCATTTTTTTCCACACATACATAAAAGTCAACTCATTCTTTACTTTATACATAAAGTTTTACAAAATTACCCCTCAAAATTTCACTAATTATTACACTTTTTTAATTTACGTGTCCACCTACGTATGAAAGTTATTTCGGGACGGAGGGAGTATATTTTTTTCAATAATTTTTTTAATTTTTATGAAAAGTCAAACCAGCCTATATAATTGTGACAGAAGGAAGTATACATAAAGAGATAAAATAAAAGAAACAATAAAAGAATAATTAAACCACTCATATTCCCTTAATTCGAACTCGTGGCTAGGGGTGAGCATTATTCGGTTTTTGACCGAAAACCGAACCAAACCGAACCAAAATACAAATTCGGTTCGGTTACCAAACAATTCGGTTCGGTTTTCGGTTTCATCTTTTGAAAATCTCGGTTTTCGGTTCGTTTCGGTTATTTCCGTTATAAAAATCGGTTAACCGAAACCGACCGAATTAGGGGCACTATATAAATCCTAAACCCTAGATTTCTAAACATATTTCATTTCTTCCCCCACTCCAGATCCCAAACGGCGCCCTCTCTCCCCAGACCCCAATCGACCAAACATTTCCGCCGCTGATTCCGGCCACCACGACCAATCGGTCGACTCTGCGGCCTCCCCACACCCGCCGCCCTCCTCTCCATCCTCCCCACTCCTGCTACCCACGGCGGAATTGAAGAGTGACAAGTGAAGGTAAGTGATTGAGGGTTTAATGAGAACATACAAACCAGATGAAATTGGGGGTTTTTGTTGCTCAATTTCGTTGCCTCCTTCCTCTTCTTTTGGGATATTATTGTTGCATGGCGGAAGAGGGATTGTTTCTGGGACGGATTTCATGGTGGATTTGGGGTTTTTTTGTTTAGGAAAAGGGAGACTTTACTATAAAGAAGGTGAGGAATTGGACATGGCTTTACACTCTCTCTCTCTAAAGAATTCTCACTTACCCATTGCAATCTCTTCTCCAAATTTGGGACAAAACTATGGGCGTGTGTTTTCTCAGTTTTTTTCAGAATTTCGGTTCTTAATTCGGTTCGGTTAAATTCGGTTTTCACTATGCTCGGTTCGGGTTCGGTTAATTATACTGAAATTTCGGTTTTGGTTCGGTTGTGCTAATTCGGTTCGGTTCGGTGACCGAACCGACCGATGCACACCCCTATTCGTGGCCTCACAATTTACTAAAACTTGTTTTTTTCAATCCTTACTAATAATGCTAACTTATGAGATTTTTTTTTAATGGGAAAAGGTCGATCAAGAGTTCAGGTTCCGATCCAATCTGGAATATCATCACCACTCCAATCATGAGGAGAAAACGAACTATAAGTGAAATTAGTTAGCATGTGTGCTTTCTTGTTTAAGCTCTGTGGGATGTAAGACACATCACACACTACAATGTTCTCCATCTTCCTCAAAATATCACACACATAGTTTGCCTCAAAGCCCGCATAACTAGTCCTACATTGAATGGCTGCAACCGCTTCCCTGGAGTCCGATCGGATATTAATTGTCGCTATATTTCTTGAGATGCACGCGTCTAGACCCGATGCTATTGCTGTCAATTCCGATCCCAGTACCGACCCTAATGGAGCATTCTTATGACATCCCCCACCCTGGCAGACTCCATGAGGATCCATAAAAACAAAGTCCACTCCGAAAATATTCTTTTCAAAGTTAAAGGCCCCAACTATGAAAATCGTCCACACTTCGTCATTTACCCTTTCAATACCATTTGAATCTGGTTCTTCAGTTCTTAAAATCGATCTGTGGCTTTTAAAATCAAGTAGGAGTTGAAGCGCCCACGAACAATTCGTAAGGCGGAACGAGGTGCTAGTATGGCTTTGATGCATGAATTTACACCTTTCTTTCCAAAACCCCCACATCTGCAAAACCACTTCTTCCATGTGTTCGATCCCCTGCTGGCCAAATATCACACTCAATGTCCCCAAAGTATCGAGGCCATTTGATCTTTTAACCTTACACCACCACTCATATTTTTGCCAAACCTTTCTAACCCCCCAATAGAGGCAAATGGAATGAATTGTAGAGGTTTTTCTTGCACCACATACCAAGCAATGTTGTGGGGTGGGGACGTGATGGTCCACCAAATTTCCTTATGTGACCACAATATCCTTGCATGCCTTCCAAAAAAATATCTGCACCTTGGGTGGTACCTGCATGCATGCTCCAAATTCGTTTCCACCACGGATCTCCTGTAGAAACTGATGTCGACGAGGTGTCTCCTGAATCAGACCCTGTTTATCACTCTCTTACCCATAGCCTGACTTACCTGTGTACGCACCTTTGGTCTCAAGGCCCCAATATCAAGCTAGCATCGCATTTACCTGTAACATCAATATGGATCCGAAGAATACATTATACTTCGAAGGGTAAAAATATGAATCCGAAGAATACATTATGCTTCGAAGGGTAAAAATGATGCCCTTATCAGTTGCTCATCCCAACGTCCATTCAATGTAATAAATTTGTTAACCATCCAACCACTAACTATTCTAAAAATTATGCGTCCTCTACTCAAACCTTGCCCCAAGCATCTTTAAAAATCATGAGTTCACACTTTAAATAATAGTGTTATCTCCCAAAAGTATATTTCTCCTATTATTTTGAGTGGAATTAAACAAATGATCAAATTTTGGTGGTAAAACTTTTAATTTGCAATATCCAAAGGTCCTCTAAGCAAAAAAGAAATAATGGAAAAAGAGAGAGAAACAAAAAAATAATAATTAAATACTACTGTATTAAAAATAGATAATAAAAAAACGAGAAAAATAAGCAGAGAGAGAGAGAGAGTGGGGTATAAGGTTGTCACCAAAGTCTCATCGCTCCGTCGTTCTGAGATCGAAATCAACTGTCAGTTTCCGTCGTTGAGATCCAACTTCTCACACTTTACACCTATAGATGCACTGATTCTTCTCAATCTCTTCAAATAGTGTGAATTTGAAGAAATCAGAATCAGCTATGGCGCCTCCAGCTCAATCTCACCGATCCCCTTCTCCTTCGCAGCCCTCCGGGTAATTCCTCAATTCTATACTCTCTCTGTCTCTCTGTATGTGTTTGTTTGAGAAATCATTTCTTAATTAGCGCGACAAGTTAATTTGAAGTATATGCAAACCAAAAGCAAACTGCGCACGCATTGTCAATTGGCCTTGTATAATTATGTATTACGCCCTTAGCTGGATCATCTGGAATTATTGACAATCTCTAGGTAGCTGAATTTAATGGCCTCCTTGTTGTTAGTGTTCCTGCATCACTCTGTTTTGAATGTAAAGGAGAAATGGTGATACCCGTTAGGGGGATTTAGCTATACTGATATTGCATGACAATATGAGTTGCGAACTCTTCTTTCACTTTCTGGTTCACTCAGACTTGAGAAAATGATGGTGGAGTTTCTTGCTAACAATTTTTTTTTTTTAAATTTGGGTTTGACCAGAAAAGGAGAGGTACCTGATCTTAAAATGCAGCTTCGCCAGCTGGCAGGTAGTAGAGCTCCGGGTACTGATGACACAAAGAGAGAGCTTTTCAAGAAGGTTATTTCTTACATGACTATTGGGATTGACGTATCATCAGTTTTTAGTGAAATGGTGATGTGCTCGGCTACCTCCGATATCGTGCTGAAAAAGATGTGCTATCTGTATGTTGGGAACTACGCGAAGCACAATCCTGATCTTGCACTTTTGACGATCAACTTTCTTCAGAGAGACTGCAAGGATGAGGATCCAATGATTCGGGGTTTGGCCTTGAGGAGTTTGAGTTCACTTGGTGTAGCAAATTTGGTGGAGTACTTGGTGGGCCCATTAGGTAATGGGTTGAAAGATGGGAATAGCTATGTGAGGATGGTTGCAGCTATTGGAGTGCTCAAGCTTTACCATCTTTCACCTTCAACATGCTTGGATGCTGATTTTCCAGCTTTGCTCAAGCATCTAATGCTTAAAGACAAAGATGCACAGGTTAGGCCGTTCATCCTTAATTCAGTAGTCTTTTCTTCTATCTATTTGAGTGGGGGTGTCTACTGGATGAGATAGACATAGATGATACTGCTAAAGTGCTAATCATAAAATCAGCTGTACCTTATATAGGAAGATCATTGATTGAGCCAAGGACCTTGTATGCTTGGCACGTGGTAATATAATTGTTTTAGTTTGACATTCAGTAGGTATTGATATAAAGAAGTAGATATCTTTCTTCTGATGTAAATTGAGTTGCATAATGATGAGCCAATACAAGTAATTGGATAATAGCGACTTTTCGTATCCAAAAAAAGTTACCTTGTTTTCTTTGTCTAATGTCTACCATTTTTCTATACAGGTGGTTGCTAATTGTTTGACTTCTCTACAAGAGATCTGGAGTCTTGAAGCAAGTACATCTGAGGAAGCAGCAAGGGAGAGAGAATCATTACTTAGCAAGCCAGTTATATATTACTTTTTGAATAGGTAGAAAGCATAAGCAGGGTTCATTGCATGCAGTTCTTCTTACAATTGAAAATCAGTTATTACTAGCTTCAGTATCTTCTGTATTCTTCATTGTCATATCTCTGGTGGATAGGGTACATATTTTTGTTTTTAGGGACTTTTCAGATATATCTTTGGTGCTAATAAGGAAAGTAACCACTTTGGGATATTATCTGCCACCTTCAGAGAAATCTGAAGCTTAAAATATGTGAATCGCTAGTGATATCAGATATGGAATGGGATACTTACTTTCTGCGGAACTTTTTCAAGGGTCTTTGCACCATTTTTTTCTCAATAAACAATGATATGTTACCATGACTTGGTGATCACAATTCATCAGTTAGTAGCTCCAATACAACAGAGTTGAATTTTTTATTGGCCTTCTCTGAGCTTCTTCCCCCTCCCTTCCTGATTAACAAAATGAAAAAAACTTAAATTTTTGTATTCAGAGATTCAATTTTATTTATTTTCTTTGTGATATGATAATTGATAAAAGGGTATTTCAGTTCATATTGCATTCTCATGTTTCCTCTCTTTTTCTTATTGCAAAAAATTAACTTTCTTTCCTCATGCATGCCAACTACTAGGAAAGTACAATCCAGACCGGAAAGAATGTATAGAACCTCCTAGTTATTTGCATTCTCTCTTAATATTCTTTCTTGATTTATGGCGTTCACATCCATTTAATGTGCACATTTATCTTCAAATTTTCTGGTTTTTCATTTGTCCTTCTGGAACTAATTCCTAACTATGTGTATCGTGAGCAGAATAAAGGAATTCAATGAATGGGCACAATGCATTGTCTTAGAGTTGGTCTCTAAATATGTTCCTGCAGATAGTGAAGAGATCTTCGATATAATGAATCTTCTTGAAGATAGACTTCAACATGCAAATGGTGCTGTTGTCTTGGCCACTATTAAAGAGTTTTTACATATGACCCTGTCCATGACTGATGTTCACCAACAGGTCTTGATTTCATTTGTTGTTTCATAAGTAAGGACAGCATTGATACAACTTGTGATTCTGATTGAACTCTTGCAAACTTTTAGTTGCTAATTCTTTATCTGAGGATGATCTGCTCTTAGTCCATGGTTATGGGCCTATGGCAGAGGAAATTCTACAGACTTGTGGTTGGCTGTTTTTCTACATTTATTCACGTGGAAGTACCAGGAGTAAATGAACCTTTCTAGATTAGCATTTAATTATGTTTTCAAACCTTCACAAGTTTTTCCAAAGATATTTTGCATCCCTCTTTATCGTTAACATTTTACTTCCCTGTGGTGCTGCACATTAAGTTCCTTACCATCACAATCTTTGAATATACGTGATGTCTCTCTTTGTTAGGCCTTCTATATGATGCTGCACATAGCTGTTCAGAGGTGCTTCATTGGAATCTTGGAAAACTTTACTTCGATTTCAGCATGTTGTATTTCCAGATTCAGAATTTATTTTTATTGCAATTCAAGTATGATATAAATATTTAGTTTCCTTACTTAGTCTGTCCAACACATTTAATCGCTACAGCATGCTACACCAGAATGCCTTTTTCTGAAATCCGCTCTTATTGCCTTCTGATAAGTGATAACCCTTTACAAGTTTACAGATTTTCATGTGTACTTCATTGCCCTCCTAACAATTATTGGGATCTGCATCGGTATCATCTGAATATATAAAATAACCAATTGCTGAACCATTCATGCTAAGATGTTTCATTATCATTAAAGCCCATTTCCGCAACTTACAGGATGGGGTCATTTAAAAATGTTTACATTCTTAAATTTCTACTGTTATCGTTTATATGAGACACATCAATTTTTTATATGAGACACATCAATTTACTAATAATTCTTTGTATCTTGATTGTAATGATTTCAATGCACTTTTCAGGTGTATGAGCGAATTAAAGCTCCTCTGCTTACTTTGGTAAGCTCAGGAAGTCCTGAGCAATCATATGCAGTTCTAAGCCACCTTCATCTACTGGTGATGCGTGCACCATATATTTTCTCTTCTGACTACAAGCACTTCTACTGCCAATATAACGAACCATTTTATGTCAAAAAATTGAAGCTTGAGATGTTGACTGCCGTTGCAAATGAGAGTAATACATATGAGATAGGTAACTTACAATTTGTAAGCATACTTAAAACGTTGCTAGGATAGATGATATTGCGAGTTTCTAATTATCATCTAGTCACTACTAATGTCCGAACTTTTTTTCTCTATTCCAGTGACTGAACTTTGTGAATATGTTGCAAATGTTGATATTCCAATGGCAAGAGAATCAATTCGAGCTGTTGGAAAAATTGCTTTGCAGCAGTATGATGTAAATGCCATTGTTGATCGGCTTCTTCAGTTCCTGGAAATGGAAAAGGAACATGTGACTGCTGAAACTCTTGTAAGCATTCTCTTTCTATTTAATGAAGTGGACCTGTCAATCATTTAATAGTAGTACTATGTAATATGTATCACTGTGATCCTGGAAAAGCTTGAGCTAAATCTGGTTTCCTTTGTGTAGGTTCTTGTAAAAGATCTTCTCAGGAAATATCCTCAGTGGAGTCATGACTGCATAGCAGTTGTTGGTAATATCAGCAGCAATAATGTTCAGGAACCCAAAGCCAAGGCTGCTCTTATATGGATGTTAGGGGAATATGCTCAAGATATGCAGGATAGTCCTTACATTTTAGAGAGCCTCATTGAGAACTGGGAAGAAGAGCACTCAGCTGAGGTGATTAGATGCCATTATCTTGCTATTCATCTCTTCATGTTTAAAACGGTTCCTTTTAAAGTTCTCCTCTATAATTGTTTCATCCTTACTTATTATGGAACTTTTCTTGTCAGCATCTTACTCATTCCTTACGAATATATATTTCAGATTAAAGCAATATCTTGTAAACCTCATCTTGGATGCTGCTGTTTCCATAGATCTTGTTTTAATAGTTTGAAGTAAAAATCCTGACTTTTCAAAGACAATGAAAGCAAAACAATTGGAAGCGACTCTTAGTCACCTGATGTGAAATGGTTCTTTCATTTTGTGGTTTCTGTTATTATATAAGTGTATGATCGTATATTCTACATACATGATTACGATTAGGCGCTCATCCCCTGTTTGTAACCCAAACAAAATGTTGATGCAATGAAATAAAGTCTGCTCAGTGTCTTATATGTATCTCACATTTTCATAACTACCATGTTAGTTGACTAGAAAGTCTTATGTTTTCTCCTGTTATAATTTCACGTGAGGAAGAATACATACACATTATTTGCTTTTATAATGAAAATTTACAAGTTACGAAAGAATAAAGGTTTTAAACCAACTGATTAGTTATATGTTCCATTAATGCACTAAACTGATAACTATTCACTGGTGTTCAAGTGTTAGTTTTATTGCTGTTCAGGTCCGTTTACATCTCCTTACGGCAGTAATGAAGTGTTTCTTGAGAAGACCACCAGAGACTCAGAAAGCCCTAGGAGCTGCTCTAGCAGCTGGTCTTGCTGATTTTCACCAGGTTTGGCTTGTAAATGTGGCTTTCATGGAAATTTAGACTTATCTAATGTTTTGCCCAAGTAAATTCTAGAATGGTTGCTAAGTATCCAATAACTGCAGGATGTTCATGATAGGGCATTGTTCTACTACAGGCTTTTGAAGTACGATGTCTCTGTAGCTGAACGCATTGTAAATCCGCCAAAACAAGCTGTTTCAGTCTTTGCTGACACACAAAGTAATGAAATCAAAGATCGCATATTTGACGAGTTCAACAGTTTGTCTGTTGTATACCAAAAGGTACATTTGCTTCTGTTTCTACCTCCTTTGGAGGTGCTGAAGAGCTACTGTATATTTTTAGTGAGATCTCGGTAGTTGAGGAGATGATGTTTGGATCCATTAAGAGTGTAAATAAGTTATGTGAAGGCCTGAAGGATTTAAATTGCTATCACTTGGTATCATTTTGGAGAATACAATGTACTCAGTTTCTGATAACTAAATCACCTTAATATAATAGCATGTTGATACTTGTATACATAACATACATAAAGAAGATTAGAATAAATGCTTCTCATGTCAATTAATATACATGCATTTGGGAGGTCAGTTTAACTAATGAAGATATTTTTGCAGCCATCGTACATGTTCACCGATAAGGAACACAGAGGGCCATTTGCTTTCTCAGAGGAACTCAGCAATCTGTCTATCAGCACAGAACCTTCAGATAATGTAGTTGCAGCTCAGGGAGTCGAGGCAAATGATAAGGACTTGCTATTGGGTACTTCTGAGAAGGAAGAAAGTCTGGGTTATGGTAACAATGGCTCTGCATACAATGCCCCTTCGTATAATAATTCAACAGCTGGCCAGCTTGACCTTGTATCGCTCGATCAACCATCTACTGTACATACATCTGCTAGCTTTGCAATCGATGAATTGCTCGGTCTTGGGATGATGTCAGCTGCACCTACTCCTGCTCCTTCGTCTCCTGCATTGCTGCTTAATGCTAAAGCTGCTATAGATGCTAATGCTTTTCAGCAGAAATGGCGCCAACTGCCAGTATCTATATCTCAGGTTTGTAGATTTCCTATCATCTTATTTCATTATTACTTGTCAATAGTCAAAGTCAAGAGTTCCTTTGAGATTTTCTTGTGAAGTAACTTTTGGTAAGTGTATGCTATATGTGTTTCTTGATATTGTAGACTTATATTGGATGCACTTAACTTGTAGCATCATTAAAACCCTTAAAGTAAGATCCACGAGGCGTGGCAACTGTGACAAATCCGTGAGTGATACTTGGTTTGGGTTTATAGTGGATTTTGAAAATCTAGTGGATTTTGAAATCATAATAAATAGTGATTGTTTTGGAATTTTAAGTTGGGTCAGATTTAATTTTATGTCAAATCAATGTGTAAGAGTGAATATTATATTATTATTGGGTGTAATTGTAATGATTGGATGATGTTGGTTATGATAAATATATTTAAGGTGATGTTTACTTTGAGTTTTGGGTAATTTTGAAAACCAGTATTTAAAATCCTGGTGAATAGTAGTAATATGTACTATGTTTCTTTTAGGTTTTTGAGTAGAGGAGGGTTTAACTTTATGTCAAATCAATGAGTAGGTTTAATAGAAGTGGTTTTTGAAAACCGATTTTTAAATCCCAAAATAAAACCGGTGTAGGATCTTAAAACCCAAAATCAGGTTTTTAAAACCGAAAGTAAACATCCCCAAGTGTAGGGAGAGAAAATTGATTAAAAAGTGTGATATTAGGTTTATATGTGTTGTGGTGGTTTGAATTCAAAATCCACATTAGAACCGTGTTTGAATTTCCAAATCCCAAATCAAACATCACATAAGATGATTGATGCCTTTTCTTGTTCTTTCAGGAAATCTCTATAGATCCACGAGGTGTAGCAGCGATGATGAACCCTCAGGCCCTTCCTCAACACATGCAAGGACATTCCATCGTCTGCATAGCTTCAGGTGGTCAAGCCCCGAATTTTAAGTTCTTTTTCTTTGCACAAAATGCGGAGGAATCATCGTCTACATATCTTGTGGAGTGTATTATTAATTCATCGACGTGTAAAGTGCAACTAAAGATCAAAGCTGACGACAAGACCAAGTCCGGGGCCTTCTCCGAATTGTTCCAATCAGCTCTTTCAAAATTTGGTTCGTTTTAGGTTTTAAAAAAACAACTTTTAGTTCCAATTTTGTGGCAAACAGATGGAACAAGCAAGGGAAGAATCTTGTAAAAACTTTCAGAGTCTTGTAAAATTTAATTTTGTGTACATTAGGAGTGAAGCGGCTCTCTTTACACGTTTTTAGCTTCCTTCCCCCATTTGCTCTATGGTATGGATGGATGAGTTGGTAATTGGTATTTTTAGGTAACTTAGAAATTGGGATTGAAGATATTGTTGACATTAATTTTCCTACACTCCATATTTGCCACAACAATACTGTTTATAGGTTAAGAATTGTCAATCTGAATGCTTAAACTAAGAGCAATTCCAAAAGATGCTCTCCAATAGTAGTGCTTTTACATACAATATGTAGGAGTATTAAACTAAGAGCAATTCCAAAAGATGCTCTCTTGTTTATTTTTGGAAAAGTAAAATTCCAGGCTATCATTTTAACACACAGCATATATTTCCCTCATAAATCCTAATTTTCTTTCTCCCCTCCTACCCCATCAACTTCCTTTCTCCATTGCCGCCCGCTGCGCAGCCACCAGCCCCAACCTCACCGCTGCTCGAGGCTCCCTTCGTGCTCCACCTTTATCCATTCCCACTGCCCTCATTGTAGCCCACAGCCTCTCCGCCTCCATCTGTGCAGTCCCCGCCATTTGTAAATTTTTCGGAAAAAAAAATTCCGACATTAAGCTACTTTTTTTCGTAATCATGTTTTTTCAAAAAAATAAAATAAAATCGAAATTTGTGGTTAATTTCGATAGTTTTTTTCTCAATTCGGGGTGGTGAGGTGTAGAATTAGAGTTTTAACGAGTTGTATTTAATTAATAAAAAACTACCAGTTTTTTTACATGTAATTTTTTTTTGAGGGTGGGGGGACATTTAGCTGTGACAATATTTTTTTTCTTTTTTAAGTCTCAAAGTATGCCATCAAAAAAACCCACTAATTCGAGAGATCAATCTCACCGCCCACTAGTGGGGGGCCTAATTGAAGGCTTGAAGTTGAAGCAAAGTTCTGTATGAACTGATCCATTAGGAATTGTTTACACCTTGAGGTTTCGAACCTAAGATCTAGAAATGAGCATATTCCTAAGTCTCAAGCCTACGCAACAGGCCAACCCTAGTGGATTACACAGCATATCATGTAGTACACATGCACTTATCAGCTTTACCTGATGTTATATCTCTAAATGGAAATGGAACAACAAGAGGTGAATTCTGTGATAGGAAAGTAGTCGAAACATTTTCGAAGCAAAACTCATGATTTCACGTCAATTCCACATCTTGGTGACATCTATATGATATATCAGGGGAAGAAATAATAGGAAAACACAATGTCCCAGCCGGGTTGCAGTCTTTTCATGAATCCCAACTCAAATATACAAGTCGATAGTCCAAAAACGTTCTTATTAATTCCTCAGTTAACAATAACAATGATGGTGCTTACGAGAAATTAAAATAGAAGACAATAATAACAAAGAAATTACCCACCTTGTTGCTCTTCTTCTTCTTCCTTTAAAGACAGAAAAGATTTCAACCACCGCTTCCAAGGTGCATCTTCTTGTTGCTCAACCCACGAAAGAAAACAGCTATCCAACAAACAGAAGAAATTGACATAAAGAAGTTGATACCGAACTGGAACAAATCGGAAGTTGGCCACCTGAACAATTGGCCATATCCCACCCTCCAGAATTAAAGCTGGGACGAAATCTCTCTTGACATCTTCCTTAACCTGAGCAAAGCTTTTTCCCGAGGAAAAGCCCATGTAAGTGAAGAACATGAGTAAATCTACAGGCCCGAAGATTATACCATCAGCTGCTACTTTTGCACCAACAAAACTGAAGGAATTTGGCCGTAGCTTTAGTCGCACCCTTATGATTTTGTCCAGTCCTTCGTACCTGCATGGTAGAATGGTGAAAACCAAGTATTAACCTAAGAATCATTTAAAAAAATATATATACATATATATCTAAAAATTGTGGTGATTCCCCCTTTTCCCATGACAATCAACACATATTGACTCCCATATCTTTGTTTTCTTTTCAGAGTATGACACTATTACTGTAGTTTTTTTTTTTACTTTTCTTAAGAAAACTATAACACGATTCAACACAAATAAGTCATTTCCATCATTAATTGACCAAGTAACGTAAACAACAGAGCATTTTCCGAAACAAAATCTCTTATCCAAGCACAATGCAAGAATCAGCAAGTGTTGCAGGGAAAATGCCACTGACTGTATGTGTATGCATTCTCATACAATGGGAAGTATGGAAACACATTCTTTTGTCAAAATACTAAAGTTCAGAATAAAAAATCTAGAACCCATGAACACACTGGAATAGAGAAATAATTATGGCAAAGTATGCTTCATATTCATCAGGTAATCTAGAAGAAACCTGGGAAAAGAGTATACTAAGCCATTGCCAAAAGGAATACTGACCAAAAATGGCCAACAGGCCCAACAAATCCAAGTCCGAACAAAGTCGTGGTAGCAACTCGTCTCCAATTGATTTTCAGTTCTTTATCTTCATCCTGAAGAGGAGACAGTAGATACAGCTAGTATGTAAAAAATACGAAAGTGGACATAGAAATAGAAAAAAAAGCATTCATATTGTCGAAGCTTGTTCTAGCTATCATATATTATCAAGGAAGAAAAAACCCAATCGTGCATATTTTTTTTAACCCCTTCATATCCACAAGGTATCTCTGCTTAGGAATTGTGTAAACATCTAGCAAGTGGCATTAATATAATATTTCACTGTGTACATGACGGTTTGGGTTCTTTGACAATTTTGAAGATCACTTAACAGGATTAAACATCTGTAACAGTAAAGGAAATCAAGCACATCCATCCCACAAGTAAATAGATTAAGAAGATAAAAAAGAAGTGTGCATATAGCGACAGTAACACAGCAAGCCTCTTATCCACTAGTCTTCACCCAACCTACTAAAAAGTCTCTAACATGGAAATTAAAAGTGTAGGCTACCGAAGATTCCAAATAACATGAAGGGCTTACTAGAACAAGTAGAAATCAATGAGAAAAAGAATCCAAATAGAGATATCCCATTGCTTCCCTATTAGGCGCGCAAAGCCTGTGTCAAATAGCCATAACAATCTACAATGAAACTCATACACCAGGAATATCATTTTAACTAAGATTTACTGAGAATATGGAACTAAGTAAGAGACTCAACAAAAGTAAATACTCCAGTACTCAAGCCATTCGGAGTAACAATTTCAGAACACATTGATTTGCAGATATATACAGATTTTGAATTAATTTTCTCTCTCGCAATAAACAGTACTCAGATATAAAAACACAGTTACAGCGGATTTCCAGTCAACCAAACATCAAAGTAAACATTTACCCTAAATCATCCATTGAAGCCACCAAACGAAAATGAGGAAAATAGATAAATAAAAGGTACTAACATGATGAGACTTGAGGTGGCGCGGCTTGCCGGTGGAGTGAGTGACGGCTTGAGCAGCTATATCACCAAACCCCCAAATAAAACCGGAGCTAACCACCTGGGTTTTAACAGGATGATTAGCTAAACAATTTTGGTACCATTTCCACAATCTCAACATGCTACTACTCTTTGGATTGATTTATATGATTCGCTTTCTGGAATCGAAACGATTGTACTGTAGTGAAGTAAAGAATTGTGAATTCGTTGAATGAATGAATGAATGAACACACACACAATAAGGGCTCTCCCCCTACTCTCCACGTTTTATCTCTCTCTATTCTTTCCTAGGTTTCTTTCAACTTATATACTCTCATTAATAATTTTAAAATAAATTATCAATCCATTTTTTTTAATTAACAGTGTTAATATATATATATAATGTAAAATAATTTAACAATAAAATTAATTTACGTAAAATTTTACCTAATTTTTTACAACAAAAATTCTTATCTTCCACCGTCTGTTAAGAAATTAAGAAAATATATTTAAATGAAAAAAAAAAGTGTATCTATTTTTAAAATATATTAATATAATTATTTATTTTAAATTATAATTACTTATGTGAATAATGAATTAACGTGATAACTCACTAATTTAATTCCATAAAAATTAGATGGGTGGTTTTGTATCATTGCTCATTATGGTAATATATAAGTGTCAATATTTATTAATTAGATAAAACAGTAGAAGTGTAAATGAGCCGAGTCGAATAGTGTTGAATTCGAAACTCGATTCGATTGATATACTTGTATTTCGAAAAGTGACTCGAATTCGTTTGAGCTTAAATTTTTTAAGCTCGACTCGATTAAATGTAAAACATATTTTTCCTAATATAATTATTGGTAAAATAAGCTTAGACTTGGCTCAGTTACCTGTATATAAACAAAAATTATATAGTTAATGACAATATGGTAAATAATGTACAAACTCGATTATGTTTTTGAGCCTTTGGAGTCGAGTATTTATGAACTCGATAGTAACTCAAGTAGCTGGAAACTTAATTTGATTAAATTTAAGTCCATTTCGATCTTTTTTTCAAGTTGAACACGAGTAGCTAACGAATTGACTCGACTGACTCACACCCTACAAAACACAAACGTGTGTTCGATTATCTCCTTCTCCAAATTTTAAATCTTGGATTTGTTCGTGTATAATTACAACAATTTTTTTTTTACTGGAGTAAGCAAAGTTTTACGACAGAAAATATCAAATATTAAATTGAAAAAAATTATTAGGACGGTAGGCGTTTTTTTTGAAAGTTTTACCAAAGTTAATGGGCCAGACTATATACCCCTCCACACTTGATAAGTATACTCTTCCTTTCAATTTATTAATTTAATAATCATGTAAAATACTCAAACTATCCTGATAAATTCACTTCCCCCACTTTACAATCCTAAATCCTAACCCAGCCTTGTCGTCGCACCACCAGAAAAATAAATTATAATTTTTTTAAAAAAAAATATTTTTCGACACTGATTTATCGACGAAAAACACTTTTGTCGACAATTTTTATCAAAATAAAATTTAGAAAAAATCAAAATTTTCGATAACTTATGGTCGAAAATATACACTATCGTTGAAACGATAGTGTATATTTTCGACCAAGAGTTGTGGAAAATAAATAAATAAAAAAGGCAGAAACCTACAACAGAGAAAAGGAGGGACGGTTGGCGGCGGTCGTGGAAGTGAGGGAGGAGGGGGCGGAGACAGTTGCCGTGGGAGAGAGGCGACGACAGCGTCGCTGGGCGAGGGGGCGACGCCACCGCTACGTGAGCAGAAGAAAAAAACTAAAAACCTACCTAATTGACGGCGACGAGCGGGGGAGGAGGGAGCGGTGGGCGGTGCTGGGGAGGAAACATAGAAATGTAAGTTTTGTTTATTTGTTATGCTTTTATTTTCGAAATATAGTTGCATGCAAGTTTAGATTTGTTTTTTTTGTCCTTTATTGTTTCTCGTATGTTTTGTGGTAGTTTAGGAGTTAAAGGGAATATACAAGTGGTGTGTGGATGTTTTCGTGATTTAAGTTTGCGTCGTTTTAAAATTTCGAGACTAGTTTGTCAACGATGGAGCTTTTTGTCAACAAGAAGATGTTGAAAGTGTATACTCCTATTGGCAATTTTTTTGATAACTTATTGTTGAAAAATGATACTCCAGTATTATTTTCGATAAACTGTTATCATCAACAAACAATATTTTTGATAAATTGGTGTTGAAATGTAATGTCAACTGGTGATACTGATTTATCGAAAATAGTACCCTGTTTTTCTATTTTTCTTTTTTGTTTCCAAGTTTTCTTTCAATGCCATTCCAAACAAAATCAAAATTTTGAGATTGTGGCTCGATTTACATTACTATAAAAATAAAATAATATTATATCTATAAAAATATTTTATTATTAAATTTTTAATACATCTCATTTCATTAATTTAAATTTAACAACTGTTGTTATGTTTTGAAGAAAACTAATTTTGATTGTTCTGACTTATAATAAGCGAAATGATGTTATAATTTAATTTGAAACCCTGTGTAGACATTAGCCACTATTATACAAATATATAACTTAAATTATACTCCCTCTGTCCGGTAATGTCTTGCTTGACTGATTCACTTTTTAAGAAAAAAATAATTTAGTAGGGTTTGAGGCAGTGACAGAGCCAAAACCAAATCGAAGGGGGACTCGTAGCGTAGAACTTAAACACCGCCCAAGACCACCATCGCCTCTGCCCATCGTCACCATCACTGAGCGAGTGACTTGGCTCGTTTTTCAACACTTTTTAAGCACTTGACAATACGATCCCCACAAGCGTATGGGTCCAATTGTAGTACGTAAGTACGACCAAGTAGTTTGTTCGTCCAAGGATCTAGTTAAGTGCAAGCAAATCCCTAAAGTTAAGAGTTTTCATGCTATTGTAGTAACTAAACGTGTTTGTTGGATTTTTTGGAATTAAAACACAAGTATTAAACTAAATTAACTAAGATAAACAAGAAATAGACAAAAGTAATAACAGGTTATCTAACTTTCGAGAGAAAGTGCAAAAGAAGGGTATTGCCTCGGGTGTTTCCGTTTTGTGGGTAATTCAATGAGTTAACGAACCAATTGCATGAGTTAAACTATGGTTTTGGATTAAGCTAAAGGCTACCACTCGTGTGTGTAGACCAATCCCTTGTGAGGCTTAGGTGAACACGTGCATCAATTAGCAATTATATAGTCTAATCAATACCATAAGCTCCTAAGATAGTATCTCATAAACACGTTCAACACGGTTACTAATGCTTATGAGACGCCCTTTCACTAATCTAATAGACGACCTCTAATCGATTAGTGTCTAGTGTTGTCGATCTAAGCAATCAACCCTCGGTCGGTGTAGTCAGTTACTATGTGAATTCTAATCAATTAATCCAAGCTCACACCCACACTGTTAATCATGCAACCCAATACGGTCGTTGAAGTCGACAAAACCAACAATGCTAGCTAATAGGGTGAATTAATCAATTGAATCATGAAAATCACAACACTAGAAACATATACACCCAAATCCTAAGCTAATCATCCAATTAATCCACATTTACACTAAACACCCATCAAAACATCCACACCCAAGGCAATAAGAGCTTAGCCCATGGTTCTAGAAGAGAATCCCATGGCTTCAACAACAAATAACATCAAAATCATGGTAAAATAGCAAAAGATTGGAGAAATTAAGAAAATATCAAATTGAATTGCAAAATAGAGTAACATCACCTTGATCATGAGAATTTAGCTACAAACCAATGTAATAGACGATGCCCGATGATAATCGTAGCTTGATTCGAAGTAAAAACCAATATTCTATCTAATCTAATGAAGAAATTAAACTAAAAATGAAGAACACTACTAACTGTGTGTTTGTGTGTGAGGAAATGCTTGGAAAAGGAGAAGACCTCTTAAAACTCAAAATGAGCTCTATTTATACTTGGGGTCGAAGTCTTGAATTAATTTTGCAATTAGGCCCTTGAAATATGGAGAAAATTGGTCAAAACCCCCGAAAATAGGTCCACCCGGCCGGGTGGGTAAGTGGCGTGGCCGGGCGGACAAGTTGGGTGCGCGAAATGGGCTGGAACAGGTGGCCCGGCCGGGCCAAAACTTCGTAAGTTGATTTTGGCAAAAAATACGCGCAGGGGTGAACTTATCAAAATGGTGGGTGCAGATAATATGGCCCGGCCGGGCGGGTCGGCCCGGCCGGGCGGATGCTTCGACCCAACTTCCGTCCTCCATCTTCATCCCTTCATATCTCGAGCTTCCGACCTCCAATTGACTTAGTTCTTTTTTCCACTCCATTTTTCGAGACGAATCCAATGGTGCAATCCTCTCTTCAGTCCAGTGAGTGAAAATAATGATTGAACACTCATTTTTGCGATTTTAATATCTAATTCACATCGTATTCCTACAAAACGAGCTCAAACACCTTTCTCAATCAAATCAAGCATATTAGTGTGAAAATGAATAAAAAAACCCTCAAAGTTTATCACTAAAACACATGAAATCTTATGCAATTTACAACCGAATCAGCGAGAAAACAAGATTTGACAAATCGGAGAAAATATAGTAGCTGCACCACCGCGCTACCGCTCCACCAACACAGCTCCGCCTCTTTAGATCTGGTGTAAGCCGCTGCACCGCCGCACCGCAACCCGTATTTAGTTGGGATCAATGGGTGAATCTCCCCGTCGGAGCCACAGTGGCCGATCGGGTGAGTAATCCGTTTGATCCCATTTTATTTTTCGTTTTTATGATTTCTGCATGTTATTTTAGTTTGTTTTCTAGTTTAGATATGGTGTTATTTTAGTTTCATTTTTTCTTCCTGTGTTGTTTTTTTTCTGTCTACTGTATTTTTCTTTTCCCCTGTTGTTCTGGTTTTCTCCCTCTTGTGATGGGTTTTCTTCCCGTTTACGGATTTTTCCATGGTGGCACTTGGTTGTGCCTGTTGGAGCTGGTAGCCCTTGGGTCCGTTCTTTTGTGATTTGGGAGGTTTGTATAGTTGTGTGCGACAATCTGTTCCTTCTCTGGAGCCGATTTGCTATCTTCTTAGATCGCATAGCTTCAAGGAATGCTGGTTTGATCGATGATCCTTCCACTCTCTCACGATTGAGTTTGTAAAATGTGTTCTTTTGGTAGAAATTTACTGTATGGATAAGTGAGAGCGCTTAAAATGTAATTTATTTCCTATCTGTAACTCTACCCTAAAAAAAAAAAAAAAAAATCGAAGGGGGACTCAATTATGAATAATAAATTTCAATTTAATATAATATAAGTATTCTTGAAACATATAATATATTAATAATAAAATCAAATTATATTTTACTATGTTTCAATAAAAGTTTTATTCATCCTGCTCATTGGATACAAAATAATGTTTATACAGTCTATCTATAGGCGAGCATCTTTTAATTTTTATGTTTTAATTTATCATTATTTAAATTGTTATATACTTCAATTGTTCCATACTGTTTGACATTTTTTATCTTAATTCTTGCTTTAAAAAATGTTATTTTAACTATTTTTACCACGTTTCTCCTTAAATTACTCATATATATGATTCGGGTGGAATTTAAACACTTTAGATACACATGTGAAGCCTATTTTGATGATTATTTCATTGAATTATGGATTGATTATGATAATTTGAGTCAAAATGAGGGAAAGGTTGTGTTTTGTCGATTTTATAGGAAATACGATGGAATTTGGAGCAAAACACCAACCATAATTCACTGGATCAAGAAGAGGAGTGCACCGTTGGGTTCGTCTCGAAAAATTGAGTGGAATAGCAAAAAGAATCGAGTCGATCGGACACCCGAAGCAAAAGATATGCACAAAACAACGAACAAGGAGGGCACGGCCGAGCTCCGAGCTCGGCAAAACACCAAAATTTGCGCCACGGTCGAGCCACCCTCTCGGAATAGGCGTCCCCGACACAGCAACTTGATGCCATGCCAAGGCACGACCGAGACAAGGCCACGGCCGAGCTCCCTGAAGACCAAAACTCGATTTTGCACGGCCGTGCTACTCCATTTTCGGTGCATTTTGGCCATTTTTTAGGGACTAACTTGCAATTCTTGCACCCAAACCCTACCCCAACACTATGTAAGCCCTCATTCTTGAAATCAAATGTACTTTCCCCCAATTCCTCAAATTCCACACATACTTGGAGGTGATTTGGCCACAAATTCTTCAATTCTTCATCAATTCATGCAAGGAAGGCATCAATAGCTTGAAAATTTCATTCTCCACCATACTTTAGACTAAGCTTTCTATTTATTTATTTTTTTATTTAGTTATTTCATTTGGTTTTGTTTATTTGATTATGTTAGTTCTTGGCTAGAATATTTTTGGTTCTAGAGCTATGTTTACACTTTGAATGATGTTTATGAATTAATTTCTTGTTTATTTGATGGTTGTGTTGCTATTTCTATTTGAATGCTTAACTTTCATTGCAAGACATGTTGTCAATGGTCATGATAATATGTTTTATTTATTGTTAATTGAAATTGGATTGAGAGATCTTTTTCATTAATCGTATTTGAGCATTCGACCCAATATTATTGTGAGCTCGAGAGAGGATCAATTATTGGGAGGGTATTAGATGATCTTAGGACCATTTTTTAGGTTTATTATGCATGCTAGGTAGAGATACTAGTTTGTGTGATACTTCTCTTGGATTAATTGGATCGAGAGAACTTTTAATTCATTATTTCGTGATCAACCCTATAGTAATCAACACATCATCACTTAAATAGGCTTTTAATCATAAATTGACTCCTTAGTGTGGCATATGCCTTGGAACCTCCCTTTCTTTCTTTGAGTTTTAACCGTATTTCTCTCGTTTCTTTGTGATTTGCATGAACATTTGTTGATCGATATCTATATTACTCTTTTAATTGTTTACTTGTGACACTTAGGTAGATAATTAGGGGTAATTGCCACATTTTACAACTTATCGATCACGTCTATTTAAAATTCAATCAACAAACTTCACTTTTACACTACACCTCCTCGTGGGATCGACCTCGTACTTATCACGCTACAATATACGCCGTATACTTGCGGTCGTATATTTTGGTGTTGCATAATACGTGAATCAATATATACAAATCCCTACAATTTCTCTTTTAATACTTTTTTCATCTCTTCTTGATAATCTTTTTTTTAGGAGGGGTTTACAAGATCATCAAATAAAATTACAAATCGCGAACTAAGATCTTGATCTTCAAACCAATGCGGATATCGCCGTCCACTTCAATCGTAAGAAGAGAAAAGACGAGTTTCCCTTTGCCTTAACAGAAGTCCAGGTCTCCAATCTTTAAATAAGACAACCCCACACTAAGGTGTTTCATGTCAAGAATAGGAAAAAAAAAATAGGCAAAGTTCCACCAAGTACCCGATCCCAAGAACTAAAACCAAGGCTCTCGAGTCTCTCAAGAAGCCCAACCATAAAAAAGAGACCAACAAAAAACTACAACAGTTATTCCACATTCCTTTTTATTTCCCCTCATTTCTCTCTCAATCTTTCATGATAATGAAGGATAAATTTGTAAAAAAAAAAACTTTAAATCATACACAAAACAATAAACATTATAAGACGGAGAAAATATTAATTTCACTACTAATATTTTACTAATACATTTAAAAATTTATATATAATTATTAAATATATATATAAAGATTAGTTGTAATTATTTTTTATTAAATAATATACTCAAAAAATTATTGAAATAAATTGAAAAATTGGAGGGGTCCAGGTGACCCCTCCCCTCCATCTTTGGTTTGAGGTCAAATGAAGAAGGAGTAATTTGAGTGATTTAATGAGGTGATTTAGTGAGCTGTAGAAATAAATGTGAGTTCAAAATTAGTACTCCCTCCATCCACTAAATTTAGTTTTATTGGGACGAGACCCAAGTTTTAGGGAAAAAGTAGATAAAATAGATCAAATAGGGGTATTATAGGGTATTGTTGGGTCCATTGTGAATAAAATAATTGTTTGTGAATAAAGTTGATGACAAATTGAGTAATTAAGTGATGGTCGAAGGGTGATAGTTTTCATAAAGTGTACGAGACTACATTTGGTGGACAAATAATATAAGACAAATGAGACTACATTTCATGGACGGAGGGACAGAGGTAGTAATAATTTTGAAAAAAATAATAATGTAGGGAGGATTATAATTTTGTGTATTATTTTCATATTAAAAATGTGCAAGTAATCTTGAAACTTCTTGTTAAAAAAATGGTACTCCCTCCAATTCAATTTAAATGTCGTTTTGACTTTTCATTTCATTTTATTTTCAATTTAAATTTCGTTTTGCATTTTTCAATAACAAATAAATGTTTTTTTTTTCAATTTACCCATAAACTCATTAATAATTACTTAGATAATAATAGTTTTCAAAATTCTACCAGAATCACAAAGTAATTAATTAAAACTACAGTATAAAGTCAATATTTTTCTTAATATATTTGCATGAGTTTAAAATGACGTATATTTTGAATAAGAAGGAGTATAAGTATTTAGGGGACTAAAAATATACTCCTTCCTAGTACAAGTGATGTGATGGTGAGAAAGAAAATAATAAATGAGTATGAGATGAAGTATGATAAAATAATAGATAAAGTATAAGTGATGTGATTGAGAGACATAAATAAAACAATTTACTAAAAATGAAATAAAAAACTTATTTGGGACATTTCTAAAAAGAAAGAAAGGAGAGTGAAAAACTTATAGGACATGTTTGTTTTGGGATGAGAAATTCGAATTTGGGATTTCGAAACTCTACCCCTGTTACAGTTTGAGATTTTGATTCAAGATTTCAAAATTCCACCCTAGCCCTATAAAAGTCAACTCTATAAATACCTACAACCCCTATATAAATACCTATAATCTTATACTATAAAATTAAATCCTACCCTACATAAATCCCAAAACATAAAGATTTTGAAATTTGGATTTCAAAATACTCAAAATCCCAAAACAAACATGCCCATAGGGAACAAAGAGAGTATTAAAAAATAGTGGGGCTCACCGCCCCGTTGGACCATAGGGCTCTGTCACTTATCATGGCCCGGGACAGTGAATATATACTTCTTTAGGGCATATTTGTTTTGAGATTCAACGTGGGATGTTATGTTTAGAGATGTTTATTCGGGTCGGGCTGGCCCGTTTAACCTTAAAAAGTACAGGATTAGGGTTCATGAATCGTAGACCCGTTTAAATTCGAGCTTTTTTTACTTGGACCGGTTATTCCGTGGGCTAAATCGGACCAGCCCGCAGGTCTACAGGGTCAGCCCGCTAATATTGGGTCATTTGGTGCATAACCATAACTATAAGTATTAAGCAACTCATTATCATCCATTAGTCATTATTACTAATTTTTTATTAGATTATGATATTTATTTTCTCATTTACTAATCACTAACTAATTATATATATATATATATATATATTTTAATTTGTTGGACGCGTTAATTGGAACCTTTAATTTAAAAAAAAAAATAAAAAAATTATTGTAACCCGTTAGTGGCCCGTTTAGCCCGTGGCCCGCTAGGGTTAGGGTTAGGTCCCAACAATTGTAGGATCGTTAAATATGAACCGGTTAAGGCCATAGCCCATTTAACCCGTGACCCTGTAGGGCTAGGACCAGCCCGATAGATTCGGGATTTCACATTCGAATTTTATCATCCAATTTCATTTACCCCTAAAATTTCATTCACCACTAAAAATTCTTATATATTCTTACACAATTGATTTAAAGTTATATCCTATAATACAAATATAGTATATTTATTGGAGGGGTGTGGTCGAATTTGAGGGTGTGAAGAAATTATCCTGGAAATCACAATGTATACCGCAGAGGAAATTGTGATGGATAAGATTATTTAAAGCGAGGAGAGTAGTGTATATCCAATTGCATTTGCATGGAAGGAAACCCAACCGGGGTGTGCAGGTATGGCTTTGGCTTACTCTTTTTTTAACCTGAATTACTTAGAATGTTGCCCCTTTTCTTTAATATACTTATGTTGTTTTATTCAAGATAATGTTAGGTTTATGATGGGTTTGATCTTTGAGAAAAAGGCTTCTTATCTAATGGGTTTCTTAAATGGTTATATAATTTGATTCATTAGATTCTTGATTGGTTGGCCTAAAATCTACATCACTGAAGTGGGATTCAATTTCCATATGATCAACAAGTTGAAGATGTTCTGTAACCTTGGGGAAACTATAGCACTACATTGTTCTTGTATGATTCTTCAATGTAGTGGGACTTAAGAGTTGATTCAGAATCTAGCCAATTGTTTCCCTCATTCTACAAGTTGCTCGATTTCCACCCTCTTGCGTATTATATTACCGATTGAGTTTTTGCTAAATTATGGAGTAGTATGAGTATATGCAGTATGTAATTTTGAAGAATGTGTCTTTTGCCATTGTACAACTAATTCATCTCTTCTGTAAATCTACTCCCATTTCTCTGCTCTTTTTAAAATATGCACTTTCAATTCGTCTTGCTTTTGTTAGAACATCTTGTTTGCGGGATGAGGTAATATTCTTGTTCGTTTGATTTTGCAGCATTGTTGTATATCATATTCATATAGAGACGTGCAGATTGTAGACACTAGACATATTGATTTTGTTGGAACAAAAAACCATCTGCTGTACATTTTGTGATGGGTTACATAGAGGAGTTTGATAAAGAGAAGACGAATTCAGTTATAAACGGGATGACACGAGCCAGCAATGTGGTGCTGAAGAACAAGCTGATTCAAGAGTTCCCTATCAAAGTAATGATTTATTACTATTTCTTCTCTCTATGGAACATATTACTAAGTTACATGTTTTGTTATTACAGGACGGGTCTCTTGATCGAGAGATTCAGTTACATCCCCTCTCAGAATCGACCCTCTGTGCTTTCTGCAAGAGTGAGGGGAGTTGTAAAATCGTTCGGTCAAGAACAAAACTGATGAACATTCTGTTGGAAAGCGGGAAGCCACAAGATGCCCAATCTGTTTTCAACAATTTGATTCAACAAGGACATAAGCCGTCTCTAGTAACATACACTACACTTTTAGCTGCATTAACTGTTCAGAAACACTTCGAACACATAGATTCAATAATCTCCCAAGTCCAAAAGAACGAAATGGAGCCCGATTCAGTGTTCTTCAATGCATGCGTTAATGCGTTTTCTGAATCAGGGGACATGGAGGGAGCCATGAGAATGTTCTCGAAGATGAAAGAAAACGGGATGAAACCAACTACGAGCACTTACAATACGTTGATCAAAGGCTATGGGATTGCTGGAAAGCCCGAAGAATCTTTGAAAGTAATGGAGCTAATGTTTAAAGAAGATAGTATAAAACCGAATTTGAGAACGTATAATGTTCTTGTGAGGGCGTGGTGTAACAAGAAGGATGTAAACGAGGCTTGGAAAATAGTGTCGAAGATGGTAGATTCAGGGATACGACCTGATGCTGTTACTTACAACACATTAGTGTCGGCTTATGTTGTGAACAAGCAAGCAAAAGAGGCAGAGGATGTGATTTTGGAGATGCAGAATAACAATGTGCAGCCGAATGAAAGGACGTGTGGCATCATAATTTCGGGATATTGTAAACAAGGTAACGTAATGGATGCGTTGAGATTTGTGCATAAGATGAAGGACCTTGGTGTACGTCCTAATCGCGTTATGTTCAATTCGTTGATCAAAGGATTCTTCGACATGTCAGATAGAAATAGGGTTGATGAGGTAACTAATGGTTTTCATTTTTGTTTTAACTTTTCTCTCGACTGCATGTGTAGTTACATCTAGATGAATCGATCGAGTTATGAATTGGTTTTGTGCTTTAATTTCGTTCGAGCTTTGCTTTAGCTATCAGGGTTATGTATAAAAGTACACTAGTTTTCATTTTGATAGGTTCTGTCTTTGATGGAAGAATATGGAGTTAAACCAGATGTGATCACTTTTAGCACCATCATGAATGCTTGGAGTGCAGCAGGTTACATGATCAAATGCAGGCAAATTTTCGACGACATGGTGGAAGCTGGGATTAAACCCGATGTCCATGCTTACAGCATCATGGCTAAAGGCTACGTGCGCTCTAAAGAGCCGGAAAAGGCAGAACAACTCGTTGATACCATGAAAAAATCCAGTGTTTGCCCGAATGTAGTCATCTTCACCACAGTCATCAGTGGGTGGTGCAGCGCTGGATCAATGGACTCTGCAATGAGAGTGTTGGGTAAGATGATTGAATCAGGAATTTCTCCGAATTTGAGGACTTTTGAAACAATAATCGAGGGTTATGCGGAAGCTAAGAAGCCGTGGAAAGCAGAAGAAACGATGCAGCTTATGGAGGGATTCGGAGTTGATCCCCAGAAAAGCACTTTTGTGTTGGTTGCAGAAGCGTGGCGAGCAGCTGGACTAACGGAAGAGGCGAAACGAGTAATTGGGAGGAAAAATACGAATGAGACGCCATTCCAGAAGGATGGTGTGAATTTGTCACTTTCAAGATTGCAGATACCTAATGTGGATCAAAAGGGGTCGTCTGGCCCGACTAAACGAAGCCGAATGGTGTCATCATCGGAGGGGTTGTGTTCGACTAGATTTGGCGAACGAGCTTCAATGATTAGGCGGAGGCATTTCCAACGGCAGCTAAGTGTATCGGGTCCGTTTACAGCATCATGCACAATCCTTGTATTGAACTGAAACGGGGAAAGGCGTTGTTTGATCTTTCGAGTTGTTGTAAAGGCTGTAGTTGAATGAATATATACCAATGCATGATGGCTAAGGGTAATTGAATATTTGTACTCGTCCAAAACAAGATAGTTTCCAAAAAAATATTACTCTCTCGGTTTCAATAAGAGGGTGTTTGTTTTGGGACTCACACGTCGAGTGGGGGACGTCTGTTCTAGTTCGGGATTTCACCATCCAATTCTATCCTCCCTAATAATACACATATATTATACTATTATAAACGTCCACAATTCAAAATCCCTAAACAAACAAACATAATCAATATTCATCATAATTTCTCCATCCGGATTTCTCCCGTCCTACATAATCCCAAAACAAACACCCTCTAATAGTTTCTCAACTTTCATTTTTCGTAGTCCTTAAATTTTTTTTTGGTATATTACTCTTTTTTACACTTCAATATATTATTTTCTCTCAATCACAATACCTCTAATACATCTATTACATCCTCGTCCATCAAAAATATATTTACTTTTCTTATTTTTCTATTCATAAAAAATATGTTCATTTCTTTTATGAAAATGGGCAAATACTTGTGTGAAATTGTCTCACGTATCTTTTTTTCGTAAGTTCGTTGTTTAAATAAAAAAATGATAATGTTTTTAACAAGAGTGACTATAATTTTTTTTTTTTTTTAGTATCATGGACTCGTCTTTCACCCAAGACCTAACTTAGAAAAAAAAATTATCTATTGAAAGAGTAGTTTAACTTGAAAAAGAAATTAATAGACAAACGATTTAAAAAAAAAAAGTGGAAGTAAAAGGTAAAAGAGTGAAAGATGAAAAGGCAAAAAGCATGGAATGGAATCAAAATGGTCGCACGCGTAGTCCGGAAGATCAGAAAAGAGAAAATTAGGGAAAGCTTGAGAGAGAAAAGATGGTGTTCTACTTCAAGGCGCGATCAGAGGCCGGAGATTACACCATATTCATGGGCTTAGATAAATACGAGAATGAGGAGCTTATCAGATATGGCTTTCCCGAAGATATTTGGTAGTAGTAATTTTTTTATCTTTAATCATTTAATTGAATCATCGATATGTTGAATTAGTTGTTTTTTTTTAGTATGTTTCATGAAATATGAGACTGTGATGCATTTATTAACGAAGCAGAAAAGGGCAAAAGTTGTTACCAATTTTATGAACACATAGGCTTAGAAGTGGTGTTTCATCTGTAGTTTAGTGTGTTCTCTTGAAGCTTAATTGTTGTTGTTTTATGCTTTTCCTGGAGAATTATTGGTTACTATAGGATATAAATAGGTTAGGAAGCTGGGAAATTTGTTGAATTGAAATTATAACTCCCAAACGAATTAGGTGGAATTTTGATTAGGGTTTTGGTTGTTTTGGGTGAGAATTTTTTTCTTTTCACAGGAAAACTAATATTTAGTCAAGAATGTGGTTTTGAGTGCAAGTCAGAAAACTTCATGTGATATATGGTTCCCAGAACATATATCCTTAAAATGCTGTTTTAACAGAGAAATGCTTATGTAGGTTCCATGTGGATAAAATGTCTTCAGCCCATGTTTATCTGAGATTGAACAAGGGTCAAACCATTGATGACATACCTGAAGGTGTATTGGAAGATTGTGTACAACTAGTTAAAGCAAATTCTATCCAAGGCAAGTATCTCCTATAGAATATAGCACCTTCATTGAAGTGTTTGGTTTACTGAAAGTGGTAACTATTAATTAACCGAATCACATGTTCAACTTTTCTTTTGCTGGTTAATCTGTCAGGAAACAAAATGAACAATGTTGATGTTGTTTACACTCCCTGGCAAAATCTTAAGAAGAGTACTTCGATGGATGTTGGGCAAGTTGGTTTCTACAACCAAAAAATGGTGAGTTTCCATCACGCATTTGTCGTGAGATTTTGATTGTTTGCATTTGCAGTGATCTTTTGATTGGTCTTGTAAGTCAAAGTTGATTGTATTTCTTTTCCTTGCTAAGGTTCGTACTGAGAAAGTGGAAAAACGAATAAACGAGATAGTTAACCGGTTAAACAAAACAAAGGTTGAAAGAAAGCCAGATCTAAAAGGTTCTTATAATTCCTTTCTCTTCACAGCGCAACAATTTGCGCGTTTCAGTTTGTAGTCTTCCATTGATCATCATGTGTTTGACTCATCTGTTTTGTACGTTCAGCTGAACGTGAGGCAATTAATGTAGCTGAAAGATCAGAGAGGAAACTGCAACTGAGAGACAAAGTGAGTCCTCACTCATTTTATCTTCATTTAATTAAACCCACTGGAGTAAATATTAATATCTGTCTCATATGGGCTCATTTGTGTACAACCAATGAATATTTGCTTTCCTAATTACATTCTTGTAGTAAATTGGCGTCGAAAGAGTAGTTACACATGAATTTTTGTTAGGACTTTATTATGGACTGCTCTTTTAGTTGCTCATTTTCTTCCACTTATCACCAATTATTCCTACATAAAAACTGAAAACAAGAAATAATGTTTTGCAGAAGCGTCGTGAAGATTTAGAAAAGCTTGAAAAGGAGAAACAGGCAGACATGAGGAGCTATAAGAATTTGATGGTAGCAGAGAAGATGACATCTAACAAAGACATAGAATCGACCAGCAAGTCCGTGCAGGAACTTGAAGACGACTTCATGTGAACCCACAATACTTCACAATAATATGTTGAAGTGCAGCCATAACTTAAGAACATTAAAAAAAAACCCATTGGGAAAGTGAGGATTGAAATCGAAGGCCCAAAAATGGGGTTTGGCTACAGGTTGGTTTCTTTGCATCGTCTTGAAGCTAAACTACGAGACAATTTGTAATATCATTGGTCTTGAAGCTATACTACGAGACAATTTGTAATATCATTGGTCTTGACTCCTGAAGCTTTCAAATTTGTCTATAAAATATTGGGAGCAAAGATCGTTCTACCATTTGAAAGAGTGACAGGATCTATCATGTAGAAAGTTGATTTATGTTTCAGATTCTGTTTTCATCTGTAATTGTGACGCATATTATCTCCATTGAACCTAACCTTTGCTACATCCCTCCATAATTTGATGAATGAGCATCTTAATACAATTTGCCAGGAAATTACTTTATACTTGCATTAACTATGGGCTTAAAAGCATTGATTCTTGTGTATATTTTCATATGGCATAATACATCAAGAGACGTATAAACTACCAACTTTTGCTTTGATAGGTTGCTAAATGATTTTTTTATTTATTTAAAAAGTCTTTATGTATTGTAATTTTATTTCAGGAGCTCCTTTTGGATGAAAATTGGTAGATTTTTTTTGTTCATCATAATGGTTTCGTTAATTGATACAGTATACGAGGCCATCTCATTTTGTTAATATACATATGTATTTTGTTTGAGTCATTTTAATCCTAAATTTTCATGTTACGAGTACTTAAAATAACTTGTAAAAAATATTTTTGTATATTATTATAATTAAATAAAACCGACGTTTTTAGGATTGTTAGGGTGACTCAATAAGTTCAATCAATTGCGTATGCAAGGAGCTCATACTTTTGTTTTGATAGGTTTCCTAAATGGGTTTTTTGTTTTAAAAAATCACTGAGTATTGAAATTTTATTTTACGAACTCCTTTGTGACGAAAGGTCAATCTTGTTGAGTTGTAACACATAGTTGAAAACTGCGAACAGTTGCCTTTGTGTTTTGCTTTCAATACAATGTCCCAAAAACTGAAACAAATGAATCAGATACATATCATCCACTTGAAGCAAAATATGTTAACCATCCACAAAATTCACCACCCAAATCCTCGTACAAGGGAGAGGCCAGAGATGAGCACGACTGCGTAGACGCTAAAGTCCATAAACCAAGCTTTACCAGTGCAATTCAACAGCGACACCAAGTCAAGAGCTTTCGCTAGTTGATCAACCGAAGAATTTCCCCCAATTATACTCTTCCGCCTCAACTCCACGCCTTGTGCCCCCAAAATAACCCGACCAATCACAATTGATATATTTGTTACCAAAAGCAGATAAACTGGTCTGAACATCATGATGCCCCTAATATAACGGAACCCCAGAAACGGAAATCCTATATATGACAAGATTACTAAAATTGCTGCTGCAACAGAACAACACAAACGGATATTCTCTGAACCTGAAATTGCAGAACGAATCTGACCAGGTGTGAGTGAGTTATGAATCTTTTGATGGCTCCGTGACCTCTGTTCATTTTGGTGGTCCTGAGCAGGACTTTGCCTGGATGACAAGATACGAGACGATTCTTCCTTGGTATCATGTAAGGCAACAGCTCTAGTCGTAATGCTTCCTCCATCTTCGTTGTTGTTGTGTGGCAAAGGCTCTACGATCTCATCAAAGACATGTTGCTGCTCCCTGCTAGATTCTTGATTTGGCAATGATGATATAAGAGCTACATCTTCTTGCTGAGCAGATTCTGCAATTTCATTCTAGTAAGCACTGGTAGGAAAAGGGTCGAAACAAGTAGCATATAGGAACAACACTAATAAAGTGAGCAGTCTGCTGCATCATTTTTGCTATCCACACACTATAAATGCACATGAACTGAAAATTCCACAATTGTAAGATCAAAAAATATCTACCCAGTCATTCTAGTGAGCACTAGTAGCAAACGGAGTAAAGAGCAGCATCAACAAAGAATGCTAGAATGCTAATCAATCGAACATCAGCTGCTTCAGTTTTATAATGCAGAAAACATTAACGTGGATAAGTTGACAACCACACGGTGCTATGATCACAACAAACTCTAATAACATACAGAAAATCATGATTGTACAAGCAAGTACTCTCTAATGATACTGCCTGTTCAACAGTGATTTTTTTTCTACAGTCACATCGAGCAGCTCTAGCACACACCAAAAAATTAGCACTCGAACCTAACCTCTTTAATCTAAATACTCTGGAAGGAGCAACAGCAATCGGAAAAGGTTAATTTACAACAACCAACAAAATCCAATGAGCACATTCATTTTCTAAATTGAATGCCTCTGGCTCAAGAAAAGATAAATATTCCAATGGATGGTCATGAAAGTACATGTTTCATCATCAATACCAGCTTATAAATTCACTATGACGCAAATTTGAACTAAATCCGTATACTACATATTATAAACCCTAAATCACAAACAATCACTTGCCATTTTTCAAAATTTAAACTCCTGAAAACCAAACGAATAATCAACTGAAAACTACGTCCTTAATCCGAACAAAAAATCAGCTAAAAATGAAGGCTACAAACAATAAAAGAGCAAATATATACCAGCGGGAGTTTGAAGGGGGGATTGGGGTTGGGGGTCGGGCGGCAGAGATTGAATACGGCCGGTGATTAGAGCGAGACGATCAGATCCACGCTCAATGATACGACGGCGCCTGGCTTCCCTGCTGCTGTGGCTGCTTCCTCCAATTGCTGCCACCGTCGCCATGGTCACGATCAAGAAATCGAATTAATTGAGCTTAGTTGACGGTATAGGGTTAGAGAGAGAGAGAGAGAGAGAGAGAGAGGTTATTTATTTGAGCTCTTTCTCTCCTGCTGAGGAGACGACGTGTTGAAGCAGTTTCCTTTCAACCTTTTTTTTTTTGTTCCCGTTTTGTCCCTGGAGTGGAGTAGATGCTTTGCTTGCTCGTATTTGATTTTTTCTTTTTTAACCCAAGGCGAAACCCTCGTATGGATTAATCAGATTTGCTTGTAAAAATATATATATATATATATATATATATATATTAATCAGATTAAATTTGGGTAATGGCACATTGTACACTCAATTGTATAGAAGAATTTGCCTTAAAAAAATATACTTCATCCATTCCGGTAAAAGTTTTTTTTTTTTTTTGGGTGTTTTAATAAGAAATAGTATGATAAAATAATAGATGTAAGTGATGGGGGTAAAAGAAAAAATAATACTCCGTATATTAGTATGAAATGAAGTATGATAAAATAATAAATAAAATATAAGTGATGTGATTGAGGGGTACCAAAAATAAAATGAGAATGGGACATAAAAAATGAAAAACTTACGGTGAAACAGATGGAGTATTATTTTATGAATTAATTAATTTTCAGAATTAGTGACAAATTCTTGCATGTAATAATTGAATTTTAAGTTTTTTTTTTTCTTTCAATTGAATAATTGAATTTCATCGTACCAATATTAAAAAATTAAAATTTTATTAATTTCATTCAATGGTGATACACAACTCACTCAATATGGTATAAGAGACACATTTTACTTTAACAGTTGCAAATCCTCGAGAATTTCTCTCTCTTAAAAATAGAGAATTTCTTGCTCTATTAGGATATGTTTGTTTTGGGATTATGTAGGATGGGAAAAATCCTGGATGGGGAAATTCTGGATGGAGAAATCCTGATGAATAATAATTGTGTGTGTTTGTTTTGGGATTTTGAGTAGGGTGAGATGTAACTTTATGTCAAATCAAATTGTGTAAGAGTGGTTGGATGTGATGTAATGGTAGGATGTAATAGTAGGATGTATAGGTATTTTTAGGGATGAGTGTAGTTGGATGGGGAAATCTGGATGTGAAATCCCGAAGTAGAACAAGGACGTGGGACGTTACGTCCCACGTCCGGACGGGTGAGTCCCAAAACAAACATGCCCTTAAGTTTTCTTGGAAAACTTTCCAGTCGGCGTCTCTTCGGTTTTCGGAGACAATTTTCTCACGCTTTCCCTCTCATTTTACATTGTTTTTCGAGATTACATTTCTTCCTTACCTTTCCATCGGATTTCTTGGTTTGTGTATTTTTTCCAATCATTAGATTTTTGGAAGGGTTTTTTGTTCTCAGAACTGTGCTGATCACTCGCGTTTGCATTGGGGGTTTCTTTTCCCTGCGATCTTTTAGGAGGCAAAGCAATATTTTCTAAAATGTGGATTGGGCGAAATTTTTTCGGGGGTTTTCTTTGTTACAACTGGCCGACGTTTGATATCCGGAGTGGTTTTGTAGCCGTGGTTTTATACCCCACTAATTTTTCTAGGGGCTGTATGTTTATATATTGGGTTGAGGGTTTCTCCAAATCATCACCTCATTTTCTCTCCTCTACAACTCATTCTGTCCTTTCTCTTTCTCCTACAATGGCGGATTCACTCAACGAAATGATGGTGAACTTTCGAATTTCAAGCCAGGAAACTACTCATATTGTGGCTAAACAAGCCGAACTTGCTATTCCCAAAAATTATGTGGCTATGAGATTTGTTGCAAGAAGGACTTTCAACCTTACTGAGTTGAAGGAGCTTCTTGAGCGCACTTGGCGGGAGAGAAATCCTCTACGAATTGTGAGCATAGGGGAGGGTCTTTTTCTCATCACATTTGCAGTGGCTTCTGAACTTAAGGACGTGCTTTCCAACCAGCCCTGGAATCTCCGCAGATCTCTGATGGTTATGCAAGTTTTGCATGGTGGAGAAAAACTGTCCCAAATTAATCTGCATCTGGTCCCTTTTTGGATTCAAGTTCATGGGTTGCAACTGTTCGCTATAAGTAAGGTTTTGGGGATGAAGATTGGAAGTATAGTGGGTGAAGTCTTGGAAGTGGATGCTAAGGATGGGGAGGAGGTTTGGGGTGAGTGACTTAGGATCCGAGTCCTACTGGATGTTTCTAAACCCCTATGTCGCTTTTTCTATATAACTGTGGAGGAGGATCCAGTCACGGCTGTGTTTAGGTATGAAAGGTTGTCTGGTTTTTATCTGCTTTGTGGAATGTTGGACCATTTTGAAAAAGAGTGTAAGTTGGCTTATGGTAAGGATGATGAATGGTGTAAGCAACACCGATTCTTTCCTGCATGGTTACAAGCGGAGAAGAAAAAGAGTCCGACGACCGCGGATTTAGAAAGTTTCTTTACGCTGCTTCAGCTTGGGGCCGGAGAACATGCACGGATGCAAGATCAAGTTCAGGAGGAAGCACGTCGACGTGCAAAAGGAAAGGCAGTTCTTGTGGACGAAGATGAGGTGGAGACTCGGCTAGCTATTGGTCATCCGGATAGACAAGTGGTTCATCGTTTTGAAGAACTTATGCCAAGAGTGGATGGTTTTGCATGTGGCCAGAATGTGTTTGGTTCAACCGAAAAAGGTAGATTTGATGCTCGGACAGGTACGCATTTGGTTCCTCTTTCTTTTAAGGTTCCTGCTGGATTTCAACACTGTTTTATGAAGGAACCTCTTACTGGAGTGGAGAATGGGAAAGATTATAGAGTGGTCCATTTTTTGGGAAAGTATCTTAGTTCAAGGCCATATGAGTCGTTTGTGGAAATCATTCATGAGGGTGAAGAGCCTTTTATTCCAGTCCATGAACATGAGGTTCAAAAGGAAGTGGTTCCGGATGTTGGGGAGCCGATTCGAGTTGATGCGGCCGCTGTGGAAACGGACTCGGTCCAAAGCAAATTACTCCCTTGTAAGAAGAGGGCATGAAAAGACTATTCAGGGGCAGTGATGGAATTTTGGGGTGATGATCGTGGATGGTCTGAGGGTGAAGTGATGAAAGAGCCTGAGGGATTTTTTAAGAGGGCTCGAAGCATGTTCGAGCTTTATGGAGCTGCCATTGAGATTGACTATGGGGAGGAGGCTGAGGTGAATCAGCCCCGCCGTCGGGAATGATTGTCATATGTTGGAACGCTCGAGGTGTTCGTAGTACTCGAGCGTTCAGTCACTTGCGTAGTTTAGTATCTAATTTTCATCCTTCTGTTTTATTTGTATCTGAAACTAAGTGTTCTGCAGCTAGATGTGATCTCTTGAAAATTAGGCTTGGTTTCCAGTTCTGTTTTTCTGTTAATGCTTTAGGATGTTCTGGTGGTTTGATGTTATTATGGAAGAATGTCTCTTTTGATGTTGTCTCTTATTCGAATGCGCATATTGATTGCTCTTTGTCTACTCATGATAATCATTGGAGATTCACAGGGTTCCATGGACATCCTAACTTGGCTGATAGAAAATTTTCATGGGATTTGTTTAAAAGACTTTATAATTATAACCATTCGGAGGGAAAGGCTTGGTTGGTTGGTGGAGATTTTAATGAAACTCCTTTTCATTCTGAAAAAAAAGGGTGGAGTTAGAAAACCTTTGTCAAGACTATTAGAATTTCAAAATGCTCTTGATCATAATGAATTGATCAATCTGAAAGCAAATGGACCTAAATTTACCTGGACTAACAAGAGGGGGGGGGGGGGCTGAATATATTCAAGAAAAGTTGGACAGATTTGTTGCTTCTCAAACTTGGTTAAATTTGTTCCCCTCTTACATTGTTAAAACATTGGATTTTATGGTCTCAGATCATAGGCCTATTATGATCTCATGTGATATGAACCCATTATTTGATGCGCAAAGGAGGGGTAATCAGTTTCGGTTTGAGAACCACTGGATTAAGGAGCCAGATTTTAAGCAAATGATGAAGACAGTTTGGGTGACTAAGGGTCAGGGGCTTAACTTACAGGATTCATTAGTTAAATGTGGAAGGAGTATTAAAGTGTGGGTTGCTAAAAAGGGAGGGACCTTAAAAAACCGAATTACTCATATTCAGGACCAAATTAAGATACATCATAATGTCGAGGAAAAGGTGCCGGATTTTCAACGGATTGATGTTTTAGAGAAAAAACTTGAAAAATTGTATTCCCAGGAGGAGTGGTATTGGAAGCAAAGGTCAAGAGTGGCATGGCTCAAAGAAGGGGATAGGAATACTCGGTTTTTTCACAGTCGTGCTACTCAACGAAAGTGTATGAATCGTATTACCAGAATTCAACAAGATTCCGGGAATTGGGTGCTTGATGATAGAAGTATTAAAAATACATTTATGGAATACTTTCAGATATTGTTCACATCATGTAACTCGAGTACTCAGTGTGTGATGAAGGCTACTGCTTGCATGGAAAAAAGAATATTGAATGATCAATTGGACTCATTGAATATGCCATTCACTCGTGATGAAGTAAATAAAGCAATCAAAGACCTTAACCCTTGGAAAGCTTCGGGACCGGATGGTTTTCCAGCCTCGTTTTATCAGAGTAATTGGGGCACGATTGGGGAAGAAGTGGCTGAACAAATTCTGGGACATCTAAACAATGGGGTACCTTTGCCCCATGGAACAAGACGACTATTATGTTAATCCCAAAGGTTAAGCATCCAACAAAAGTCACCCAATTTCGTCCGATTAGCCTATGTAATGTGAGTTATCGCATCCTCTCGAGGGTCATTACGAACAGATTAAAGAGGCTTATGGATGATATTATTGACCCTTTCCAGAGTGCATTCATTCCGGGGCGGCTTATTTCGGACAACATTATGATTGCTTTTGAGTGCTTACACTGGATTCGCTCATCCAAGAGTCAGAGGGGCTATGCGGCTCTTAAGTTGGACATGAGTAAAACTTATGATCGGGTGGAATGGTCGTTTCTAAAGGAAGCTATGAGGGTTTTGGGCTTCTCCTCCAAATGGATACAGTTGATATATGAGTGTGTCTCGTCAGTATCATTAGGGGTGGGAATGGGCCAGGCCTTGGTAGACTTTAAGAAAAAAAGACTGGCCTGTTATATATTTCTTAGGCCCGAGCCTGGCCCATGGCCTGTCATAGGCTTTTTTTAAGGCTCAAGCCTGGCCTTTTTAATAAATAGGTCTGGCCCGAAAGCCTTCTAAAGGCCTCTTAATCTTATTAGCGTATGTTTTTTTTTTTTAAAATCTACAACAGTATTATCATCAAATTATAAAAATTAACTCTTTAAATCTCAAAATGAAATGGAAGTAATAGAATGTTCCAAAAAAAAAAAAATATTCAAATATTTTTTCAACTATTACAAAGAAAAATATAACTAGTGTTACTAAATTTTCTTACTTATTTATTTATTTGAAAATCACATATTATATAAGTATATACTTATAATATATATGTGTGTGTGTGTGAAGTTATATAGGTCGGCCTGTTGGGCTTAAAAGGCTTACGAAAAAACTTGAGCCCGAACTATTTAGTTAAATAGGCTTCTAAAAAAGCTTGAGTCCGGCTTGTTTATTAAACGAGCCGAGCTTTAATAGGCCGAGCCGTAGGCCCCTATCGGGTAGCCTGGCCCATTCCCACCCCTAAGTATCATACAATATATGCATTAATGGGAGTCTGACTGATTCATTTAAGCCCTCCCGCGGCCTCAGGCAAGGTGACCCTTTGTCCCCTTATCTATTTGTCATTTGTGCTCAATGTCTATCTTCTTTGTTGGTGGATTCATTACAAAAGAAGAAATTATCGGGCATTAGGATAGCTAGAGATGCGCCTAATATCTCGCACTTGTTTTTTGCGGATGATAGCCTGATTTTGATGAAAACAACTCAAGCTGGATGTGTGGCCCTGAAAGAAAGCCTAAAAACGGATGAAGATGCATCGGGTCAGTTAATTAATTTTGAGAAGTCGGTTATCACGTTTAATCCACAGATTTCTAGTGCAAATAAGGAGATGGTGAAGCATATTCTGGAAGTCCGAGCGTCTAATGGACATGATGTGTATCTAGGGCTTCCTACTTTCTCGGCTAGAACTAAAAGACTTCAATTCAGGTATTTGGTGGATCGCATTAAACAGAGAATTAATTCGTGGAACCATAAGAAATTTTCTGAGGGTGGAAAGGAAGTGTTAATAAAGTCTGTTCTACAAGCCATTCCGTCTTATGCTATGGCCTGTTTTCGCATCCCTACATCTATCTGTCTTGATATGGAAAGTTTGATAGCTAGATTTTGGTGGGGTTCTACTGATGACCTTAGCACGATTCACTGGAAGAAATGGAGAGATATGTGCAAACCTAGAGAAGATGGGGGACTGAATTTTTGAAGTCTGGTGTTGTTTAATCAAGCTTTACTTGCAAAACAAGTATGGCGAATCATGCAACGACCTGATTCCCTTGTGAGTAAACTCTTTAAGGCGCGGTACTTCCGCCAAGGTGATATAATGTGCGCACAATTGGGTTCAAATCCTTCGTTTATATGGCGGTCTATGATATGGAGTAGAGAAATTTTAGAGGTTGGTACACGATGGAGAATTGGGAATGGCAAGTCGGTCCATATTTTTAAAGATCGATGGGTTGTGGGCCTTAAGGATGGAAGAGTCGAATCTCGAATTGCTAGTGCCTCTAATGTAGCCCGGTTTATCAATGATGATTATACTTGGAATAAGGAACTTCTCTGGCATGCTTTTTTGCCGTTTGAAGTGGAGGCTATTGTTCGAGTTCCTCTCTTGGGGACGAATAAGGAGGATCAGAGAATCTGGCCAGACTGCTCATCCGGTAATTATTCCGTTGCTTCTGGATATTCGATTGCTTTTCATCACAATAATCTGAAAATTGGAATGCCTTGTTCATCTGGATCTGGTAAAGGTAACATGTCTATTCTTTGGGTTTATCTTTGGAAACTTCATATCCCTCCTAAAATTCGAATCTTTGGTTGGAAGTTGCTTAACAATACAATAGCTACTGAAAGGAATTTAATCCGGCGTCATGTACCTTTACATGCTTCATGTTTGTGTTGTGGTTCGAATAATGCTGATTCTCTTCATGTCTTATTTTGCCGCGTATTTGCAAAAAGAGTTTGGAAAAAACATGGAGTTTGGGATATGAATAAGAATTTTACTCATGGCTCAATTGTGCAACTCTTTTATGTTATCAAAGACCATTTTGACAAAAGTCTTTTTTCTCTCGTGCTTATCATTGTCTGGGCAATTTGGAGAGAGCGATGTAAGTGGGTTCATCTAGACGACAAGGATGGGGCTCATAGTAAAATACCATTAAATTTTGAAGTCAAATGGGCGATTGATTATTGGAACGATTTTTTAGAGTCGGGTTTTCTGGTTCATAATGCTAAGATTGAGTGTTCTATGAATGGGCCTTTAATTCCTGACTTGAATGAAGGATTGACATTGTATACGGATGCTGCTTTTGATTTAGTGAAAGATTTTTTTGCGGTTGGATATGCAGTTGTTAAGAAGGATAATCATGTTTTGTTGGTTGGAGGGTGTCGAATTAGCAATCCAGGATCTATTTTAGCAGCTGAATTGTCCGCAATTGAATATGGATTGAAAAAATGTATAACGAGGCAATTGAAGATTTCTAGTGTGCGGACAGATTCATGCTTATCGGTTGATTCCATTCAAGCCAATTATGATGTGATCGGAGAGGAGGAAAGCCTTGTACGAAGAATTCGAGTTCAGATGAATAAAATTTGCTTGTGGGATTGTGGTTACATTTCTAGAGAAAATAATCGTATGGCGCATTCCCTAACTCAAGCCTCTTGGAATTTTTCAACACCTTACGATTGGGTTGAAAATAATATTCCTGAATGTATCAAGGAGATGTGGTAGATTTTACATCTTATGTACTCCTTATATATTTGTCCAAAAAAATAAAAAAAATACTAGTGGTATAAGACTATGGCTATAAGGTAAAAGATGAAGAAGAGGAAATTCATAAATTGTAAATTATTAATCCTTTCGTTTCATAATAATATTCACACTTTTCTTTTCGAAACATTTAACAATAGCTTTTACATTCTTAAAATAAAAAATATTTTATAAACTTCAACCACAAAATATCTACAATTTTACATAAAATATCTTTATTGTGGACTCACACAAATATACAAGTCAATTCATTTTTTTTACTTTATACATAATAATTTATAAACAATCTTAAAATGAAAATTATTTTATAAACTTCAGCCACAAAATATCTACAATTTTACATAAAATGTCATTGTTGTGGACTCACATAAACATACAAATCAATTCATTTTTTTACTTTATACATAATAATTTATAAACATTCTTAAAATAAAAATTATTTTATAAACTTCAGCCACAAAATATCTACAATTTTACTAATTATTATACTTTTTTTTTTAACTTGGGCCACAAATTTAATTGAATGGTAAAAAAAATCAGTTGAACAATTAGAAATCTATCCAAATTATTTAAAATTTTATTCTATAATATACACTTAATTAGTCAATTACACACATAAAATATAAGAAGTAAATAAATTACAAAAAAGTCAATTGCACACATAAAATATAAGAAGTAAATAAATTACAAAAGCACACATAAAATATAAGAAGTAAATAAATTACAAAAGCACACATAAGATATAAGAAGTAAATAAATTACAAAAAACAATTGAACAATTAGAAATCTATCCAAATTATTTAAAATTTTATTCTATAATATACACTTAATTAGTAAATCACACACATAAAATATAAGAAGTAAATAAATTACAAAAAAGTCAATTGCACACATAAAATATAAGAAGTAAAAAAGCACACATAAAATATAAGAAGTAAATAAATTACAAAAAACAATTGAACAATTAGAAATCTATCCAAATTATTTAAAATTTTATTCTATAATATACACTTAATTAGTCAATACACACATAAAATATAAGAAGTAAATAAATTACAAAAAAGTCAATTGCAATAAATTACAAAAGCACACATAAAATATAAGAAAATAAATTACAAAAAAGTCAATTGCATATAAAATATAAGAAGTAAATAAATTTAAAATTTTTTGTCAGAAGTGGGGTTTGAACCCATAAAAAAGCACACATAAAATATAAGAAGTAAATAAATTACAAAAAAACAATTGAACAATTAAAAATCTATCAAAATTAGTCAATGGCATATAAAATATAAGAAGTAAATAACCCATAAAAAAGCACACATAAAATATAAGAAGTAAATAAATTACAAAAAACAATTGAACAATTAGAAATCTATCCAAATTATTTAAAATTTTATTCTATAATATACACTTAATTAGTCAATACACACATAAAATATAAGAAGTAAATAAATTACAAAAAAGTCAATTGCAATAAATTACAAAAGCACACATAAAATATAAGAAACTAAATTACAAAAAAGTCAATTGCATATAAAATATAAGAAGTAAATAAATTTAAAATTTTTTGTCGAAGTGGGGTTTGAACCCATAAAAAAGCACACATAAAATATAAGAAGTAAATAAATTACAAAAAAACAATTGAACAATTAAAAATCTATCCAAATTAGTCAATTGCATATAAAATATAAGAAGTAAATAACCCATAAAAAAGCACACATAAAATATAAGAAGTAAATAAATTACAAAAAACAATTGAACAATTAGAAATCTATCCAAATTATTTAAAATTTTATTCTATAATATACACTTAATTAGTCAATACACACATAAAATATAAGAAGTAAATAAATTACAAAAAAGTCAATTGCAATAAATTACAAAAGCACACATAAAATATAAGAAAATAAATTACAAAAAAGTCAATTGCATATAAAATATAAGAAGTAAATAAATTTAAAATTTTTTGTCAGAAGTGGGGTTTGAACCCATAAAAAAGCACACATAAAATATAAGAAGTAAATAAATTACAAAAAAACAATTGAACAATTAGAAATCTATCCAAATTAGTCAATTGCATATAAAATATAAGAAGTAAATAACCCATAAAAAAGGCACACATAAAATATAAGAAGTAAATAAATTACAAAAAACAATTGAACAATTAGAAATCTATCCAAATTAGTCAATTGCATATAAAATATAAGAAGTAGAAATCTATCCAAATTAGTCAATTGCATATAAAATATAAGAAGTAAATAAATTACAAAAAACAATTTAACAATTAGAAATCTATCCAAAAAAAAAAAAAATTGTCCAAATTAGTCAATTGCATATAAAATATAAGAAGTAAATAAATAAATAAAAAATTGTCCAAATTAGCCCTCTTACGAAGACCAGAACTTGAGTCTGGCGCCTTAGACCACTCGGCCATCCTGACTTTGATGTCAATTTATTAACATATAGCTATAATTAAAAGAATGACATGTTTAAGGTACTTATCTTTTGAGTTTGATTCACCCACTCATTAATAGTAATGGCATAATAAGGGCTATTATGCCCTCGAATAGAAATACTTATTGAATTTTTTGTGATATAATCTTGTACATGAAACGAGAATCTATTTTAGGAGTATTTGATTGTTGGGTTGATACTCCATAAATTAATGGATTATTAATATACAGTTAAATTCCCGTAGAGTAATAAATTTGGGATCAAAGAAATATATTCATTTTGTGAGTTTATTCATTTATTGATAAATAAATATTTATTATTTTAGACAGAGTTTTACATGCAGGAAGTACACATAAATTTTACACCGCATAATTATAAAATATGTATTGATGGTGTTTAAAACTAATAATCATGAAAGATTAGCAAATTGTTATCAATCTATTGAACTAGATTCATTATTGTTAAGTTTGAAACTTGAATACATTAGAAAATTTGATGGTGTTTTAAATCACAATCACGTTATCCCAATTGTGTCGTCAAAAGAAATAATTTTAAATAATAGTCACATTGAATAATTATTTGCTACAACACGAGCAAAATATTCCGAAAATTGTAAATGTTCTACAAAAAGTTAGACAGGAGTTTGTTTTGGCTTAGGTGGAAAAAAAAAAAAAACCATTTTTAAAAGAAATTATTATTGTAAAGTATTGTTGATTGATTAAATATTTTGGCTATATAAATATATATACTTTTATGGAATTCAATTATTATTACTTTACATTTTTTGGGACCTTAAGAATATTTTTATTTTTTAGTACTTAATTCTTTTAGTGAGATTATTACTTTAGTACACTGATTGAAAGAAATCATTATATTATCGATGTTATTACTGTATCAAAATTAAGTGTACTAATGAAATGTGTATAACAGTATGCGTGTTGAATTTAATTTGTTATTAGTTTCAATTTCTTTTTTGGTTAATTAACATTCAAGTCAATAAATTGAGCATTAGAGTGTGTATGCTCTCGGGCACATTTCAAGTCCCGGAATTGGAATAAGATCCTAATTTTTTGTCTTGAAAGAGAATTTGAACTTGAGACGTAGATAGGCACATTTCTAAGTTCCAAGTCTACAATCTTAGACCAATTCTTTGAAGTCTTGAAAGAGAATTTGAACTTGAGACGTAGATAGAAGCACATTTCTAAGTTCCAAGTCTACAATCTTAGACCAATTCTTTGAAGTTAAAAAACAACTTCTTTGAAAATGAGGCATTGCTTTGACAAACTGCTTACTAACATCTTGTTTGCAAATAAGATAGTATATCGATAAATATTGCAAATAAGTTCCAATATTTTAATTTACATAAATATTCAACAAGTCATCATTATTTATAATTTCTAAAAACGCCTTATAAAAGATGGAACAGTTTATAGCATGACAAGTTGGCATGTTTATGTTTCCTAGCTTTGTGCTGCCGGCTGAGCACGACTTGAAATTTGCCACATAACATGTAAACTGTAACCAAGAAATCATACAAATGTGCTTCCAGCAACAAATTAAAGTGATTGCTTTCATTGCGCACTTGTGTGGTTCAAACCATAGGTAGCTTGTAAACATGTCTTCTGCTATCTGCCAATCCCTCTCGTTTGACGTGTGTTGTAAGACTTGCAATTCGGACATTTATGGGCAACAACGTGATATTTCACTTCCGAATTGCATCCACAATCGTTACAGAGTATCCAAACCTAAAATTTAAAAAAAAAAAAAAAGTAGACATTAACATTAACAGAAAGAGAAAAATTGAAAATGCATGTTATACATCCAAAATCGGGGGAGGAGGAACAATACCATCTTGTTTTCGCAATATGGTGGCATCGGTGTAGCTGCAATCTCCATGTCGAACTTCTCCCACACTTTGGACATATCACATACTGACTTGGAGCAGATGGGGCAAGCATACCTGTTTAGGACACCATCAGCTCAATGACCAAAGCTAGAGAGAGAGAAAGAGAGAGACAGAGAAACTTACTGATAGTGCTCCTGCATTTCTTCCAAGCACGCCTTGTGAATGGTGTGTCCACATGGCAAAGCAATGACATCATTTCTCGACTCAAACAGATACTACATATAAAAACTTCACTTCAGTTGCTGCTGGCGGCCTAAAATAAATGAAAACAGGAAAATGACAGAAAAAAGAAGTTGAGCTGCAAAATCATTACCTCAAAACAAACAGGGCAGTCCTGATGCATTGCCCTCTCCACGCACGGATGGCTGTTTTTCAAAACCGCAGAGTAGCAACAACCTACAATTGCAGAGCAGAGGGAGAAGCATAAACACGAGATGAAAGAAAGCGGGCATCCAGCTACTAAGCTCCATATATGGGTCTTTGTTAAGTGTACAAAATGATAAAACATACCAAGCTTTATATATGGGTCTTTGTTAAGTGTACAAAATGACAAAACAAGACTTACCGCATTTATTACAGTGGAAGAAATTCTTGGCGCCCCCAATCCTGCAACACAGCAAAGGAAGCATGATTAAATGCCATTTGTTAGCTGAAAACGTGTCATTATATCATAATTTGCACACACAAAATTTACAGAAAAAGATTCATCTACTAAAATCTACAATTTTGGAGTGAAAGAACTGCCATTTAAACAAGAACTCATTGGATCAAAACATGAATTCTCTAAGGATCACATGGTTCATGTAATTCACATCATTCCTTTCCTTGCTACTATAATCGAGTGAATAAAGCACGGGGTGAGGCTATAAGTACCTGCAAATGCCACAGTCGTCACAGTGATACTGCTCCTTAGATGTCTGCAAAAGGAAAAAATGAATTTTAGTTGTTAATGTTTATGCCTCAATCGTTCAATATACTGAGTCTTCTTGCAAAATTTCGTGCCCTCTCTAATCCAAACCTTAAAGATATTTTATTGAATTAACAAACAACAAGCACAAGAGGATGCATTTTTCTTACATCATCATCAAATAGCTTGCAAATTCCACAAAAGTATCTACCCATGCATACGCCACAGTTTTTGCAAACTTGTTGAACCTGAGAATGACCACAAAAAAGGAAGAATATCTTAGAGAGAGAGAGAGAGGACAGCACAGAACAAACTGGCATAATCCATGAAGTTCATTTACAACTGTAAATAAAAAATACTAACCTCCTGTTCAGTATCACAAAGTGCACATATGACCTGGTACGATGACACAATTTTTAAAATTAAGTAGGATAACCAAAAAAGAAAAAGAAAAACATAGCAGAGAGATTAAAGTAAACTTCCTAACAAAATATAGCAACACATAGAAAATAGGAGAAATATAAAGAGAAATATCCAAGTAAGAACCTACCTTCTCAACCAAGTGGCGGGGCATATCATGCCCGAGCTTTGGATCGATGCAAATATTGTTCTAGTGACCAAGAAATAGCAAGGTCAGCATCATTTTACATTTTAACAATAGTCATAAAAAAGCAACTTAATGTGCCACTGCCAACTGATAACCCTAAATAAGTAATGCTCAGAAAATAAACAGAACCTTTACAAACTGAATATATGTGACAGTACCTTAGCCTCATTATGACAGTGACGGCAACTGAAGATCTCGTTGCAACATGGAGCTCTAATGCGACACCTTCGACGATAATGGGAACATCTGCCAACCAAGCATCAAATATTAGTTAGCATGAGATCAACAAACATAGCATCAACCAGTATAATGCATCAAGCTGGAAGGCCATACCCATATTTCAGGTATCCTTTATCTAATACTTCAGTGCCAGTGACCCTTGTCTGATTCGACAATTCATTTTCTGCACTGTGGTTTTCACAGGAAGGCTGCAAGTCTGTCTCATGAGCCTTTATCCTTGTTCTGATCTCATTCTCTTCAGTTAACACAGACACTGAGATCTTTGGTTCAATGCTTGGATTGCCAGTATATTCGACAGCCAGTGATGCCATCTAGTTGTATGGAAGAATAACAAATAACTAGCAGCTGGGAAATGCACGAAGCACCTGCATTCAGAAACAAATTTAAGAGCCTAAGCCTACTCATTTTTCCTAATCTAGTCGCCCTCCAGATGGGCGAACACCGCAACATCATGTAGCTTTTGCACATTTGCTCCAGAGCAACAAAATCAATTATGGTTGAAGAGCTCCAATCACGAAACCTCAAAGAGGGATTCCTCAAAACAAAGAATCCCGACTAACAAATACCATGCAGCATTCTGGAACTCAGATCTTCAAGCTGCAGGTAGTAACCATTTCCAGAAATCCATCTTAACAAGAGAGCACGATGGAACGCTCAACCTATCGTCAAAGCAGGAGAAAAGAATCATGTGCCTTTTAAAAGTCAAAACAAGAAAGGTTGAATTCTGAGAGATTGAGGGGCGAGTTCGGTCCTTGCCCCCAAGAGGACAGACCTACCTCCATTCGGCATGATCACTCTTTCACTGAATGACAGCACAAACAGAAATTTCACTAACTCTCCTAGACTATTTCACTGATGGAAGTACACTCTGTCCTACTCTATGAGATGATGCACTACATACTATTGTGAATCTTAGCTCCAGTCACATTTAACTAAAAAACAATAGGCACTTTTAGGTACATATGGCTAGTGTTCAATGAGGCATGCAATAGGTAGAGAAAATCCAAGATGTAAATTAAAAGAATAGCAATTGATTCTCAGTTAAAACAACATAACCAAGTGCAATGATGTGCATCGTCACATAACACTATAAACTAATGGGAATTTAGGTACTTAGGCTGGTGTCCAATGATGCATGCAATTGGTGGAAGAATTTCCAAGATGTGGGTGGAAAGAATTTAGGTTCGTAGTTAATATAGGTAACAGATGAACCTAGGAAGACAAGGAATGGAAATCTAACTTTTAACTTAGTCATATAAAAACTAGGGAATTTCTAGCATCCTAAAAACATTCCTATTACTTGGTAAGAAATTTTGCTAGTGAAAGGACAATAAATTTAACACTGAGTCCAAAGTGATGCTGTCAGACCTTTCCAGCATGAACACAACCACTGCAACACGTAAGCAACTAGGGAAGTTCCTGGTTGAGAAACACTTGCAACTACTTTTGGACTAATTGGCTGTTTCCACATGAAACCAAAATACACTATATTGACATGTATAAAATATACACAAAACCTATATAAAGCTAAAACCAAGGACCTTTTTTTATATCTTTAGGTAATCCACACTAAACACTTCCTTAAAACCCCAATCCTTCAGGGGGTGGTGAAGAACAAAAAGACAAAATTGAGAATAACTTAGTATCTACTTGGCACTATTCGAAAGTAATGATGCAATTTTGGAAGTGAGAATATCATAATAAGACCCCACACCACAGAAGATGCCGCACAGTATGTATCACAAGATCATCATGAGATATATATCTCCAGCATGCAGACATGAGTCGAATCTAATAATTTTCTCCCTTTTTTCCCTGATAGGAACCCATAGCTGCTAAATTAAGGTTGATACGTTACTATATAAATAACAAAGAAGATGTTCTATAAAGATCAACACAATCGAGGATCAGGAAAATGGCACTAAATCAACTAAAAACCAACCAGAAGCCGCTCAATTGTCATTAAAACAATTTTGAAGATGAATAGAATCTTTCATTAAACAATAATGAAGGCACTTGGCCAATATTTATACATAAGGTAATCAAGTAGTAGCCAATAAGTGGTTATAACTTCTTAATGGAGTAACTACTTAACCTCTTTTTGTATACTAACAACAATAATCAGCAAGGGGAGATTTAAAAAATCGCGATTTGAAATTCAGACAGCACCACGCTTCTAGCAACGCAGATATGTGCAAGTAAAGATAAATATCAATGATCAAGCATCCTAAAAACATTTTTTTATTTTATGGTAATATAAAAGTGAAAATGGAACACCAACTCTTCTACAAAGTGCGCTTTATTTTCTTCGATCTCTAGCAGAGAATCGAAAAAAAAGAGCATTAGATTCATTATATTTTACTTTCCAACTACTACCAAGCTACTCGAATTACGAAAATTCAACCATCGATTTTCCTAACTTTTATTCAAACTACTAAATAGTCCTCAAACCTCAAAAAACAATATTCAATCAGCATAGAGAACCGAAACAAGCAAACCACAATCAACAACACAATACGAACTCAGCTATTAAGATATTGATTAAAAAACACAGACACACAATTTGAGAATACCGACCTTTAGATTCCGATCTCCTTTGCAATCAGCTTCCGAATACTCTTCCCGCCAAAAGTTGTTTCACGGCAGCACATACATACAAATAGATCCAGAAATGAAGATAACGTAAATTAGTGAGAAGAATAGAGAAAATTATGCGATGGAGTGTGGATAGAGGTGGCGTTGTATATATAATGTGGCGTTTGAATTGTAGGGATCAAAAAGATGTTGATTGGGATTGAAAGTAGGAAACAGAGAGCTGATCTGATAATGATGGATGGATTGCGTTTTCTAGACACTTCGGAAAAATCTTGAAAACCGAACTTTCCTCACCCCTTTAAATAAGTCAAATCCCCAAACGTGTTTTTTTATTTAATTTTACAAAATGAAAAAAAAAATACTGTATGAGAAATGATTTTAATAATTTATCCAAAACGTGTATGTTATTTAATTTTACAAAATGAGAAAAATATGAGAAATGGTTTTAATATTTTAATATTTAGAAAATAAATATTTTTATTTATAAATTTATACATATTAAATTTAAACAGATTAAAAATGAAATTGAAATAGTTTTTAATTAATTTGTGAATTTTGATATAACTAAAGATTATATGGCACAAAAATTTAAATATTATTGGCCACCATTAATTTATTTGGGTTAATTCTTAATGGGCTAGTCTTGGGTGAGACCGTCTCACAGAATGAGATCTGTGAGACGGCCCTTATAAATAAAAAGTGATAATATTTGAGCAAAAAGTGATAGTGTTTAAGTAAAAAGTGATAGTCACTTTTGTTAAAAATATTATCACTTTTTACTTAAACATTATCACATTTTTTACAAACTAAAATCTGGAAAAAAATATGGGTTATCCTACCCAAATTTTTGAAATATGGGTTAAAAGAATCCGTCTCACAGAAAAAGATCCGTGAGACGGTCTCACACAAGTTTTTGCCATTCTTAATTTATTTGTCAACTGTCCGCTTGTGTTCTAATTTTGACCAAATATATTAACCCGTTTATTTTACCAGTTTTTGTGATTTTTTTATATTTTATTTTATTGCCGAACGCGGGATATTAAATGTAGTAATTCAAATTGTAATATGTAGTAACACACATTATTTTATATAGTAATAACACAAACTATTTTATATAATAATACAAATTCTTTTATTTAGTAATATGTTTTTTCTAGTGTTTTTGTTAATTTAGTAACTCACGTTATAATACGTATTAACATATATTATCACATGTAGTAAACGCAATAACCATGTTGTAATACAAATCATTTGATAAAGTTACATATTTTGTTAACAAACGCATATTCAATGTAGTAATTCAAACTGTAGCATGTAGTAACATATAGTAATTTTTTATATAGTAATACCGATTTTTTTATGTAGTATTTTTTTCTAGAATTTTTATTGATTAAGTAACTCACATTATAACATATAGTAACATATATTATTGCATGTAGTAATATAAAATAACCTTGATCCATAATAATTATTAAAGAATATTTAAAGAAATATAAAATATTTTAAGGCCGTTGTAAATTGCAGCGTTCGGTCGCGACCTGGGGTGGCCGAAAATTGCTCGGAGAAGACGACTAAGTACAATTTATGCTAGTGTGTGTATTTATAAAAAAATATGAGTGTGAATTGAACTGCCAGTTGGTGTATTTATAAAAAATGCGGATTGAACTGTGAGAGTGTGTGTATTTATAAAGAATGTGAGTGTGAATGACTAAAAATCTAAAATGCATATGTAATGTTTCATATAAGACTAGCTTTTATATGGAGTATAAGTTTTTGACGAAGTTATAAACTAGTTGCATCACGGTGTAATTATTTTGTATTTTATGTGTGTATTTAAACATTATATTGTTTCATTAGAAAATATTAATTTATTAGAAATAATTATTTCATTAAACTGCATCATTTTTTTAATATGAAATGATAGTTATGATAATAATATAGTTATATTATATATTTTGAATCATTATTATATGATAATAATATAATTATATACTCCCTCTGTCCCAGGGAAAGCTCCCCATGAGTTTCAGACACGAATGTTAAGAAATACTAATATAATAAGTAAATCTATTGGGTAAATATCATCTCTCACAATTCATTATATTGTTTTCTTTGTCCATCACATCATCTCTAATACATTTACTTGTTATATTAGTATTTCTTAACAATCGTGTCTGGAGCTCATGGAGAGCTTTCCCTGAGACGGAGGGAGTAGAATTGAGTGATTAATTATTATTGATTAATAAATTCTATTATGTTAATGCAATGATGAAAGAAGTACTCTCTTATTTGGTAGGAGTAGATTAGAAATTATAATGTTTTTTTTTTCTTATACATTAATGCTATATCAGAATACAACACAATAGATAAAATAATTGTAATTTTAGTAAGGTAAATGAAATACACGGGAAAAATTATTTTTTCAAGACCGCAACTTAGGGGGGTTTGCAAAAAGAGGACCGTAACTTTACGGGCTGGCAAAATTAGGCCCGTAACTTCTTTTTTTCTCAATTTCAGGATAAATTAGTCCAATTAACCCAATTTCGGGCTAATTGAAGCCCATTTTTCGGGCCACAATTATTTATGGCAAAAAGAGGGCTGTAACCCTTTTTTAATGCAATTTTAAGAAACATGACAAAATAAATAAAAAATACTCGTAAACTTTTAAAAATTAAATTTGAAAGTTGTAGATGTAATAATTTGTTATAAATTAGACAACATTATTTATGTTTAAAGAAACAAATATATACTACATATAAATTTTAGTGAATTGAAAAGAACAAAATATTATAATTCGGGATGATAAATTTTTAATTGTTAATTAAAAAGATTGTCACAATTTTTAAATATAAATTATAGTACATTTTAGATTGTATTTACATAAATAATGCTTATAAATTTTATTGAAGAAAAAAATTTCATAGATTTATTATTGAGAGGATTATAGTAAACATTAATCACAAAATTTCGATCAAACATTTTCCAGTATTTTTATTTAAACTATTCGATTCGAAATTTTATGATTTTTTTTATAATATTTTAAAATAATATAAGACATGAGAATGGATCTAATTGATGAAGGGAATATAAATTAGAGTATATTTTAAAAATTATATATTTACCGGTGGAAGAACCGCATGTTATTTATTATATTAATATTTTGACAAAAAAATTATAAGACGGACTCATACATATTTTTAACACTTCTAAATTTTATGAAGTATTATAACCTTATTTAAACCGTATTTTAAAATAAAGACTATATATAAAGTAAAATACAAACTCTAAAGTTCAATCTCATTCATGAAAGTCAATTTCACACAAGATATTCATTTTTAAAGTAACATTAAAAAATTAATATTTTATAGTTTATTTTATTATAAAAGTTATATTTGATTTTACTTTAAAAAAAAATTATCGTGAGACCAGTTTAGCTCCAAAAGAATAAAAAAGAGTTTTATTTTTTTAAGATTATAAAAAATGCGTTAAAATACAAACACGATTTTTAGAATTTAAATTGTTAAAAATTGGGGAAGATGAGTGGTAGAAGAAGTGGTTAGAGACAATTTTAAACCTCTTAAAAACACTGTTTTAAAAGGGAAAAAAAAGTAAAATTATGAGAAAATTATAAAATATGAATATTGAATTTGTATTGAAACATAGAAAAAAAAAAGATTTCAAATTATTATAATAGGGATATTAATTGATTCTAAAATTGCATTAAAAAAAGTTGCGGTCCTCTTTTTGTCATAAATAAGTTTGGCCCGAACAATGGGCCTCAATCAGCCCGAAATTGGGTTGATTGGGCTAATTTGGCCTGATATTGCGAAAAAAAAAAGTTACGGGGCTAATTTTGCCAGCCGCAAAGTTACGATCCTCTTTTTGCAAACACCCCTAAATTGCGGTCCTGAAAAAATAATTTTTCCGAAATACACGAGTACAATAGTATATTAAGGAGTTAGCATAGTGATGTAGGCTTAGAATTTAGAAGTGTTTTCCTCTCTAGATCTCAAGTTCGAACTCTCTAAGGTGCAAACAATTTCTATGTGATCAGTCCATACAGAGCGCTAAACTCTGACTTTAAACGAGATCTCCGCAAGTGGACAGTGGAATTGATCCCCCGAAATTAATCAATTCTAGAACCGAATATTCTAGACTTCAAAAAAAAATTGTATGCAATAAAAAGCTCCCCAATCATCTAACTATGGAAGACATGGAAAATGAATCAAGTAATTTATGAGTCGGTTTCATTATATGTATATTAATATGCTTTATTAACGAACCCCTGACTCGAGGTTAGGAGAGCCAACAAGAAAAATTAATTAATGAATAAAAACACTAACATCTGTATATTATATTTACATCAAAATATATTAACGATATGAATAAAAAAATTTAGTAAAAGCAAATAAAATATTTTCACTTTTAGGTATGAGTTAGTCTACGAGCAAATGTGTGTAACTGTAAGGCCATGTATAACACATACTTGCCCTTTCGATAATATATATTTTCCCGTTACACTAATTAGATAAGTTGGTTTGACTTTTCATAAAGATTAAAAAAAATATTGGAAAGACATATTAGATAAATAAAATTTCTATTATAAAAAAATGTTTGACCCGTTTTATATCCGAGTTTTTCTACATCTTTTCTAATTTGTATTAATATTGAATGTCATAGGAGTATATGTTATTGTGAACAAACAATTCACAATACAAAAGTATATTATTATTATTATTATTATGTTTAAAAACTGGAGTAATTAATATTACTGGGGTCCTAATCAAAATTTGGATAATGTTTTGTTTTTTGTTATGATTTAGCTGTAATGGGATGACGCGTGTATTTGAATAGGGAGGGGTCGCTGAATGGGAAATTTTGGCCAAGTAGTCAAAACGATGACGTTTGAGGATTAGCATCTAAATTTTATATTTTTATTTATTTATTTACAATATCTTCGCTGTGTACGTGGCATGTGTGGCACCCTAATCATTGTCTTTCAAAGAATATTTGTCATTTTCAGTCACCATTTCAATATAATCGTTCTAAACATGATTTTACATATTTCATCCACTCCGTCCATTAAAATATGTCCTCTTTAGTTGAAAACAAATTTTAAGAACGATCTATATTTTAGTATATAAAGTAAATATAAGAATAAAGAGTAAATGATATTGTCGTAGGTCATTAACACTATTAGTAAAATTGAAAAAATACTTAAAAGTTAACTAGTTAAATATAATAGATATTTAGTGAAAGTAAAAATAAGTTTGAGTCTATTTTTATGAACGGAGTGAGTATATTTGTATATAATACGAAGTAATATTTTTCCTTTTACGTTTTTTTTCTTGCAACATCTTCACTGGTAACGTGGCACCCAAATCATTGTCTTTCAAAGAATATTTGTTATTTCTTTCATTTTCATTATAAATTGTTCGTATATACATCTCAATCAAACTCCATTCTCATTTGAGAAAACAATTAAACATGATTTTTTTAAGGAAATGAATATATATATTGTTGCTAGCTAATTTGTGGGAATGCATCTTTAGAAAGATAAAGACGTTTTTGCTTGTAATGCTTTAATTATTTTATAATTCTATCCAATGACATGCATGCTCTTACGTGAGTATAAAAGATTAATCTTAAGAATTATGACAAAATAGTTGGAAGATTATCACATATCTAATACTAAAAGTGTGAAACAATGTTAACATTCTTCCTTTATCCAATCTCGTTTTGGTATCGAGCTATTCTTTTTGGGTACCACTGCTAACACCCCAAAACATGTTATACACACCCCATCATTTTAAAAATAATTAAAAATAGATAATTGTAAAATGATTAAGTAACCCTTATACAAATTAAAGATAATTTTTTTAAAAAAATTGAAAATATCTTAAAAAATATAATTAAAATCTGAAAAATATTTTAAAAGATTAATAAAATTTTAAAAAATAATTAATTTAAATAAATCAAATATTTTTAAAAATAATCTGAAAAAAATAAATTATTCAAATAAAAAAATTAAAAATCAATTAAAAATAAATAAATTCGTAAATTTTTTAATAAATCGTAAAAAATAATTAATTAAAAAATCAATTAAAATTAAGAATTCGAATAATGATAAATAAAATCTAAAAAATTAAAAAACACCTAAATCTTAAGAATTAATTAAATTAATTATAAATATTAAAAATATATTTGATTTAATTATTTTTTAAAATTTAGTTTAAATTTTTAAATTTTATTTAGCTTTATTTTATTTTTAAAGATTTTATTTTTTAATTTAATATTGAGTTGATTTTTCTTTATTATTTTATTTAATTTAAAAAAAAATCGTTAAACGTTAATTTTTTATTTATTTTTCAGATTTAATTTAGATTTAATTATTATTTTTTTCATTTTTTTAATTGATTGTTCCATTTTTAAATGATTTTTAAAATTTAGCTAACTTTTTTTTAAAATTCAACGTTACATGTAATTGTATTATTTATTAATTTTCTGTTTATTAAATTTTAAATTTTATATGTTTTTAAACATTTAGTTAATTTTTATTAGTAATGAGGATTTAAGGGTAAATAGGAAATAATTGGGGTGTGTATAGTAATAAAAATTGAATTTTAAATTTTAATGGGGTGTGTTTAACATTTGGGGTGTGTATAACATTTTATGGGGTGTTATTAGCCCCACCCATTCTTTTTTATAAATACGAAATAATTTTACTTTTTAAATATATGAATTTAATATTAACTATTAATAAGAGATTTAAAATACAAAAATTGATGAAATGCAGAGATTTAAATATAATTTTTAAGAACTTATTTTTAATATAAGCTTTGAAATAGATAGGTTTAAACAAAATAGTGAAAGTATTCACTTCAAATAAAAACAAAAAGTCCATGTGGAAAGCTTTATTTCCACGAAATTGGTCCATGCCATTAATTAGGTATTTATCCAAACGAATTTAAAACATATATAAACTAAATAAAGAAAAGCCCAAAAGTAATGCATTTTTCATAAAACTGAAAGATATTGTGAGAATATAATTTATAAAAGTTTATGCATTTTAAGAGTGAATTGTAAGAAGTACTAAAAAAAAAAAAAAGTGTGAAATTATTGTAGTACTAAGTAAATACTATGTCAAATGTATTTCGCCAACATTTGTATAAGCATTAATTTGATACTAGGAAATATATTACCCTTAAAATGAAATTTCAAGAAAAAACCAGTAGCATTGATTAACATGATAAATAAGCTGGTAAAACCAATTCAAAGCACAACAAAACAGTCCTTTTGAGAATGTAAATGATGTGAGCAATATAAAATAGTTGACAAACCAATGAATTCTACAAAACTTTGAGCAACAACTCAGACCAAACGAAAGCATATAAACTAAGCGATATTGGATGCCTTGTTCAGAATAACACCCTCGTATTTCACCTGGAACCACTTCATCGCATCATCCTTGGTGACTCGGTGCTGAATTCCAACGCGAGCCTTGCACCTACGACGACGACCCACACGGTAACCCGGGCGCTCCAAGACGACGTAGAAATCCATACCATAGATACCGGTTGAAGGGTCATACCTGAAAATATTAATCCCATAATCATTACGCTTCAACAAATGTGTTAAAACCTTAGCAAGTTTATTTCAGGTTTGAATATCCAGATTTGGGATTTTGGGTTTTAAAATCCGGATTACGGATTTGAGTTTTATATATACCTATAAATCACACAAAAGTCATTCATATAAATACCTACAACCCTTAGATAAATATCTATAAGCCCTAAAAAAATACATATAAATCCTATAATATAATGTGTCCTAACCTACTTAAATCCCAAAATAAACACATTACATAAAGTCGAGACAAATCCGAAATCCACTTGATTTTGAAATGGAAATTTCAAAATTCTGAAAATCCCAAAATAAACCTACACTAAATACTCTATTTAGAAATTACTAATTTTTTATCTGAAAATATGGGATCAAATATATGGCCATTTCTTGACATCGTTTTCACAACATTTAACTCAGAAGCCAAAATACCAGCAAATGTCAAACAGGAAAACATAACCCACGATTTTAACTGAGAAGGAACAGCCCAACTAGAATGAAAAATCTGCAGGAGGACTAATCTTTTTTATATAATTGCCATAAATCATGCATTGAGTTTCTTTCAAGAGATACGTATAATTGGTCTTTCAAAGACGGAGGCACAAGATAGTTTATACTTAATCAAACAAGTAGCTGAAATCAACAGAGGGATGGCCATAAAATTACTTACTTGATCCCAAGATCAATGTGCTCCTGAATTCCAAAACCAAAACAGCCGGTATCACTGAAATTTCGTCTCAGCAATTCATACTCCTTGACCTTCAAGCCACTTTCAAGAAGCTGCATTGCCTTGTCACCTCTGACAGTGACATAGCATGCAATCTTTTCATTACGCCTAATTCCAAAAGATCGAACAGTGTATCTAGCTGTTGAGCATAAGACAGAACCACATAAGTACTACAAAACTACAAACTGGAAATACATCCACATTTAATCATGAATAGATAATGAACAGAACAAGTTCAACAATGTACAAACATTTTATTAAATTCAGTAAACAGTTTCCATATAAGTTCACAACTGAAGTTGCAGGAAATTAAGATTATGACCCATTAACTAAACACAATCTCACACCTTATAATGGGTATTTCTTAAGAACCAGCCCGCTGAGGTGAATGATTACAAAAGTGCTTCTTACATTAATTTAGATTTACTAAACAATCTTGCATTTTTTTTCAAAAAAAAAACAACAACAACTATATAGCTGTTCATGAATTTCCATAATCTACATTGGCAAAAATAAAATGACTTTGGGATAAAAAAAAAAAAAAAAAAAGCAACCTCTTCATCGTTCATAAAAATGAATGATAAGTAGTAGTCCAAAATGAGAAGAGATTAAGAAATTACCCTTGGAGAAAACAGGGGTTTGACCGCTGAGTTGCTCCAACACCTGGAAAACAGTAACATTGAAACGAAGGAGATTAATTTCACGGTGGAGAACAAAAAGCCAGTGTCGGGATTGGATCGTACCTTAGAAGCTCTGGTGAGACGATCACCGCTTTCACCGACGGAAATATTGAGAACAAGCTTCTGAACTTTGATTTCCCTCATAGGATTCGATAATTTCTTCTCCGACGCCTGATTTCCATATAAACAGCAATTAAGTCGATAACAAAGTCGAGCGTTACTAATACGTTCATTAGAGAGAAAGGGGGCGTACCATGGCAATGCAGATGTTGGCGGTGGCTGCGCAGCGGCGGGAGGATCTGCGGGAAATTGAGATACGCAGGCTGTAATGAAGTTATAAAGTAGAGGCGGCTAGGGTTTTGTTTTGGGCAGTTCAGATGAAATGTCGATTATGCCCCTGCAGGTTTTATCAGGCTTAACCGCAACCAGTTTACATTTATACATGTTTGCTAGGGTGGTTTAGGGTGTGGGATGTGGGAATTTAGTTGTATATTTTTTATTTATATTAAGAAATTTTATACTCTAGTAATTAATTAAAAAAAAAAATTGAAGGTAAAACTTCAATTTATTTGCAATTGTAATAATTTGGTGATACGTCAACCACATCCATTGGAGGGTCATACCACTCATAAGAACTCGCGAAGCTCCTAGCCGTAAGTCGATAGGCCCTAGCATTAGCCTCGCGACAGACATGGGTAATTAAACAAAAAGGAAAAGACGATATAATAAGTCTACAATTATTCACGTAATTCCCAAACAAAAAAGAAGATATTTTATAATTAATAAAATTAAATAACTAACAATATATATTTAAATGAAATATTCAAATAAAATAATTTAATCGTAATAAATTATAAATCTCGTTAAAAATATAACAAAGCAAATAAATCATAGAATCACATATTCACATCATTAATATAAGGTGAAATGGCCTTAAAAAAGACTTTTAAGTGAGCTTCTATGTCGGGCTCGTTTGTTAAAAAAATCAAACTTAAGTTTAAGGGGTGTGCACCGGTCCAAAATCGGATCGGACCGGGATCGGTTTGGACCGGGATCGGAATTGATGCTAAAGGGCGGACCGGATTTTTTTTTAAAAAAAAATTAATATTTTTTCAAGTTTATGGAAGCAAGAACAAGATTGATGAATTTGTGTATGAAAATTAAAGTGTTTGCTCTTCATTTGAAATCAATCTACGCCAATGTGAATTTATTTTACATTATTATTAATGATCTTTTGACCCTAAAAAAAATTAAATATGTTTGTTAAATTATATATTTGCAAAAAAGTAATAGATCTCAACACATTCTCACCAATTACTTGATTTTGAAAAATAAATGAGAGTTAATTAGTAAAAAAATATAAAAAAAAATTTAAAAAAATAAAAAATAAAAATTCCGGTCCAAACCGGTCCGGACCGGAAGACCGGAATCCAAAATTTGCCGGACCGGAGACCGGACTGGAAACTAACCGGTCGGTCCGGTTCCGATCTTTTTTCCGGTCCGAGTTTTTTTTTTTTGAACACTCCTACTCAAAAGTCTAATATCACAGTCGGATAACAAGTTTGAATTAAGCCTAACAACTGTATATTAACCCCTTATTTTTCAACGTGAACCTCGACTCGATTCGACTCAATTTATTTCAAATTTTCGATAGATTCACTTACCTATTTAAATCTGATGCGAATAAAATGTGTGGTCTTATGAAAAGATGACACTTGAACCTGGAATAACTATAATTTCCTTTAATTTCGACAAGAGGGAAATATCATATTTAATTTTGATAATTACTATGTGAATATTATGATGGGTTTTCTTATGTGAATTTGGGTCATCAAATGTTGTTATTATATTTATCCATGTTGTATATGGGTTGAAACGGACCTGAGGGCCTACCTTTAGATGAGCTCATACTGGATTGGGTTGAATGTCCATTAGTGAGAAGGCTATGAAGGATGAGTGGGCCAAGTTCGGATTAAGATAAGTAAGCCAAAGACTGGGTTGATCGAGTCTTTAGGAGTCAGTTACAACCGGTTCCGAGATAAACGGGTCTAAGCCCCGACAAAGAAGGTTGAGTCGTAGTCAGCTTCGATATTAGCGGGATAAGTCATGTAAGCTCCACACCAAGTCCGATAAAAGAGGGAGGAAATCACCCCCTCCCCCACCCACTAGGTACGTTTTTTACGTTTTAGTATCATTTTTGTTGGGATATGAATCGTGATACAAGTCCTAATTGATGATGAGATGAGTTTTGATAAGTCAAAAGTAGACTTGAATAATTTCTAAGTGTTTACTGATCTAGTTATGGAAGTCATCTTGAGAAGATCAGTAGAGTACCAAAGAAAAGCTCAAAAGAAAAGATAAGTATGATTGAAAGACAAGTACTATGTGTATGTATATGTTAGGTTTTATACTGAACTATTTGAATGATGTATAGAAGCTCATAATTCATGTATTCGCACATATTCATTGTATAGATCTTAAGTTGACTAAGCTGATTTATAAAGCTTAATGTAATGTAATAGTCTTATTAGGATTAGATGATAGGACTAGTTTAGTGTTCTATGTCGAAGTCTACTATTGAAAACTGGATGCGCAAGACAAGTCAAGTGAAGAAGAAGACTGAGAATTTGTCTAAGTGTTGAAACCAGACAAGACAGGTGCGCAAGCAAGAAGAATTGTTTAAGTCATAAACGCGTATAAAGATTGAAGAGTTAGTTATGGAATAACTAATTAAGTGAAGAAACGCGTGGATGGGTAAGAAGAAGTTGTTAGAAGTCAGTTATCAAGAAAATGTGGTTACATAACAGAATGTTCTTGATATTGGAAGCTTATAAATACCCCGAGGTATTGTTCGATTAAAGACTACTGATACACTGATATTCTACATACTATTGAAGCGAATTTCGACGTATTAAAAAGTGAAGAAACTCACAGAGTTAAAGTTCAGAAAGTCAAGCCAGAAGACAAGTGAAGAAATTGAAGAAGGTTACTACTGAGCTAGAGAAGTTTTTCTTTTAATTGTTCAAGTTGCTAGTTTCTTGTAAAACAGCTAGTTAGATCAAAGAGGCACTTGGTAGTGTTTTCGAGAAGATCAAAGTCTTATTTCTTGGGACTTTAAGCCACAAGAACACATTACTCGAAGAGAAGAGTAATAAGAATTTCACGACTGGAGTTGTGAGAGTGGATGTAGACAAGTTGTCGAACCACTATAAATCTTGTGTTTGATTTACTTTACTGTTTTATCTGTGTTTAGTTGATTACTTGTTAATTGATTAAAACTGCATATATAATAGACAAGATCAGTGTTCTTGGTATTAGTTGAGTATAAATTTGTTGGGCTCATTGTTAAATCTGATAATTCTGCATTGTGTACTTTGATATATTGAAAGATTTTGAAAAGTCTATTCATCCCCCTCTAGACGTTTTCCTAGCTTACTCAATATTATCTAGTCAACTAGGGACCTACAAGTGGTATCAGAGCAGTAGTTTACGAACTGCTGTTTCTTGATAACCTACTAAAGACTTGGGTGAAGTCTTGGTTCTTGATCGTATTTTCTCATACGTGTTCTTATCGTTGTTCTTGATATATATGTATCTTTGATTCCAAACTGCTCATCACTAATCTTCTTGAAACCATGTCTCTAGAAATTAGTGTTAATAAACTACCTAAGTTCCAGGTACAAGATTACGACTACTGGAAGCTGGGAATGGAGGCAATTTTCAGTTCCACTCATGACTTGATGATTTCAGTCGTCACTGAAGGACCGATCGTGACGATGGTTCCTAACACTGCTGCTTTGGACAAGGACAAACCTGTTGGAGTTCTTGTTCGCAAACCCAGGTCAGAATTAACATCTGAAGAGATGAGGCAGAATAACCTGGACAGCTTGGCCAAAAATTACATTTTACATACCCTTCCTAATGAGTATCTTGGGAAAGTATTAAAATGTAAGACAACCAAGGAAATGTGGGACCGTCTTGCTATTATTTGTGAAGGGACTACTCTGATCAAAGAAAGCAAGCTTTCTACTGCTGTTCTGAGATTCGAATCATTCAAGATGAAAACTGGTGAAACAATTGACCAGTTGGATACTCGCTTTACAAAAATTATGAATGACTTGGAAGTTCTTGGCAAATCTTATACTGCTCGTGAAATAAATTTGAGAATTCTTAAGAGTCTTGATGCTAGATGGAAAATGGTGAAAATGCTTGTTAAGAATACTCAGGATATAGACGAGTGGTCAGCAGAGACAATGTTTCAAACTCTAAAGGCTCATGAGTTTGATCTAGATGAAGATGATCCCATTGCCAGTAGTGATAGAGAGAATGCCGTGTCGAAGAATGTTGCCTTTAAGTCTAGTTCGTCTAAGAGCTCTAGAGTAAACAAGTATAAGTCTAAGACTAAATCTGCTTCTGTTAAAGACGAGTTAGATAGGACTGATCTGAGTCTGAAAGATCAGGTAAATCTCATGGTTAGAAAGTTCAACAGGTTAAACAAGCGCTATGGTAGATATAAGAAGTTTTATAAAGACTATAGAGGGTCCGCTTCTAAGGACTCGTCTGAAACCAGACGAGACCGAAACTCGTCCGAAAGGAGAGACGAAGTCTCGAAAGGAAACAGACGAGATAGAGAGTCTGATGATAGGAAGATTAAGCGTTCTGATAGACGAGATAAGCAAAGGGATAACTCTCCTGTTAAAAATTCTTCTAACGATCTATTATGCTATAACTGTGAGAAACCATGTCATTACATTTACGAATGTCCAGACCTGAGCACTGATGATCGAGAAGAACACAAAGCAAGAAGGGAACGAAGATACAACCGGGGTAAGAAGGCTATGATGGCTAATGATGACTCTGAAAAGGATTCAGACGAGTTACCATCATCTTCGTCTAGCTACCCGTCTGATTGTGAACATGATGAAGCTTTCATAGTAGATGATGGCCTATGCTGTATGGCGAAAATTGATCAAGAGGTATCATCTGCAACTTCATTTCAATCATGTGATGAATCGGATTCTGATGAAAGTGATACGGCCGATAGTGGAGTAGGAAGTAGTCTTCATCACTCTACTGGTGTGACTGAAGAAGACCTCCTACTTGCTAACAAGGCGTTCATTGAAGTCAGCGACGAGAACATCGGCTTAAAACAGGAAATCATTGATCTTAAGGAAGCTCAGTCTAAAGTAGATCCTCATATAACAGTTCTAAATGAACGCTTGACTGAAGAGTTAAGTCAACTCAAAGACAAGTGTGCATTGACAGACAAGTTATATCAAGACCTACTTAAGACACATGCTACTGAGAGAAATGAGTTCAATGTTTTAAAGAGCAAATGCAAAAAGCTTGAAGAACGTAATAAGTTCTTAGAGACTGAGGTTGTCACTCTAGACCTTAAACTTACTGACCTGGTTAACTCTTCAAAGATTAACCTTCAACTGTCAAATAGGTATAGGGCTCCAGCTGACAAGACAGGTTTGGGTGCTGATTTACTCAACTCATCTACTCATGTCCTTAAGAACCCTACTACTGTTAATTCAAGTTCTTTGACTAATGATAAAGGAAAAGGACCAATGGAATACGATATTGGAACTACATCCAAAGGCAATGTACATAAGCAGACTCGAGTTAACACTCCGATTATCAAGGGAGGTAAAAAGAATGTTAACAACAAGCCTGTCTCGTTTAGAACTAGTCCAAACAGGACCACTAGTCGTGGACGACCCAACCAGGTCAGATACGAGGATTGGTATCCTGAGGAGACGAGTTCTAGACAAGTACAGACTAGACGACAAGAGCCCAGACCTCCTTTTATAAGGCAGTCTCAGCTCTACTCGTCTAGGCCTAGGAAGGTTGCTCCAAAATATCGTACTCAACCTATCCTATATCCTCCACCTTTGTCATATGATATCATAAGTGAGGAAAGACCTAAACGTGTCTATAAACCGTATGGCCCCAATGCATACAAGCCCTATTCTGACTATCATAGACCAGTGCCTACTCAAGTAGAGGTTAAGTCGAAAGGCTATCTCAAACGAGTAGACCCAAAATCCAATGATAGGCCAGATAAGGACAACAGGGTCTTATTTTGTAACAAGTATGGGAGAAAGCTTAAAAGATCAAACTTGTTCAGGACTCCGATGTATATTTGGATTCCCTTGAACTCGACTAACCCCCCAGGACCCTAATAAACAAAGAGGGTACCTAAATTATTGAATATCTTCATTGCAGGGTCGACTCGACTTGTATAAGAAGGGTGGCTCAGTAGGAGAAATTTGGTACATTGATAGTGGTTGTTCGCACCACATGACAGGTACTAATGCTCTTCTATCGAGTTACCACGAGCAAGAAGGACCCAAGGTGATATTCGGTGATAGCTCCACTGCTGTTACGAAAGGCTTTGGTTACATCAGAAATGGAGATGTAGAGATACAGAATGTATCCTACGTAGAAGGTTTGAAGTACAATTTACTATCTGTTTCTCAATTCTGTGACCGTGGTTATAAAGTGCAGTTTAAAAGACGAAAGTGCGAGATCATAGACAAGAGGACTCATACTATACTACTCGTCGACATAAGACAAGGCAGCGTGTACATTGTGAATTGGAATAGTTGTCCGCGGGATACTTGTCTTCTTAGTAAGAACCCTAAAGAGCTCGGTTGGCTTTGGCATAGATGCCTTTGCCACATGAACTGTAAGGTGATTAATAAGATTGTAAGAGATTACCTAGTGGAAGGTTTACCCAACGAAGTCTATTACAAATCACATGTATGCAATGCTTGTCAGAAAGGTAAACAGGTGAAAGGTTCATTTAAATCCATTCCTACTCTCTCAACAAGTAGAGTTCTAGAACTACTACATATGGATCTTCAGGGTCCGATAACTCCTCCAACCTTGAATGGTAGAAGGTACACACTTGTTGTTGTAGACGACTATTCTAAGTTCACTTGGGTAGTCTTCTTACACAAGAAGAGTGATACACAAACTCTTCTACCTGATCTGTTGAAGAAGTTACAAGTTGAGAAGAACCAGTCTATTGTCAAGATTCGTAGTGACAAGGGTACTGAGTTCATTAATTGCTATATCAAAGATTTTTGTGCTAAACGTGGTATCCAGCACCTTACTAGTGCAGCCAGGACACCACAACAAAACGGTGTAGCCGAGCGAAGAAATAGAACACTCAAGGAAGCCTGTAGAACCATGCTAGCCGAGTACAAAACACCTCAAAAGTTTTGGGCTGAAGCGATCAATACTGCATGCCACTCTCAGAACAGAAGCGCGATCAATAAGGTACTAGGTAAGACACCTTACGAGATTTGGAAAGGTAGAAAACCCATAATTTCATATTTCCATATATTTGGCTGTAAATGTTTCATCCATAACAATGGGAAAAGCAAGTTGAATGCATTCGATGCTAAAGCAGACGAGGGGATATTCTTAGGATACTCCTCAACTAGCAAAGCATTTAGGGTATTCAACTACTCGACTCTTTGTGTGGAAGAAACACCACATGTGGTTTTCGATGAATCTCGACAGGACTCGTCTGCCGACCAGATCAGTGAGAAGGTGATTGATCTATCGATCGAATCTGAGAAAGAATCAGAAGTGTACGAATATGTTCAAGCCTACAACCCATTTATGAAAGCTCTCGAGTCTGATGACGACGAGAAGGTAAGTGCTCAAGGTAAGTCTACTAGACCAGTTGACATGCCTGCTCTAGTTGACTCGTCTACTCCTATTAAATCGTCTGATACAAATGACGTTGAAATGCATGATGCTATACCAGAGGTAGATGATGATAGTACTCCTGTTATATCTTTTCGATATTGAGACATTTGTTTGACATGTCATCTCAACACCACCAATAAATAAGAAATAAAGCGAACGTTGGGAAGCCCAAACATCATCTTCTCACACGTCCTATTCCCCAAATGTCTTCCGTTTCTCCAAATCTTTCCAAAACAATGGAACAAGTCTAGGAAGATATCGCTCTCACCGCCAACCTCCACCACCACCCTCCCTCCGGCGGTGTCATTCTTCAGGACTTTTTCTCCAACGAAACCCCGCCGACCCTAATGAAGAAGAAGAGGGGCCCGGGATTTGACCGAAGCTCCGTCGAACACCGACAAAAGCGTATGATCAAGAACCGTGAGTCTGAAGTGGTTGATGTCATGGTTAAAGTATTCTTTTAAATGAAATATTCAAATAAAATAATTTAATCGTAATAAATTATAAATCTTGTTAAAAATATAACAAAGCAAATAAATCATAGAATCACATATTCACATCATTAATATAAGGTGAAATGGTCTTAAAAGAGACTTTTAAGTGAGCTTCTATGTTGGGCTCGTTTGTTAAAAAAACCAAACTTAAGTTTACTCAATAGTAGGGGTGTGCACCGGTCCAAAATCGGATCGGACCGGGATCGGAATTGATGCTAAAGGGCGGACCGGAGACCGGATCGGACCGTAATTAATCCGGTCCGATCCGGGTTTGGACCGGATTTTTTTTAAAAATTTTTTTTAATATTTTTTCAAGTTTATGGAAGCAAGAACAAAATTGATGAATTTGTGTATGAAAATTAAAGTGTTTGCTCTTCATTTGAAATCAATCTACGCCAATGTGAATTTGTTTTACATTATTATTAATGATCTTTTGACCCTAAAAAAAATTAAATATGTTTGTTAAATTATATATTTGCAAAAAATGTAATAAATCTCAACACATTTTCATCAATTACTTGATTTTGAAAAATAAATGAGAGTTAATTAGTAAAAAAATATAATTTTTTTTTAAAAAAAATAAAAATTTCGGTCCAAACTGGTCCGGACCGGAAGACCGGAATCCAAAATTTGCCGGACCGGAGACCGGACTGAAAACTAACCGGTCGGTCCGGTTCCGATCTTTTTTCCGGTCTGGTTTTTTTTTTTAACACTCCTACTCAAAAGTCTAATATCACAGTCGGATAACAAGTTTGAATTAAGCCTAACAACTGTATATTAACCCCTTATTTTTCAACGTGAACCTCGACTCGATTCGACTCAATTTATTTCAAATTTTCGATAGATTCACTTACCTATTTAAATCTGATGCGAATAAAATGTGTGGTCTTATGAAAAGATGACACTTGAACCTGGAATAACTATAATTTCCTTTAATTTCGACAAGAGGGAAATATCATATTTAATTTTGATAATTACTATGTGAATATTGTGATGGGTTTTCTTATGTGAATTTGGGTCATCAAATGTTGTTATTATATTTATCCATGTTGTATATGGGTTGAAACGGACCTGAGGGCCTACCTTTAGATGAGCTCATAGTGGATTGGGTTGAATGTCCATTAGTGAGAAGGCTATGAAGGATGAGTGGGCCAAGTTCGGATTAAGATAAGTAAGCCAAAGACTGGGTTGATCGAGTCTTTAGGAGTCAGTTACAACCGGTTCCGAGATAAACGGGTCTGAGCCCCGACAAAGAAGGTTGAGTCGTAGTCAGCTTCGATATTAGCGGTTAGCGGGATAAGTCATGTAAGCTCCACACCAAGTCCGATAAAAGAGGGAGGAAATCACCCCCTCCCCCACCCACTAGGTACGTTTTGTACGTTTTAGTATCATTTTCACATACGCTATCCATTATTCTGATACACTTAAACACACATACACTATACGATCATTCTAAGAAATAGTTAACACATGAGAATTCCATTTTATACGCATATGTTGAACATTACATTGCATTCTAAGGAGAAGTGTGATCAAGTGGTCTCTGAAACTTTCTTAGGATAGCAGAGTTTGTAGGTATTTGAGCGCAATCCAGATTTGTGGAAACTTCGTTCAGTGTAATTTTAATCCAATCATCACCGATTGACAGGCTATTTTTATAAATTTGTTGTGCATTCATTTTAGACGCATCAAAAGCCATTTACATTTATGATTAATTGATATTGTTCACAAATTCAATTATCAATTTTTTTAATCTCACACGGTTTAAAAGTATCTCAAATACTTAATCATGTTATTATTGTTTTTCATTTTATGCATAAACAATATTTTGGTTAATTCAGTTATTTAAATCACTAACATAATCGAATCGAACTAATCTACCGAATTATTTATCGATTCTATTAATTTAGTTATTCTTAATAAAATTAACCGGACCTAATTTAAATCACTAACATAACTCGATGACATATTTACATGTATATAAATAAAAATTATAATAATTAATGACATAATAGTAAATATGGTACAAGCTTGATTAGACTCGCGGACCTTTTAAACTTAATATTTATGAACTCGAACTTGATAGCTAATTGAGTAGCGTAAAATTCAATTCGATTAAATTCGATTTCACTCTTTTTTTTAGCCGAACACGATTAGTTCACAAGTTAACTCGACTCACTTACACCCCAAGTCTTAGTGTTATGTGTGTGTAACACACCAAAGCACTGTAGTATTTTTGTAAACCATTTCCGAAAAGAAAAAAAAGAAAAAAAAAAGGCAAAATTATTACTCCACTTTGTAAACCTTTTCGGTAAAAAAAAAGGCAAAATTATAGTACCAAAATTTTCCTAGAACAGACTTTCTCGTCACTGGTCATTTTTTATTATTTTCATTCACTTTTTTAATACGTTTTCTCTTATTATCTACTCCTCATATGTCAATTTTGACATTGTTTCTGAATAAGAGTACCGACGGTTACGCTTCTTTTGATAGTGAGCGTTGTATATACTATGAGGAATTCTGTATAGCCAAGCTTCTCATTCATCTCTACATTTTATAGAGAAAGTGACAATAGAAAAACGGGAAGGAAAGAAAAATCGATCGGGTTATTCTCTTCTTTTGAATTCAAATATATCAATTATTTAAGTACTCCCTCCATTCCTGAAAATTTTACGGAAAATTTTGGACACATTGTTTAAGAAAAAAGTGTAATGATGAGAGTGTTGAAGGTAATTTTGTAAGCTTTTATATATAAAGTAAATAAAGTAGGTGAATTGAGTGTACGGTGAGTCCCAAAAGTAATGACATGAATGGTAAATTTGTGTACATTATGAGGGTATGAATTGTGATCATTATTTCTATTTTGGGGTATGCAAACTTTTGAGGGACAAACAAAAAAGTAAAATATGAAAAAAAAGTAAAATATGAAAAGGGGGAGGAACCACTTGAGCTATCCCACTTTGTCTGTTATAAATTATGTCATAAAACTATAGAAGTGTTTACTTTAATTGAGGTTGCATTTTAATTGTGTGTATAAGTTTGATCCTTCGTTATTTGCTATTTAATGTTACTTCTATATTGTTGTTTATCTAATCTTCCACTTTGACGGTTCTAACAACTTTTTTTTCTGCCACATTTTTTTTTTGTGTTTGACCTTGATTTATAAATAGTTGGTTCATATTTGATAAACGTTAATTTTTATATTTCTTATACATTTTATGTATGATTGGTTCCCTCAACTCTTCTACTCCTACACATATATTCTTCAAGAATACAAGCAAAGTCAATGACTCTATCTTTGTCACGTCAGCATTTGGGTTAGATTTAAAAAATAATAGTTATACTACTTTAAAGAAGCCTTCAGAGGAGTTCAATGTTGGGTGAATAGAAGTCGCACGTTCAACGAACCTCGGCGTACTAACAAGTTTAATAGTTTATCATGTATGGAATTCATATGTGATGACGATAGTTACTTCATCAACGACATTCTTCATGTCTAGGCAGTGTTATGGGTGAATAGATAGTCAAGACATTAGAAAAACTACACACATGATTTTTTTTTTTTTTTAACAGAGCTATCCACATTATATTGAATGGTTGGTAATTTTTAGATGATTACTCCCCTTAAAACAAGTCTTCTTTTGTTGGACTTCTCGGTCCTACATGAGCATCATTGTTGAGATGATCTTCAAATTTTATGGATGATCTTCTCAATAAATTTTTTATGAAATGTTATTAAATAAAAAAAATTAATTATTTTTTAAATAATATTTTTTCACAATCTCGCGCATTACGCGGGTCTTGCACTAGTTATTCATAATTGCATTTCACCCTCTAACGTTTCAACCATTATTTTATTTTTAAATGAATCCTAAAATACATTATCATACTTTTAACATATTTATATATTTAAACGTAAATTAATCAGTATTCATTAAAAGTTGTATTCAGAGAAATAAACATAATAAATTTGGACCGAAAAAGTATTTTATAGATGAAAAATATTGCAAAAATAAATTAGTTTGTTGGAGGTGGCTAATCAAATTCACTCTATACAAAAAGAATGACAACGATGCAGGTGATAGAGGTGGGAATGGGTAAGATTATCGAACAGGAGCCTCCGACTCAATCTATTAAAACTCGACTCGACTTATTTAATAAACAAGTCAAATTCAAGTCCTTTTAGAAGTTATTTCTTAAATAGACATGACTTAAGCTTTTTTGTAGGTCCTTTAAGTTCAACAAGTCGACCTATTTAACTCTATTTAAATATGTAAAGTATATAATAATATAATAAATATTTAATATTAATACGGACAAAATGTGTCGTCCTATAAAAAAAAAAAAAAAAGACACATGGAGTATGTATAAATTATATAATGATAAGACCCATTAAAAAGGTGATTGAAGTTATCTTGAAATTGGTTGGTGGACCTAATGGAGCACCAACGAGGCCTTAGAGTAAGCAAATATTGTGTTTTATGTAATGGTTACCAAGTTATTAGACCTATTCCCAAGTTAGCGGGCATCGGGACCTCATGCACATTAAGCCTATGAAGAAGGTATTCGGAGGCCCAAAACTATAATTATGCAAGTCCATTGAGAGTTGGGCCTAGGCCTATTGGGGAACAAGTTATGTTGTTTGAGTCCATAAGATGTCTACATTAATTCCCTCCATTTGCAGATGTGAACAAATTATATAAGACTAGTTTATTACTCGTGCTATGCACGGGCTTTTCGCAATTCTATTTTTTTATCGTATGTAATTCTGTTTATATGTCTAATAAGTAATAAGTAAAGGTGAAAATCAAGGACTTGTTATAATTCTATTTTTCTATAGTATGTAATTTTGTATATATGTCTAATAAATTAAAGGTGAAAACTTAAAGTTAGGGTAAGCCGTTTTTGTAACAGGTAGGTGACAAATGATATTAGTTAGGAGACCACTTGCAATCGGCTTATACTCTTTTTTTAAAGTTTCGGTGTATATCCCGTCCTTAAATCGACTAATTCGGGGGATCAAACTCACCGTCTACTTGTGTGGATCCGTTTAAAGTCAGTGACATCGATTCATTCTAATTATCAACTGTATATCTCAACTTTAAATATTTAAAAGATGTCATTTACATGTAGAAAGAAAACAACAATTGTAGTATTGTTTTTAAAACATTCGTTGGTAAAGTCCCCATTCCTAATTTGGGTACACCGACTTTATTTTAAAATCAATAAGAGAAAATGAGCATACAATTCAAAAGGCATACGAAGTTGGATAGCTCAAGTGGTTAGAGCACCACTACCTAGTCTTTAGATCCTGGGTTCGAGTTATGGGAAGGGGAAAAGGGATGGGTATTTAATGTAATTAAAAAAAAAAAAATGAGCATACAATTGATAAGTATAATTGTACCCAATTGCTTTCTCTCTAAATCCTCTCCCCACTTTTCCAAGTTTTCGTGGCCCCATTAAATAACCAAAAAAATGTGCATTTGTGTAGACATAACATAAACAAAAATAGAAAGATCGACTGCATGCAATTCCATTCCGTATTAGAACTTCACAATATATTTGCAGGGGAGAGAGATAGAGTTGAGTTAGTTGTACCGACTCATGTCGCTCCAATTCTTCAACATAAACAAATGGTCGTTGAATACATTAAAAACTACTCCCTCCGTCCAATTTTATTATGCCAACTTCTCTAGACACGGGTTTTAATGAATATTGATTAGTTTATGTATAAAATAGATAAGTTGGGGGTATGATGGGATGTTGTGGGGTCCATTTAGTGCTTGTTTGCTAAGTGGGTTTAGAGGTGGGTTAGATGTGTAAACCCACCACAACTCATGTTTGCTTGAATTTTTTCATAACCCTTTTACCCGGGTTTAAACCCGGACCTAGGTTTTGTAAACCTCATTTTATGGGTTATGAGAACCCATCTTCCCCATGAGTTGTGTAAACCTACCTCACAACCCACCTACAAAATTATTCATTTACACATATGCCCTCCCTTCATAACTGAAGAATTCCATGGCTGCCGCCGCTAGCACCAGAGCTTTACCGGCGCCGCCATCACCAAACCGAGCTTTACCGGCGCCTCCATCACCAAACAGAGCTTTATCGGCGCCGCCATCACCAAATCGAGCTTTATCGGCGCCGCCATCACCATACCGAGCTTTACCGGCGCCGCCATCACCAAACCTCCATTGTCTCTGTGCATATTTCTTCTCCTCTTTCTATATTTCCTTTTGCGAGCGGTTTCGTGGCCACCGTTGCCAAGAGTCTTCGTCGCCGTCTAACTACATAATAAACAAATGCCTATTCTGCAAATGATAGAAGCCAAAGCTGATGCATTTTTTTACAAATAGTTTTTCAAAATTTCAAGATCTGAAAATGGAATTTTTCATTCATTCGAACTTATTCATTCAGAAATCGAATAGAAAAATTGGATTTATTTAATATACAATATTATTAATTATTTTCTGCAAATGATTTGGGTTAATGCTTTGGAAATTATGCAGTTGATTTTTGCAAATGATTTCTGCAATTAGATAATCCAAGATTTGGAATTCAGAAATTTGATTCCTGCAAATGGTAAGATTTCATGTTTTGAAAATTTGTTTTTTACAAAAGTGTTTGTTTTAATAATTTTCTCACATTTTGGTGACCATTGAAGAAGATGAAGAATAATTGCAAGGGCAATTGTGTCTATTTGTATTTGAATACTAGTTGAATTGTTTTGCATACAAACATGAGATAACAAAAGTTTACAAAACCCACCTCACCCTAACCCATCAAATTCCACCTCATCCCAACCATATAAGCAAACAAGCACTTATAGGTAAAGTGATTGTTTATGAATAAAGTTAGTGGCAATTTTAGTAAATAAGTGATGGTTGGAGGGTGAAGATAAAGTAGTGTGAATAGTATTATTTCCAAAAAGGGAATGAGCATAATAAAATTGGACAACCAAAAAAGGAAAGTGGGAATAATGAAATTGGATGGAGGAAGTATATAATTAAGTATCATCCAAAAAAGAAAATGAAACTCACAAGTATAGACATGATAAACCAGATTCTCAAAGAATCCCATGTTCCAAACTTCAAATTCATAATTCTACGATTTATTGATTTAATTATCAAAAGAAAAGTCATAACTTACCAAAATTGTAATTACCGCGGGCATGAAGTGGCAAACATTCACTACTTAGAGAATTTGGCTTGAAAACTGAAAAGTGTTGTTAAGAATATTTAGAAAAATCTTGAGCAAATGCAATAAGCCAACTTTTGAAGTAAGCATGATATAGTATTGCAGGTTAGAAACTCAAGAAATTTTCTGACATTGAAACAGATTTTGCTTCTGTTCTTATATATACCACTATCAACAATCAAATCATAATTAATCTCACAATAGTAAATCAATACATTCAGAAATGATCACACAACAATATTACTTGTCCTTTTAGGTGTTTTCGCAGGACAAATTATACCTCATTGTAAATTGTGCGGCTGTCTTTGTTTAGCCAATTTACGTGAGAATGAGACATTAAGAAAATGCATACGCAATCAGAAAAAGAAAAAGGGCCAGCAGTAGAAGTTTTAAAAAGGCTCACCCTCACTAATAGGCGAGTTTATTCTCCTCAGACGTCAAACGATTTAAGCACCCTCTTGTGATAGTTCTTGCGATGAGTGCAAATAGCAAACTTAGATCCTTCCCATTGTCCAGGCATTAGTTGTTGCATTCACATCAACTAAAATTACCAAAAACCTCAAAGTTATCTAGAAACATACTTTGTAATCTAAACTATGCTTTCTAATGAGGAAATCTTCTGAACATAGGATCTCACATTCCTGGTTAATTTTCTGAATATATGCAGAAAATTAAAAGCAGTTTACAACATGAATTTTGGTCAACTGGTCAAGCTATACAACAATATTATATTAAAAAAAAATCATTTGACATAAACTGCGTTATAAGGAACCAAAAAGGTTCGACCCACTTATTTGCATAATGATCGGATCATCTTCCTCCCTTCGTCGGAGTGCACAAAGTAAAAACCCATTGATGACATATCTGCCAAAAAAAAAAAAATCCAACAGACTCTATAATTCATGAAACACCAATCCACGAACACACGTGGGAGTATTAGTGGCCAATTTTAATTTTGTGATAACATTCAGGGGATCTAAAGTGATGGAAGTTTTGAAGGCGAGTAGGGTGTCTTCATTGGTAGTAAAATTTTCGGAGGAAGTGGGTGTGAATCGTGTGACAATTTTAAATAAGTGTAAGAGCCAATTGATTCGGGTGGAATTTACACACTTTTGATGCACATGTGAAGCTCATTTTGATGTTGATTTCATTGATTTATGGGTTGAATATGATGATTTTGGTCAAAATAAGAGAAAGGTGGTGTTTTGTCGATTTTGTAGGAAAAACGGTGGAATTTGGGAGCAAAACACCCACCACAAGTCACTAGACCAAAAAGAGAAGTGCACCATTGGACCCGGCTCGAAAAATGGAGTGGAATAGCAAAAAGAATCGAGTTAATCGGAGGTCGGAAGCATAAGTTACGAAGACCCTCTAACTTATATCTAGGATCAAAAACTTTAGCAACTAAAAATATAGGGGAAATTATAGCAAAATATTTTTTCCATTTTTCCAACATAGGAGCAATAGCAAGATGTAATTGTGGATCGTTTTTGTAACGTGCTAAAACGGCGACAATTTTTAGACAATTTTCATGTGCCAAATGAGAAGTAGGTTCGTAAACTTTAGACATAGCAAAAGTAGCATTATTAAAAGTTTCCAAAACCTTAATAATTTTTATGCAATGATTCCAATCTTCAGGAAGTAAACCAAATTCACATTTTTCTTCTTCAAAAAAATCACATAAAATCTCTTTATAATCAATCGAATCTTTTAACAATTTATAAGTAGAATTCCACCGTGTTGACACATCAAGAGAAATTTTTTTCGGATGCACATTCCTACTTCTACAAAAAAAATTCCATTTTTTCATCATACTACTACGCCTCGTCAAATAAGTAATAGCATCTTTAATAGGAGCAATATGCATTCTCAAAGCATTTAAACCATCTTCAACACATAAATTTAAAATATGACACATGCATCTAATATGAAAAAAATTTCCACCAACATACGGTTGACATGCATTACGAAGTTGTTCGATACTAGCATTATCAAAACCAATTGAATTTTTTTTGTTTATTAAACCATAAGATTTTAAAATTTCAACAATTTTCTTTTTAATAGCATCGGCCGAGTGCACACAATCAAAATCCCTATAAGCAATTAATCTTTTGTTTAATGTCCAAGAATCATCAATCCAATGACAAGTAACTCCCATATATGAATGTTTTTGAAAATTATCTCTAAATATCGAAACAAATAGAAACTTTACTCTTAAGTGAACGAAAAGTATTGATCAAAGAAAGTTTATATTCACCAACAATATTAGCAATATCACGAGTAACCGTAGAACGAGAAAAAAAATTCATGCTTGGTTGTAGTGAAAGTTGTACCAAATCATTAAAAGCAAAATTTTTCAACAAAACTATAAGGAAGATGTTGAACACTTATCATTTTAGCTTACATTTTTCTAAAATATGCTTGATCATATTTAAAAAGAGAAGTTGGATTACTTACCTCACCTTGAACTCCGCCTCCGGAGGACCCGGTAAATCCTCGTAGTTGCGTTTGGCTCGTTGTAATTCTCATTCTATCCGGATGGTGGTTTTCCATGTGGAGCTTGAAGGTACCATATCCTCCTCCTTTTTTAAATTTATACTCCTTTGGACAATAATTACAATGAATTATAAATCTATCGACTTCACCGGTTGAAACTTTTTGAAAGTGACGTGCAAAAATTTTCGGATTTAAAACTTTTTGTGGAATTTCGGTTGAAGGTGCCGAAGGTGGTGGTTGTGAATGTGGTATTTCAGTTGCACTTTCTTGAGTTGGACCACCTTCAATCTCTTCATCATCATCATCCGTGGCAATTTCGTTCATGTGGTCGATGATATCGTCACGAAGAATTCTACGCATATTTTGATCTTCTTCATCGACGTCGTTGAACAATGGAACACGTGTTCGTCGAGGACCTCGAGGTTGTTGTGAAGAAGATACGATAGCCTTTCCTTTTGATGATCTTGAAGAAGACATATTAGAGATTTGAGAGAATTAGAGAAAAGAATTGATTAATTGAGAAGACTTGAGAGAATTGAGAGAATAAGAGAGAAATAGAGAATTGAGATAAGAGAGTTGAGATTGAGAGTTGAGGTGTGAAAAATGAGAAGAGAAAATGGGGTATTTATAGGTGAAAATGGGCCAATTTTCGGATTTAAAAAAAAAAAATTAATTTTCCGGCCAAACCGTCGGTTACAACCGGACCGGCGGTTAACCGGCTGCCACATCAATCGTAGCCGTTGAGATTCAACGGTCAAATGATCTGGACCGTTGATCTCTAACGGCTAGAAAATTCAAATTGGGGGAAACCGTGCGAACCGACGGTTAACCGCCGGTTATGACCGTTGGTTAATTTTTTTTTTTTTTAAATTTAAATCCACTTTTAATCTGGACCGTTGAGATTCAAACGATCAACAGATCTGGGCTGTTGAATCGCCAACAGTCAGATTTTTTAAATTTTAATCGCCGGTTTGGTCAGAATTTTTTTTTAATCCGAAACTTGCTCTTTTTTCAACTATAAATACCCCATTTTCTCTTCTCATTTTTCACACCTCAACTCTCTTATCTCAATTCTCTTTGTGTGCTGTGCCGCGGGAATTCTGAGTCGCTAGACCATCTGCTTGCCCATTGTCCGTTCACGTTGGAGATTTTACGCAGCTTGACTCACATGTTTGGGATCACGATTCACACAGGGGTCAGCTTCCTAGACATCTTCCTTCAGGCCACTAGAGTTCAGTTGGGTCCGCAGTCTTTGGAGTTGTGGAGGGCGGGCTTCGTCACTGCTATTTGGGCCGTTTGGACTCTGCGGAACAGTGTAATATTCGATGGGGTTTCGCCCTCTATTAGGAGATGTATGGCTCAGATCATTTCAGGCATTAAGGAGGCCAACAACATAGCTAGGGGTTTTTCGGACGGCACAGTTCGGGATCTACTGATTGCTAGGGCTCTTGGTATTTCGAGCAGACACAGGCCAATGAGACAAGGTTCATCTGTGATTTGGTTCCCGCCTGATCCGGGTTGGTACAAGGTTAACACGGACGGTAGTGCCTCTTCTTCCCCGGGTAATCTGCATGCGGGGCGGTATTCAGGACCTTCAGGGGATTTTTCGTGGTTGCGGTCGCTACTAAGGTGGGTTGGGGTCTCCCTTTTGAGGCTGAGTTGGCAGCGGTACTTATGGCCATCAAGTATGCACATGATCAGGGATGGCACTTCCTTTGGATTGAGTCGGATTCGACACTCACGATTGACACTTTTATGAGCACCAATCCCTCTATTCCTTGGCGTCTACAAGGCCTTTGGAGCCAGATCCACCCTCTTACACAGGACATGCACATCAGATACTCACACGTCTTTAGAGAGGCCAACCAGGCGGCGGATGCTGTGGCCAAGACTGGCCTTGATTGTGTCTGGAGAGGCTACCCACCAGACTTTTTACTCTCATTTCTGCATAATGATTTATATACTGCTTTCTATAGACATTGATTTTTAGAGAAGTGTACCTTTTTCCTTGACCTGAGTTTTATCCCTAAGGAGGGTTTTTCCAGGCAAGGTTTAAATGGCACTCCGGCCTCTGGCTCGATATGTGAGCTTATGGTCCTAGATTTTTTTTCTTCTTTTATATGATCTACTTTTTATTGTCTCAACTCTCAAGTCTCTCTCATTTTTTTCAAATGGCAACCGAAGGATCATCCGGAGTTACTAATGTACGTCAACGTGATGAAGAAGTCAATCAACCGCCGCCTCGAATTCAACGAAACTTTCACCCTAGTTTGCAAAATCACTTTCGTGTGAGTGATATAAATCCAATAGACAATACACGTGAAGTTTGTTGTAACTATTGTAAAAAAATATATAAATTTAGGCGCGGTGGAGGATACGGAGCTTTCAAGTCACACATTGAAAGAGTTCATCCGGAGGCATTGGGATTTCCCCCTCGATTCTAGTTTAGTATTATAGATTTATAGTATTTCATTTATTTGAAGTGTTTTAGTTTATTTTTATCTTGTCATTGAATTGTAACTTTGTTCTTTAAGTTTACTTTAGGTGTTAAATGTTATTTATTTAAGTATGTACTATGTATTAAGTTTAAGACTTAAGTGAAATGTTAAGTATTTAATTTATAAATTATATGTATCTAATTTCAGTATTTAATTTAAATATTTGTATTAAAAAAAAAAAAAAAAAAACTATAAACCGCCGGTTAATAGGGAAACTGCCGGGAAACCGCCGGTTTCACTTAAGAGGAACCGTAACCAAACCGTGAAATTACGGTTGTGGTGCGGTTTCAAAACTAAAACCGCCGGTTTTGGCGGTTCGGCGGTTAGAAACCGCCCGTGTCTAGGCAGTAGCAATGCCATGATCATGGAAACAAAGACCATGTTAAAACGTAGTTTTGATATGAAAGACATGGGATTGGCTGATGTGATTCTAGGAATCAAGATCGAGAGAAAGTCTAATGGAATCTCCTTGACAAAATCTCACTATGTTGAGAGTGTGTTAAAGAAGTTCAATGTCTTTAATGATCCACATGCCAAGACGCTCATGGAGCTCAATGTACACTTGAGCAAGAATCGAGGCAATCCGGTTGCACAACTTGAATATGCAAGAATCATAGGAAGTGTGATGTATATTACAAACTGTACACGCCCGGATCTTGCCTGTTCAGTGAACAAGTTGAGTAGATTCACGAGCAATCTTAATAAAGAGCACTGGAAGGCTCTTAGAAGGGTTCTTAGGTACTTAAAGTACACTATTGATTATGGGCTTCACTACACAAGGTTTCCGGCGGTACTTGAAGGGTATAGTGACACCAATTGGATTTCTGACACGAATGAGTCATTTTCCACTAGTGGATATGTGTTCACTATTAGAGGTGCTGCCGTATCGTGGAGATCAACGAAACAGACTTGTATTGCCCGGTCCACGATGGAATCAGAATTCATAACTTTGGATAAAGCTGGTGAAGAAGCCGAGTGGCTTCAAAATTTCCTCGAGGACATTCCATGTTGAAACAAACCCGTGCCTACTGTGATGGTACACTGTGACTGTCAAGCTACCATTAGCAGGGCTTTGAACGACATGTATAATGAAAAGTCGAGACATATACGTCGTCGACATAATTCTGTTAGACATCTGATCTCGAGTGGTGTGATGTCAATTGACTATGTAAGGTCAAAAGACAATATAGTGGATCCGCTTACGAAAGGAATAAACCGAGATCAGATGAATAAGTTGCTAGAAGGAATGGGTTTAAAATCCACAAAGTAACAGTTGAAACAGTGGTAACCCAACCATGTTGACTGGAGATCCCAAGAACATGGTTCAATGGGAAAACTAAGTTGTGAATGTTGAGTTGGAACACTTGGGTTTCCAAACCATTCCTTAGAAAAGCACAGCACCAAGTGTTGTCCCGTAAGATTTGTGGTAAGGCTAAGTCTATGACTTTTAATGGTTCCCAAAGACCTCCGGGAGGTAGAGTATAGCGGGATACTCAATATGGGATACCACCTGTATAAGTGAGAAGTGGGGCCGCTTCACAAATAGCACTTAAGAACTCAAAGGGTGTCCATGACCGAAATGGACAAAAACGTGAGATCGAAACACGTTTGAGACGTTGTTGTGTCAGCACCGTTGTCTCAGTGCACACTAAGGAGGAGTAGTTCAAGGCATCGCGTCCACTAAGCCGCTAGTGTACTCGACAATGATTGACTACGGAAGGTTCAAGGTCACAAGCCACCTTTCCGGATGCAATAGTGTCCCAAAGGAACTAGATTGCGAGTCTGCATGATTATAGGTGGTATTTTCCACTCATGTGGGGGATTGTTGGAGAAATTGAGTTTTATTCAATTTCTTAATATATTTAATTGATTATTAATTAATCAATTATTTGAGGGTATGGATATTTAATTTCCGAGAAATTAAATGGCATAGGATCGTTCTACTCTCGGAGTAGATGATCGTAATATATTTAAAATCTCAAAACCGAATTTTGGTGAGTGAAAAATTAATGTACGAAAATTAAGACGAAGTGATGCATTGGGATTAGTGTTAATAACTATCTCACATTGATAAATGTGAGAATTAATCTCCTCCTTATTAATAGGAGTTAATTAAAAGAGTTCAAATTGTAGTGACTATTGAACCATTCAATTAGCCACGCGCGCGCGCCGCCCGCCCGTCCGGCCGTGCCGAGTCGCGCCGGGTCCGGGTCCGTAGGCCTTGGTCTTGGATCTTGGCAATTGGACTTTGGGCTTGGGTTTGGGGGCCCATCTATATTTTTAGAGCTCTAAAGTTTTGGGTCTTGGCCCATACGAAATTAGTTACAGCCAAATGCGAGTCGAGCTCAACTTTCGAATTTTAAGCAGCAGTGTCTTAACTTGGAGGTTACAGCAGAAGGGAAGTTACCATTCCTGAAACTGCAGTCTTAATGCCCTGGAAGTTACAGAAATGGCAGTTACCATTCCTGACATAATGTCCAATCATGTGGTGGCATTTACTACAATAAATGCCCGTCTGCTCCCTACCTGAGTGGCACTGCCTATAAATAGGAGCAAACTTGCATTCTGTTTTCCTGCATTCTGCATTACATTTAGAGTGCAGTCCAGTTCAAACGTGTATTCAGTTCGTCGGAGTTTTATACGCTGCGGTGTTGCTCGTGCAAAGACGAAGTCGTTTTACCTTTCGAAGCATCTCGTCATTCCGTGAACACTAGCCGGAACGTGTTTGTTTTACGGAAAAAAGTATCACCTTGACTCGGCTGTTTTTTCCCTAACTCTTCTGTCTCTCTACAGTGTTGTTTCTTTAAATTCCGGACCTGCCATTCCAAGAAGCTGCTCAAAGAAGAAAGCTACCTCTTTTGGAAAGTTAGAAGAATTTGAAGACATTGTAATTTCTTTATTTTCTGCCTTTTATTTTCCGTCTACTTTGTAAGCCATTGTTGGTAAATTATAAACCAACATAATATTGAACAGTACATTTTATGTCAAAAAAAATTAAAAAATTGAACACTTGGACAAAAAATGTTAACCTTTCACGTATCATTCTCATTACATTTTACATCTATATATATAGAATTTCTATGTGCTTTTAGGTTGAATAATTTTTTATCGTAATTATTTAAAACATGAACTTAATGTTTGATAGTTTAAATTAAATCTAGATTAATCGTATATCAATTTTATAATTTGTTTGATAACTTAGATTAAAAATAGAGTATGCTTTAAAATTTAAAAAGTTTAGATATCGTCTTAATCTAGTCTAATTAATATTTATTATCAAACATGACTTAAGAGTTAAATAATCATAACTAGGTGTATTACTAATGATGGATGCATTATTACGAATTCTTTAAATGCTTGTTATATTTAATTTTCTTTACTGTGTTCTGAAATATCACTACAGTAACTATTGATATTTGATTATTCTATACATTGTATTCGTGGATGTAAGTAAAAAAAAATTGTAAAGAGTACATTGTAGTTCGAAGAAGACAAAGAATTCTGATCATATGAAGAATTTTCATGAGAGTTGTATTCTCAATAAATTATGTCTCATATATGATTATTTTTTTTCATTCTTCTAAAGGACAGGAGATGATACGATATGGTGGATCGAGGATAATATGAAATGAGAGAAAGGTGTAAGAGATCATCTCGAGATGTTGATTCGGTATTCCATAATCACACAAGTAAAAGTTTTGGAACTCGACTTAACGAATGGCAATAAATTTTTATATCGTGAGGAATGATACGATACATATGATATTTTGAGTGGTAATTACTTAACACATCTGAAGTTGTATGCGGTTAACATTATGCTCTGTAGAACAATTGTTTTAAAGAACTTGAAACTCTTGTCGTTAAATGACGACGTCTTGGAAAAAGTTTTAGTTGGTTGTCCTTTGCTTGAAGACCTTACCCTCATTGATGTTTATGACTTAAAAAGATTAATTTGTGAAAATTCAAACTCGAAGAAAGTGATGTTTACCCTGATGTATAAGAAACGCGTGTTTTGACAAACTAATTTACGTTTCTTATGGATCGTAGTAAGCATCACCTTCTTCAAGTTTAGTTTGAGTTTTGACAAACAAGTTTTTTTCAAATAACAATCAAGGAGGGGTTATGTCTTTAAACAGAGTAACCACCTAATACTTTTTCCATGACCTCATCGTTTAATCTAACCCGATCTAGTGACAAAACTGTTGTACGTGCTTTCGTCGGGTTGACTCGGATGTGGACTATTTGTTAGCACGAGACAAACATGTATTATGATCGGGGGTTATTACGTGTTTAGAGAGGTTATTATGATGATCTTGATGATCTTAAAGAAGAACAAAGCAAGAAGGATCAAGAACAATGATATAGCTTCTTGGAGAAGCTAAAAGCTTGAGAGCTTTGGGAGTGTTTATTGCTTTGGGTTGGGAGTGATTTGTAGGAATGGTGTAACTTATGGTACAAATGACCCCTTTTAGGCATTATATAGTGGTTTCTGGGGGCTGCCCGCCCTTTACACGTGGCACGCCCTCATTGGACCAGTCTTTTGCCCGAAAAGGTGATTTGATGGCGCATTTAATGCTAAACCGCCTCTGGTGCTCGTCCTTGCCGAGATGCCGAGGAGCTGGGCCACGGTGGTCGCCGGAGGACCTGATCATCTAGGAAGGTGGTCGCCCAAACCTTCGAGGTGTGTGGTCGCCACGCTTCATGCTGTCTCCCAAGGCTTCAACACTTAGACTTTCTCTAGCTACAATAGGTGCGTGCTCGCCACACATTTGGGCGAGCAGCTAACTAAAACATGTGCTCGCCAACATCTTTGAGCGAGCACTTAAACATATTAAATACATCTATTCTATTACATTTTCTTGGTCTTGTTGACTAGTCGTCGCACGACTTTGTTGACTAGTCCTCGCCACGTAAGCTGGTGACTAGGATTGACTTGTCAAAAATTGACTTCTTTGACTAGGTATAACATTTGCCCCCTGGTCGCCTTTCTTCGTATTCGTAGAATGGTAAGGCGAGCAGTCTGATCGTCTTCTTGGAAGGTGAAAATTGTTTTCGACAACACAATCAAATTTGAGATCTTGATGACGTGAGATGGAGGCGGTCGCCTCGTTTCCAGTACCGAGCACGACTTTTGAGGCACCTTTTATTAAATGCGGATCTGACACGTGTCGGGCGCGTGGTCGGCGCCCGAAATTTGAATTGAGCGCGTAGGGCGCGTGCCGACCTCAAAGGTCGCGCGTGAGCTCACTCTCCGAACTCGAATTCGGAAATGACCCCAAATTTTTGGGAAAATTGCGTTTTTGACCCCGTTTTTTGCAAATTGGTCCCTGAACACTCTTGCCTATAAATAGGACCTTCTTCTTCATAAAAACACTTTTACCTCTTGCAATTTTCGAATTTCTTCAAGCTTCCTTCCAAGCTTCTCTCTCAAGTTTTCCGGCGAGTTTTAGTGTAGGAGGTTATACTTTGTATGCAACGAGGTCCAATATGACCGTTGAAAACGTAGAGAACCAATGCTTACTAGATGATTGGATAAGAGCCGAAAAAAGAGCTCAATCGTTAGAAGATGAAAATGAAGAAGACGAGGAATGGACCTCTACGGGCGGAAGTGAAGAATGAAGAATCGAGTCATCATTCAACAACAACGAGGTAAGTTGAGGTAAGAGAACTACGTGGACTTTGATTCCAATTTCCGTTGAATTTGGATACGTAGGCAACTTAATTTTAAATTTTTGAACTTAGAATTTTTAAGTTTAATATTTAAAATTAAGCTCAAGTCCAATTTCTTTTAACCCCTCCCCTCCCCAATTTTTTTGTAATTTATTGTTGTATTTGTAAGTTGTAAATTGTAATTCTAAAGTTTTTAATTTATATAAGTTTTATTTATTTTTTTAAGTTGTAAGTTGTAAGTTGTAACTTTGTAAGTTGTAAATTATAATTAATTTATTTTTTGAAGTTTTTATCACTCACATAAGTTACATTAAATAAGTTAAATTTATTCTCTTAATATTTAATACTTTATAACTTAATAACTTATATAAGTTAGTTAAAGACTTAAAGTTAAAATTATAATATATAATTTATAAAAACAATTAACAAAGGTTAAAACGAGTATATATGAGAGAGGGGGGGGGGGGGGAAATACACTTGTATGCAAATTCTTTTTGACTTTGATCAAACCAGAGCTCAGCAAGGTTGTCTTGGACAACTCTGCTGAAGATGATTAACTCTTCTAAGATAATCAAGCTACTAAGTACTATTGAGTACTTAGTTGAATAACTATCTAAAGGAGTTATATGTGCGGAATAGTGGTTGGCCCTTTTAGTTTAGACTCCTTTAAAGTTCTGAAATCACTTTGTCAATTCAATACAGTCCAGTTTTCAGGGAACTTGTCCAAATAGGTTTTGCACAGTTTTTGAATGTTTAGCCTTTGAAAGATCAGTTTGTGTGAAATGTTGAATGTATGTAAGTACTTGTAAAGCAAATCAACACAAGAGTTTATAGTGGTTCAGAGACTCAAGCTCCTACATCCACTTTCCCTGATTTAACAGGATAATTCCTTCACTCTTGTAATTAACTTGTTTTATAGTGCCAAGGTGCACTTGATCAATAACACCACTCCTTGGTGAATTGATCCCTAGGATGTCTAGAGTCCTAGTACCCTCTTCTCAACTCAGAACTGAACTGTTCTTCTCTCAACAGTCAGCTCCTACCACTTCTACTACTACAACCTTCTCACTTTCACTCTTGAAAGGTATAAGGGTTGAAGTAAGGTTCCAACTAATGAGATATCCTTTACAATGAAGATCAGTGTATAAGGATTAGGATATCTCTCTAAGCTTGTGTATGGATATACAATTGAGTTCAGCTTAGAAGAAGTGTTTGAAGACTAAGACAGTCTTTTGAAAGCTAGAAAACACTCTTGCTTGTGAGTTCTTGTCAAAATGTTGGATTGATTGTGCTTAGCTGAGGTGCCTTCAAATGGTCTTCACACTTCTGTATTTATAGACAAATGAAGGATTTGCCCGTTGGAGAGGCAGCCTCAAATGTCCATAACTATCTTCTTTTAGTTCTTCAACTTTAGAAGACAGAATCTTGATAGTGACATGTCCTCATTTGGGAAATAAACGGCTGTTTAAGCTTTGTCTTCATTCTGCAGCACTCTTCCCAATATCTGACTTTCAGATTCTCTTGTTAGGACATGGACATGGCTTCTGAAGGTTGTTCTAATGATAAGACAACATTCCTCATCAAATAGACAACTCTCCTTATCACGATCAGCAATTTTGCTTATCAGCAAGGTTGGCTAGCTCTTCTTCAGATGACTTGGCTCTTACCCTTTGCTTTTCTTGAAAGTGATCTTAGCATGATTCATTAAGAATCTTTAGGGTGTAGTTGTCTCTTCAGCATGGTTGACCTCAAGCTTTCAGTACACTTCTTCTGAATTGATTGTGCTGAGACAACTCCTCTGGACAACTCATCTGATCAGCATATTTGTCCTTCAGTGGACTTGGTCATGATTCCAGAATTTGAGCCTTGAGGGGACTTGTTCTTGATAGACTTCAAAGCATAGGTTCCCCCTTAAATTGTGCATCTATACCACTAAGAGCTGCCTAACATATCAGCTTCTCATCTAGCCCTTATTCTATATGTTCTGACATCTCTAGAACATATTCAACTTGACTTAGGCATGTCTCAGGGGGTTTTGGTATTGAATCAAAACATATCTCATTTTATTCCCAACACAAATAATTTTAACTTAAAACGATCGGAAAAAAAAGTCGAAAACGATAAAAAAAAGTAAAAAACGAGTCGAAAACGAGCCAAAAAAAATTAAAAACCGCCGAACCGCAAAACCACCGGTTTTCAAACCGAACCGCCAGTTTGAAAACCGTAACCGTAACCGGCGGTTCGCGGTTCGACGAAACTCAAAACCCTAACCGCCGGTTTCTAACCGAAACCGGTGGTTTTCAACCGTCGCACATGTCTACTACTACCCATGATCAACATGTCGTCCGCATAAAGACACATAATGACAAATCCTTTTGGTGTATTTTTCACATACACACATTTGTCACATTCGTTTATCTTGAAACCATTGGACAACATGGTTTCATCAAACTTCAGATGTCACTGTTTTGGAGCTTGCTTAAGTCCATACAGTGATCGAACAAGTCTACACACCTTTTTCTCGTTGTCAGGTGCTATAAACCCTTCAGGTTGATCCATGTATATTTCTTCAACTAATTCCCCATTTAAGAACGCAGTCCCAACATCCATTTGATGAATCTCGAGATTGTGCAAAGCAACAATCACAATTAACACACGAATGGATGTAATCCTCGTGATTGGGGAATATGTATCAAAGAAATCATACCCTTCTTTTTGTCTAAAGCCCTTTGCTACCAAACGAGTTTTATACTTGCCAATTGATCTATCTGCTTTGTATTTTCTTCTAAGGATCCACTTGCATCCTAAGGTCTTGCAACCTCTAGGGAGATCAATCAACTCCCACGTATTGTTCTGCAGAATAGAATCAATTTCGCTATTGATAGCTTCTTGCCAGAATGATATATCTGGTCTTGACAGAGTTTCCTTGATAGACTTAGGTTCATCTTCAATCACATAAGTAATAAAGTTAGGACCATAAGTTTTTACAATCTTTGCTCTTTTGCTGCGTCTCGGTTCTTCATGCTCTTGAGTTGAAGAACTAACAACTTCTACTTCTATGTGAGATCTCTTATTTTCATGTCTCACATCATCTTTATCTTTATTAGGAAAGATATTTTCAAAGAATATTGCATTCCTTGATTCTATCATAGTGCCTTCTGACATGTCATGTATTTCTGATTTATGAATCAGAAACCTATAAGCACTACTGTTAAGTGCATATCCTACAAAGATACAATCGACTGTTTTAGGGCCAATTCTAACTTTTTTAGGAGCACGCACTTCAACCTTTGCAAAAACACATAACACTTGAAATTTTCCAGCAAACTTGCATTCTGTTTTCCTGCATTCTGCATTACATTTAGAGTGCAGTCCAGTTCAAGCGTGTATTCAGTTCGTCGGAGCTTTGTACGCTGCGGTGTTGCTCGTGCAAAGACGAAGCCGTTTTACCTTTCAAAGCATCTCGTCATTCCGTGAACACTAGCCGGGACGTGTTTGTTTTACGGGAAAAGGTATCACCTTGACTCGGCTGTTTTTTCCCTAACTCTTATGTCTCTCTACAGTATTGTTTCTTTAAATTTCGGACCTGCCATTCCAAGAAGCTGCTCAAAGAAGAAAGCTGTCTCTTTTAGAAAGTTAGAAGAATTTGAAGACATTGTAATTTCTTTATTTTCTGTCTACTTTATAAGCCATTGTTGGTAAATTATAAACCAACATATTAAAATTCACACCTTCAAAAATTCTCTCATGTTGTCATGATATATAATGAATACATTTTAGCAAAATTTGACAGGGACTAAGATAAATTAAAGCATCGAAAGAGAAGTTTGCATAATATTTTTGATGGCTCAATTTTTTAAATGTTATTTATCATTTTTACTAGAAATTGAATTTTGAATTTTATGAAATAGCTTCTTGTTGAATGATTTGTTCAATTCGAATTATTAATTTTAAAATACAAATTATTAATGTAGAGTATTTTAAATTATGTGTTTTGATTCAACATAAGTTTTTTTATGTGAAAAATGTTCACTTACCCTTTTCTATTATCTAAAACTTTGAACAGATATAATAAATTTGATTGATTCAATTCTTTCTTTAAATTAGTGAAATTGTTTCTGTGCTTTTTTTTTTTTAATTATAAAAACTAAATTTTGTTTATAAATACTCTTATTATTCTTTTTGAAAGTTGTCTAATTTACCTTTTGCACATTGATTACAGAATATAATATTATATGTACAGTGAGTTGTTTAGATAGAGAAATACAAAAAAAAGGTGGGGGAGAGAGATAAAAAAAAAAAAAAAGCAGAGAAAGATAATGAATGTTACAAAAAAAAGTAAAATTACATAATTTTCGGTGGAACATTCAAAATTGAAAAAATAAGTAACTTACAAATGGAATGAGGGAGTACTTTTTAGAAAAACAATAAAGGCCACGGTTAAATGCCCCCACCTTTTATGTCTTCACCCCCCGATGAATTCACACACCAAATATGAATTCAACCCCCCCCCCCCCAAAAAAAAAGGTAATTTACAAATGGAATGAGGGAGTACTTTTTACAAAAACAATAAAGGCACAGTTAAATGCCCCCACCTTTTATGTCTTTACTCCCGGATGAATTCACACACCAAATATGCGTTTAACCCCCACAAATAACCTTTCCATTTTCTCACTTTCTCATAACCATTAAAAATACACTTTAACTTCACCCACCCCATTTCAAAACAAATCCCACCCCCCACCGCGCCAAAAACTTACGGCTCCACCATCGTGCCGCCCGTCACCAACTCAGCCTCCACCTACGGCCCGTCGCCGTGCCCCCCAAATGGACAAATGCAACTTTAATTTGGTTCTAGTTTTTTTTATTTAAATGTTTAGTTTTTAGGTTGTATATATATATGTGTTATATGGATGTTAGTTTAAATATTTTTTATGTAGTATTATTGTTCATAAAGTTAGGGTTAAGATTATAAATTTTTTTTTGTCAAGTTTCTACATTTCAAAATTTGATTTTCAAATGTAGTTAAATTTTGTTGTTTAATAATTGTTCTTGGGCATGATATCGTTGAAAAAACTGAATTTTTGCACAAAACGAGAAGGAGATTTGAAAGCACGAAAATTACAAAACTGGGGTTTGCATGAAACTCGACCCTAGTTGGCTGAGTTTTGTGAATAAACTTAGAACTTTTGGCCGAGTTCAGTTACAAAGCTCGGCCAAATTTTTTGAGTTTCTTCACAAAACTTGATCCCGAGTTTCGAGTTTGGTAAAAAAAAAAAATCAAATTTCGCTACTGTTTGATTTTTTTTTTTAAATATACACATTATGTGGATTTTTTTTTTCGAAAATATACATTAATTACATTAATCGTAGAAGTTTTTTTTTTGAGAAAATAGATAATCCGTGAAACTTTGAGTCGAGAAATCTTAAAATTCTCGGTGAACCAGTATTGAGTTTTTGCAAAATGCGATTTTTTATAAAAAAATTGGAAATGAAATATACTACCCATATATTCATTAAATCATTACAACTACACAATAATGCAACAGTATGACCAAATACAACAATAATAACATAAAAAATAATTAAATACAAAGAAACACTATACAAATACAAAAAAATAAAATAAATAAACTATGCTTTAAAAAATTAAAAAAAAAACTTACATATATATAACGAACACTTCATTTTTCAACCATTATAACCAAGTTTCTTCAAGTTATTTTCATGGTTTTAATTTTTTTTGAAGAAGAAATATAGAAAGTTTGTTTATTTTTGTGTTTGGGGGTGGGGTAAACTCAGCACACCAATGCTGTCTTTGTCTTTTTAGCTATTACTTCAAAAAAAAATTGTGTGGGGTGAAGATATAAAAGGTGGGGGCATTTAACCGTGGCCAACGATAAAATTTTAAGGATTGAGTTGGGCTAAGGCATAAGTTGGCCAACGATTCGGTTGCCCGAGTTTTTTTACTTTGTTTAGTAATTAGTCTAAATATATTAATTTTAATTAATTAACTATATATCAAACTATGTTAATGAATGTTTTTTTTTTTTTTTTTTTGTGAGGGTTACAAGATCATACAATAATAAGATTACAAATCCCTAACTCAAGCTCTTGATCTTAAAACCTTAGTATCGCTGTCCACTCCTATCATGAGAAGAGGAAATACGAGTTTTCCTTTGCCTTCTAAAATGGTGTCCAGGTCTTCAATCTTTCAACGAGACAACCCCACACTAAGGTGTTCTCATGTCAAGAATAGAAAACAGAAGAAATAAGCAAAGATCCACCAAGTACTGTATCCCTAGAATCCGATTCAGAATACCAGGGCTCTCGAAACCATCTCGAAGAGCCCAACCATAAAAAAGGTAGTCCCACAACTACAACAAAGACCCATAACGAAAACCGAAAAACGAGACGCACAAGGCGCAGCAGAAACAACTAGCAACAACTAAAACACTATACTAATCAAGCACAAAAAACCTTAAAAACAGTAAACGAGATCAACACAGAAATACCCGAACGGTCACCGTGGCTCCGTTAGAATATTTTCTGTGTTGATCCCTCACAAGAAACGAAGCAAATATCTACATAAAAGAAAGAAACAAAAACTGGAACAACCAGATCGTCGGTGGCGACGGCGGAGCGGCGGCGGCAAACGACGGCGGCGACGACGGCGTCCGGCCAAGAAAAGCGTAGATCTGAAGATCTGCTCTTAGATCTTGCAAGAAAAACAAAAAAAAATGAAATCGGAGACAAGGCTGACGACGAACCGGAGACAGATCGGCGGCGGAGAAGGGAAAGAGCAACTCTCTAGAGAGAGAAGCTCTCCCTTCTCTCTACGAATGTATAAAGTTAATATTACGTTACCTAAATGCACACATCTAATTAACAATTATTTTTTATCCAAATGAATTAATGATATCTGTTAGGACACCAACAGTATGATGAGTACACCCTCCACTATTACTTTTCTTTTTCTTTTTAACGGGGACCTTCACTATTACTACATCTTATTAATACAATAATACAACATCACTCATTTCTATACAATTAATTTGACGTAAACACACAAAATAACTATTCATTCAACCGTTCTATATAATCTCAAAATAAACAGTTACTTGGAATTTGTTATGAAAAATGAAAAAATAAATAAATTAGATGGTAGATTTTGACTATCTATATATATATAAAAAGAGAATAGCCTGCCTAACTCATTTTCCCGCCCATTCCGTCTGATACAGTGCATTATTTTTTTATTTTTTTTCATGTTTCTTGAACATTATTTAATTGTACAAGTTTTGCAATATTTAATTGTATAGTTATAGCCAAACCGAAATGAGTGCATGCCTTCATTGATTTTCCAACTACTCTATATTTGAAAAACTCTTTTTTTTTTTTTCTTTCTATATTACAACTGTTGATTGGGTCTTTGTCTAAAAAAAACCATTTTATTAAAATTTGGTAACTTGGAGGCTCCCGTGTCCTGTGTCTACAGTCTACACCAAAAGCCCTATAAATTAATTAATTAATTAACAATTGACTGAATAATCACTTCAATTCATTTATTTATTTAGAAATAGCTAGCATTTAATTAAAGTTATTTTATCAGAATTTTTCCTTGATAGGCACGCCAAAGTCCTAATTATTAACTCAAATTTAAATATCAAACAAAACCCTAATTTGGGGTCTCAAGGTAGCTTGATATTTAAATAGTACTCCCTAGCTATTACGTTTACCATCCCCTCACAATATTTTGTCCACCGAATCAGTACTCCATTTGTAGAAGCTTTACGGATATATATCATGAAGTAACTTGCACGTATATGAAAATTGAAGATCTAGATGTATAGTTTGGAATATATATATATATATATATATATATGTAGTCATGCATGATTGATTTCTCTTGCAAGCTAGCTAGAGTGTAGAGACATATATAATGTTGAATGTTATACTATTAATATACTCATGTATATATATAACAGTGAATGCTTATTTAATCGCGTTCATTTATAATTAATCTTTATTAGGTCTGTTGTGAAAAACTTCGTGGATTAATGGACCCACCCCGCTTTCGGAATTGTTATATAATAATATCTTATAAGTTACTCCGTATAATTTAATCGTTGTTTAAACGAGTCTCCTTTCGACTATTCAAGAGGGAGGAGCTGTGATTGGTCGACAAGGATGAATCCCTAATTTCCCTTAGTCGCACTCAGGGACGCCGAGCCAGAGAAAAGGTAACTAAGAGAGTCTGTTAATTAAGGAGTAATTTTTAGTTTTTTTAGAAATTAATATTTTTTATTAAAAAAAATCTACTGCTCCATCACTTAAGTATAGCTTATAAATTGATTTTTAAAACATAAGGAGGGGTGGTATACCTTTTTTTTGTAAGGAGGTGGTATACTTTTTTTAGAAGATGTGAAAAGCTTATTTTAAGGTTTTTTTTTTTAATTATAATCTCTCAAACATCCTATCAATTGTTATTAAGAAACGGGCTCGAAATTACTTTCTTATTAATTTATCCATTTTCGAAATTTATCTAACTAACGCCCTATTGTTTTTGTTAATGGAGTTACAGGCTCAACGACTTCTTAGCTACTACATTTGATTTGTATTGTTATTCTATATGAGACTGGGTTTAAATTTACCAAGATAGCTCGGATCCAAAATTTATGTTTAGTGGAGCATTCAAATATTTCATACAATAAAATAGTGGGTTGTTAATCAATTATTTTTCGTATCCATACAATTATTTTATTTTATTTTTTTTCAAAAAATATAAGATTTATTTTGTATGACCATTCATTTTAGTATTTTTATTTGAAATAAATAGACGTCACAATAATATTTGATAAATTTAGAAAATGCTATATAGAATTATTTAATATATATTAATTAAATAAATATTTCAAAAACAAATAATTAAGAAAGTAAGAAAAGTTGTGAGAAGTAGTTAGCTTTATATGTAGATCTTCACCCCCTTGGCTTCACGCTCTCGGGTATTATATATAGAAATTATCATTGGAAAAAAAATGTTTGATGTTCAATTTTCTAATATTTCAATGAAGGGAAAAAATTAAGAGTACAAAATTTCTTGGAAAATGTTTATTTATTATACTTTTTTCCATTGCCCCTAACTAAATTGCTTATTTGACTAAATATAATTATACTTATGTTTTACAGGAATAAATATAATTAGATTTTATTTGTTCATAATTAAACAAGTGGTAAGGATTAATAAATGTTTCCTTACAGTTGATTCAAAAATTACTTTTACAATTAATTTCAATTTTTTATATTAATAATTATAGAGTTTGATATATAATCATTCACAGCCTATATCTTATTCAATTATTGCTTATAAAAATATTTTTGAGGCCCTTTGTTCAACATATGTGGAAATAAAAAAGAAGATTTTTGCAAGTTTTGGTGTGCAACCGAAAAATAAGTGTTTTTGACAATTATTAATAACTTCATTATAATTTAATCAGTACAATACTTATAAGTTATAATGAACTATTTTATTAGTTCTACAATGCCTACCACATACATAGCAGTATATTTATTAGTTCTGCGTTTTGCAATAATAATTAATGGGAAAATTAATTTGTTAATTATTTTAATAGAATTTATTTATCAAGAAAGAGTGTATACTAAAGAAAAGAAAGTTGAGTTACTTCAAATGTCATTGCAAAATATATGAATGAGACTGTCAAGCTTCAATCACAACTTTAAAAATAATTTATGTTTTTTTTTAATATGGTATATTTGATTTTTCTCCAGTTATTTGGTTATTATGATGGTGTTTTCACACCCATTTCAATAGTGGATTGTCAAACTTCAACCATAGACTATCATTTAGAGCTTTGTCTCTATATTGATTATGTTCCAATCTCAAATTCTAAGGAATGATTGGAATAATGTTTATTTATATGTTTACCATTTTTTTTCTTAATTTGATTGCCAGTGATGAATTTGTAACTTACTTTGCAGAGAAGCATATCGACTTACCGCATTTTAAGTCACATTAGGTTCTCAATATTTTGATAAATATTTGGGAACGTGTATTGACACTTTCTTTTTGTTGGAGTTGATGTGGTAAGTTGGCCAACATGGACTAATATAACTGACTTTTTTATCAATGTTTTACCTTCTCCAAAAATGATTTTTTTTACTAATACTTTATGATTTAAAGTTGAATATGTATCGACATTTAATACATGATTTTATTTTTTTTCCTAGGTGTAGTATATATATATTACATAGAATTGAGTTCTATGTAGAATTAGGCGTGTGATAGGGGCTCTCGATTTTCCTCTCATCAGTTGAGCAATGACCTTTACGAATCAGGTAAGCGTGAGCAGCCGAAAGAGAACTTTTACAACGAGCTTAATTTCAATATCGTATACTGGTTTAGATATCAAAAGGTAAATTCAAGTCCGGATAATAGTGCCCTTTCAAGGACGGGTTCATTGGTGCACTTCTCACCTAGGTCAACTGAACTCTGTCAAGTGCGGTTTAGTGTTTGGTCATGTTCTTGAGTTAGTATCATTGAAGAAAATATAACTTTTATTATGTGAATATTTACGTATGTTTCTTACTACTATTTATTTAAGTTGATGATTTTCCTAAACTTTTTTATATTTTGTGATTAGCTACAATTAATCTTGAAAGTTGGGAATTGATTTTTTTTTTTTTTGATGGAAGTTAAATACTCATCCCTTTTTTTCCCTTCTCATGACTCGAACCCAGTAGTGGTGCTCAAACCACTTGAGCTATCCCACTTTGTCAAAGTTGGGAATTGAAATGATCTATCTGATTAGTTGGGAGTTGAAATGATCTCTTATTCATCTTTAATAATTAAAAGAAAAAGAATGTGCTTTGCGTACTAATTAATACAAAGAGTTATGATAAGATTTGTTCATATTTCTTACATTATTTGATTATTTTTCACATTTGTCATATTTCAATATCTTTCAATAATTTATCCACTCCAAATAGTAAATTCTACACTAATTTTATTCTTAATGTGTTTAAAATTTAAATAAACTATCATTAATGTGAACCCACAAATAAATTAAATTGAGCAAATTTCTTCAATTTATGTTATAAAAATAATTTTTAACAGCAACATATTATACGGTTTTTTTTAGTAACAATATTAATAATAGCATAATATTAATTATTAAGTTATTACTCCGTAGTAATATTCATAATCGTGCATCGCACGGGTGAAATACTAGTGAAGGTAAAAACTACAAACTGCAATATTGCATACATGCAATATTATGCAATATTAACCAATTAAGGTAAATTAAGTTCAAATTTATTGGTCAAATGCGGGTCAAAATTAATTAGAATATTTATTTTCGTTTTCAAATATTATCTTATTACATGACCAAAACTATATTACTACAAGACCAAAAATCAAAAGTGTATTACTGCATGTTCAAAAATATTATGAACATTTATTTTTTTTTGAGCAAAAATTATTAAAATAATTCTGACTTATTCAACTACTATATGACTAAAACAATGCTACTGCAATATGCAAATATCCTAACAAACTAACTACCCAATAATATCTTTTAATTCCTAACTAATCAAAATATATTTTATTATGGGCCTTGACTTCACCTTGACCTGCTAAATTCATTGGGCTGCCCTTCAACCCGACTCTCAACTGTATGTAATTTTGAGCCCACGACCCTCATTCCTATCAGTGTATTACTACATATCCAAAAATATTCTGAACACTTAATTTTTTGGGTGAATTTATCAGAATGTCTTGACATGTAGTATTAAATTTTTGGCCTTGTAGTGATAAGTTTTTGACCTTGTAGTAACAATATTTTGGTTATGTAGTAAACCACCTGTTTGTGACCCACAAATTTTATGGGCAACCCGAATTCGGGCTTATGAACCGCAATTTTTTAAAAATTATCTTAATTTGACTTTTGGATTAAATGAGCTTAAGGTTTTGACTTGATCTAATTGGGATGAAATGCATTTATGAAATAAGTATCCTTTGTGAACTCCCTTCGGTTTGTTTGAATTGGAGAATTTAATTTGAAAATGTATTTCAAATAATTTTTTTTATCCGAAAACTATTTTATATAAATGGGGAGTTATGAATGTTTAGATGGAAAAAATCTATGTTAAATTTATGGATTTCTTGGCATTAGGGTCTTTTATACGCAAGGTGAAGCTGAAATTATCATAGTCGGATTCCTTTTCATGGAAAGGATCTTACGATAGGATAGAAAATTTAGTACCAAAATGATGTACTTCCTCCATCTCATAGAAACTTGTACACCTGGGATGACACACAATTTAATAAATGTGTAAGAAAATGTGTAATAAGTGATATTTTGAGGGGTAGTTTTGTAAAATTTAATGAATAAAGTAAAGTAAAAAGTAGATTGAGTGTGGAAAAGTAATGACATATGGGTAAATAATAGTATATTTTGAGAATGTGGGTTATGAAGATATTTCCTTTTATGTAGTGTGCAAATTGATATGACACATCCATTTATAGAAAGTGTACAAATTCCCGTGGAACGGAAGGAGTATCAAGCTTTGTCGAGTATTGATCCAGAGTTCGAGGTATAAGACTTTCCATGACTGAAACTGTGGTGAAAAGCAGTGTCATCTCAAGTCTCTTCTCTGTCATGAGACTATTAGAAGTAAGCTTGCAAAAGTGGATGCTATTTATGTGAAAGTAGCCCTGAGTCTGTTAGTCACTTAGGGCATGTTTGTTTTGGGACTCACCCGTCCGGACGTGGGACGTAACGTCCTTGTTCTATTTCGAGATTTTACATCCGGATTTCCCCATCCAACTACACTCATCCCTAAAAATACCTATACATCCTACTATTAAATCTCATCCAACCACTCTTACACAATTTGATTTGACATAAAGTTACATCTCATCCTACTCAAAATTCAAAAACAAACACACACAATTACTATTCATCAGGATTTCTCCATCCAAGAATTCCCCATCCAGAATTTTCCACATCCTACATAATCCCAAAACAAACATACCGTCCATCTTCTCTTAATATTTGGGCTGCAGTGTGCCACTGGCTTTTGTGCTCTTTGTTATACTTTACGTATGTGAAAGAACAATTTTTGAAACTTGTTAGCTTAGGGAGGAACACTATTTCTATACTTTTTTTTGGTTTGATTTGGCAAAGTGTGGTTTGGAAGTTGTGGAATTTAAAAAAAAAAAATCATATTCAGCTAGTCATCTTCAACAACAACAAAGATCTTCAAAGGCATCAAATTTTATTCATGGAAGTGGTTGAGAGACAAATACCTTCTTCCTTTTGTCGTTCTTTTAATGATTCAAACCGTGTTTATATTGAATGTATACTCACTAAATTATAATATCGTTTGTTACGACTGCCACTCATGTCATTTCATGTTATACGATTTGTAATATTATATTTATCTTTAAAAAAAAAAGAGTGAATATATTATTCGGAAAAACATTAAAATCTCAATATCAATCATTACAACATCCATCTTATGATCTAGAATTTAATGCATTGATATCTTACTTAATTAGCAAGATATAGGTTAGTTTTCTCATTGAACCTAGCTTAAAAGAGTTTTTACCTAATAATTTCTTAATTCTTTTTTTTTCTTGAAGAATTTTTATTTTTTTTATAACAATTTAAAAGTAGATACCTGCTTCAAAACTGTGAAGTTCCATCATTGAATTATAATTAGTGGCAAAGATAGACCCTTTTTTGCAATTTAATTTTTCAATCAGCTAAAACTAATTTATGAAACACAAAACAAACAGTCATATAAAAAATATTATTAAAAGCATAAATCTACCGATATTCCGAAGGCACCGACGATTTTCGCAGAAGATGTAATATGCCTGTATTTCACGTCAATATTTCGTTGATTTTGATCCAAATTTTCTAAGATCCAGGTTATCCGATCTAACGGATATAAGGGTTTTAGATGACGCAAAATTCCCCCAAATTTTGTAACTGATTCGTATGTGATTTTCTCTTACAATTAAGGGGTAATAAATTGTTTAAGGATCTACGTTATTGCGGTGTTGAAAAATTGAGCTGCAAAAATGCCGGTGAAGACTGGGAATGCGTCGATTAGGGATCGGACGCAGGAGTTCTTAGGGATATCAGAGAGGGTAAAAAAGTCATTTTCGTCGCAGAATGGGCCGAGCAGCAGCGGATCGAGGTCGGAGGAGCCGCCACGGTCGGCGGTGGCGATGCAATCGGAATTTAATCGCAGGGCATCGAAAATTGGGTTCGGGATTCACCAGACGTCTCAGAAGCTAGCTAAGCTGGCAAAATGTGGGTAATTATTTTTGTACGTTTAGTTATTTTGAGCAGAGAACTGTTTTGTGGTAAATATAGTGGTTTGGGGAAATGTATAGTGATCTTGGTTATTGCTTTTGTTTTTATTGTGTATACATATTCTGAGTGATTGATTGCATTGCATGCCTCTGATATTGTTTTGTATCTACTGTCATTGAATTTCAATCAAAGAGCTAGACATAGCATTTGATTTTCCAACAGAAATTTGCACAAGTCAAGATAAGTGTTGCCCATTTGGCTACACATTGACATTGAATATTGTTCAGTATGCTGTTTCTGGAGTTTGTGAATTATCAGAGTTGCTTGTGGGTTGATTATGGCTTAATGTGTTTGTATTTTGTTTGTACATTGAATTGAATGCCTGTAATTAATTCTGGATGAAGATTAATAATTTCTTGGTGTTTTAGTGTGCTCTGGGTACGAAAATTTGTACCCCATAAGCTAATTTACTGGTTTGGGACTTGCAAGTTACAAGAGTTGTTTATGGAAAGATTCTTGTAGATCTTTGAAGTTTGAACTATGTTACCAACCATTTTTTGTGGATACAGAATTGAATTCAATAAACAAGCTTGTTCATGACTATGATTGGTTGTCTTAGTCTAATACTACAAATATCTACAATGAGTTTGTGATTCTGAAACTAAATAATTTCGAAAATTTTGATCTCCAGTTGGAGCTGGAGGCCTATTGCCTGTTTGAATTTTTTTATTCTTTCTTTGAATTTGTATTCGTTATGAGTGGTAACTGGATGCAGGTTGAGAGGATATTCCTATGAAATGCTAGAATGGATAGATAAATGCATCTCTAAGAAGCTTGTGATTTTTTACCAACTTGATGTAGTTTTGGTCTTAAGATCATAACTTTCTGTCTTAAGTTGTTGCATGTAGCTGAATGAGTTTTTATATGAATAGGGCAAATATATTAATTTAGTTTTGCATTGTCAACATTGCGACTTATGATCCTGTTGTTGAGGTAAAAAGATTAGCTGATATTTGAATAACTACCCTTCAAAGAGTTTTACTTCCTTTATTATTTATGGGCATTATATTGTTGGACACGAGCCCATAATAAGCTTTAGGGGATTTTGCTTTATGGATTGATCTTTTCATTGCCAAAATTATTCTATACTTGTTTTTTTTCTTTATTCTAAGAGTTATGACCAAATCAGTAATATAATGGTTTCTATTACAGTGGCAAAGAGGACGTCAGTTTTTGATGACCCTACCATGGAAATTCAGGAGCTAACTGCAGTTATTAAGCAAGATATAACAGCTCTTAATTCTGCAGTAGTTGACCTCCAGCTTCTAAGCAATTCACGTAATGAGCAGATATCCACTGATACAACGACCCATTCCACTACAGTTGTTGATGATTTGAAGAATCGTTTGATGAGCACCACAAAAGAGTTCAAGGAAGTTTTGACCCTGCGAACAGAGGTGAACCTGGAAACCTTTCTCCATTTTCATTTTGTTTACGAATGGATGACTTTTTATTTGTGTAAGTTGTCACTAACTTAATACACTTATTTTGTAACAGAACTTGAAAGTTCATGAGAACAGGAGGCAGTTATTTTCTTCTTCAACTTCCAAGAATCCTGCAAATCCTTTTATCCGTCAGCGTCCTTTGGCTACAAAGTCTGCTGCCAGTACCTCAGCCGCCCCTCCTCTTCCATGGGCTAATGAGGCAGAATCTTCATCCCCACCTTTCTCTAAGTAAGAACAGAAATTAATGTGTATAGTTACTTGTTAATTGTTATCCTCTCCAACTTCAATTCCAAGTGATATTTTGACCCTTTCTTTTAGTATAGTTTCTGATAGTCGTATAGGTTCTGCTGTTATTTGTATGATTACTTGATTAAACAACTTAAACTAGAATTGCCAAGATATGAACAAACAGATTCATTTGTCAGAAGAACTTACTTTGTTAACTCCTCTCATAGGAATAAGGGCGAAGGGGAGTCTCAGCCATTACTGCAACAGCAACAAAATCAACAGCAAATGGTTCCATTACAAGACAGCTACATGCAGAGTAGAGCTGAGGCTCTTCAGAACGTGGAATCAACTATTCATGAGCTAAGCAGTATCTTCAATCAACTAGCTACCTTAGTTTCTCAGCAAGGAGAGATTGCTATCAGGTCACATATGATCGTTTACTCGTTGGCTTTGCATACTGTCTGCATTCTATATACATGATGCACTTGCGATAAATTGACATCAACCAATTAACTCTTGACAGTGCAATAACTAATAAATATGATCATTCTTTGTTGCTCACCTATCCTTTTTTTGTGATATTCTTATCAAATGCTTATCGCAATGTACTGCTCATTTTAGCTCGTAATTATAGGTGTTTAAATTTATATTGAACTGGTGTAAAAGCAATTGATTGGTTTTCTTGGTTTTGGTTACTTAACTCATTTTCAAATACATTGATGCACTATTCATATGCGTATTATGTGTTGTGATTTGTTGATTGCTTGAAATGGTACTACGGTGTTCCCCTTTAGGAGAAGAAAGGTATCCAATAAGGAAAAAGGCCAAAAGGTTTAGAAATTTTGATTTTGTCCTTGCATCTTAGTAATCTTGAAGTAAAAATGGAGAAAAATGATCGCCTTCTAAAAGTCGAAGCTTCAGTCAATTGGTCAAGGTGCATCATGGCATAATTTTGTTATGTCAATCCTTGTATATTTTGACATCTAAAACATCACAAACCCATAACCATTCTAGCTTCTGACTCTTAAATCATTAAGCAATTTCTTCTAACAGTGATTCTGAACATTTTTTACGTGCACTTAACAGGATCGACGAGAACATGGAGGATACACTCTCAAATGTGGAAGGAGCTCAGGGAGCTCTGCTCAAGTATCTGAATAGCATCTCGTCGAATCGGTGGCTGATGATCAAGATATTCTTTGTATTGATGTTCTTTCTCATGATATTCCTCTTCTTTGTGGCCTAGATCTAAGTAGAGATGTATCTATACTTGTACTTTTCCAAAAATCTCTTTAGTTTTCATCTATTTGTAATTTTGTACATCATTACTGCAATTGTTTTGAAGCTGTGAGTATTATCACGAGGTAGGGTGATCTGAATATATAGACACTATTTTACAATGAGAAGGTGCAATAGGAATTTTTTCCATGTATTTTAGACTCCGTGAAAACTTACAAGTCATGGTTTGAGGTAGACATGACAAATAGTGATGTCTTGTTGACACGATAGTGATACGATAAGATGATAATTTTTTCATGTTGAAAGACATGACTAGAGAATTAAACATACATACTGTATGTAAAAGGGTAAATTATTGTATGCACAAGGTGCATCCCATGTAATTGTATTGAATAATACTAATACGCTTATAAACTAATAACATAACATTTTAGGCGACTAGATGATTAGACATACACATGGTTGCAAGGCTAGTCTTGCTTCTTATAGATTGTTGATCACATTAAAGTTGTGACAAGAACATATGTAAAAGGAAAGGGTAAATTTTTGTATCCACAAGTTTCATCCAATGTAACTGATACTTATAAATTAATACCATAGTATTTTTGCATGCAATTTGACATATATGTTAACGTATTACTATGAAGTATATATAAAATGCAGCTAATCCCCCTGATATTGATTATACCAATCATCACGACCAAATTCTTTTAATTCTTCTAATGAGACTTGAGGCGCTGGAGGTCCGTTTGGATTCCTGATGTATATGTCTCGAGACGAATATGCTACAACATGGTCGACGTTATTTGTCGAGAGCGGATACGCGTGGGCGTTGAATCTATGCCCTTGACGAACATGGACGTTATTTGTCAAAAGTGGATACGCGTGGGCATTGAACCTATGCCCTTGATGAACATGGACGTTATTTGTCGTCGAAAGTGGATATGCGTGGGCGTTGAACGGCTTGGTAGTTGAATTTCTTGAGCGTTTAACGCTATTTTGTCACCATCCACCACGAGCACCCGAAAATCAGACCAAAAATCATCATCGAGTTAGTTAGTTAGTTTTTTTTTTTTTTTTGAGAGAGAGAGACAAAGGGAAACGAAAGAATATATTAATTTATTTGAAAATGGTTTAGGGTGTATTTATAATTAAGTATTCCGATTCGGAAGGGATAATGTTGTGTTAATTAACTTCTCCAGTATTATTATTCTATCTGAAATCAATTAGATTCTCAACAAATTATGGGTATCGCTACTAACACCCAAAAACCTGTTATACACACCCCGTTATTTTAAAAATAAAAATAGATAATTGTAAAATGACTAAGTAACCCTTATACAAATTAAAGATAATTTTTTTAAAAAAAATCTTAAAAAATGTAATTAAAATTTGAAAAGTATTTTAAAAGATTAATAAAATCTTAAAAAATAATTAGTTTAAATAAATCAAATATTTTTTTAAAAATAATATGAAAAAATTAAATATTTTTTAAAAAGAAAAAAATAAATTGTTCAAATAAAAAATTAAAAAATCAATTAAAAATAAATAAATTCGTAAATTTTTTAATAAATTGTAAAAAATTTAAAATCACCTAAATCTTAAGAATTAATTATAAATATTAAAAATATAATTGATTTAATTATTTTTAAAAATTTAGTTGAAATTTTTAAATTTTATTTAGCTATATTTTAATTTAAAGATTTTATTTTTTTAATTTAATATTGAGTTTTTTTTTCTTTATTATTTTATTTAATTTTTTTTCAAAAATAATCGTTAATCCTTAATTTTTTATTTTATTTTATTTTCCAGATTTTTTTATTATTTTTTTCATTTTTTTATTTTTTAATTCATTGTTCCATTTTTAATTGATTTTTAAAATTTCGCTGATTTTTTTTAAATAATTTCAACGTTTACAAGTAATTTTATTGTATTGTTGTTTTTTTTTTTTGTTAATTAAATTTTAAATTTTATAAGTTTTTAAAGATTTATTTAATTTTTATTAGTTATGAGAGTAAAATGGTAAATAAGAAATAATTGGGGTGTGTATAGTAATAAAAATTGAATTTTAAATTTTAATGGGGTGTGTTTAACATTTGGGGGTGTGTATAACATTTTATGGGGTGTTATTAGCCCCACCCCAAATTATACTGCATATCTCTTATTTTTAGATGAATGTAGGTTATTTATGGAATCAATTATTTTTTTATTGTGTTAATATTTATTTTTTTCAATTTTCTCGAAATTCGAAAAAATATTGTGGCAGATTTTTTGGTATCACGAAATAATCAGATAATGATGTTATTGTTACAATCGTATATGGATTTTTTTTTTTTTATGGAAGTTAAATACCCATCCATTTTTCTCCTCCCCAAACTCGAATCCAGGACCTAAGGCCTAGGTAGTCCCCTCCCCATGACTCGAACCCAGGACCTAAGGCCTAGGTAGTGGTGCTCTAACCACTTGAGCTATCCCACTTTGTCTTACAATCGTATATGGATGATATGCGTTCTAATTAGGATGATATGCGTTCTAATTACTAATTTAGGTAAATCCCTTTATTCTCTCCTCAAATTTAACTAAATTTTCATTAAAAAAATTAAAATAAAAATTTCAGCATTTAATTTTTAAAAAACAATTACGTCAAATATTTTTTACATTAAAAAGAAAAATACTTTTATATTCAAATTATTTAAATAATAATTTTATGTAGAAAAATCTTTAATAATATTAAACAGATTTTTTTGATCGTAAAATGGAGGGAAAATATCAATTTTGGTCACCCAGTTTTACCTCTTTTCATATTTGGTGACTCACATTTAGTCACTATCAAAATTGGTCACCAAGTTATTATATTCTATCAAAATTCATGACTCTGTTAGTCAATCTGTCATTGACTAACGGAGAAAAAGTTTTGAGCCGTGAAATTTCTCAAAACCTAAGGTTAAAGTTAAAAAAATCTCATTCATCTTCTAGAACTAATGAAACAAACGCAAGCAAAAATGAAACATGTGCAAAAATTAAAATTATTTACATTATATTTAAAACAGGTCAGAAGGAGTTCTAATGCATCTTCTACTAGAACGTGATTCAATTAACCATGTTGTTGGTTTACTTTTTATTTTATAGATTATGAGAATTCTTTGTCGTGCATCTTCTAGAACGTGATAGTAGTCAGAAAATTTCAGTAAGTTTTTAATAATTATTTAACTCAATTATGAATTCATTTTTGTTGGTTACTTTTTATTTTACAGAAAATGAGAAACTGAAGAGATTGAATGCACAACTTCAAGAGATAGAATGCAACTTTGTACTCTGATTTTTTTTTTAAAAATATTGTACTCTGTTTTTCAATTTTTGATTTCATATTGAATTTGTGTAATAATTGGAGATATATAAACTTATTTCAATTCATTTCCCTATTTATAATTATTGAAGCATTTGTGGTGAAGATTAATTGTAAAGAATTTTCTAAAATTATCCATTCAAGAAAATTTCATAAACTTATTTTTCATTCTAAATATTTTTCTATAAGATTATTATTGCAGATTTCTTGAAAATTGAAATGTTAGTCAAACAAATTGGGCATTTGAAATTAATTAATTCCTTTTGACCTATTATATTATGTTCTAGAAGATGCATCAGAATTCTGATCTATTATAAATATAATGTAAATATTAGTAATTTTTGCACATGTTTCATTCTTGCTTCTGCGTTTGTTTCATTAGTTCTGGAAGATGCATGAAAATATTTTAATCTTAGGTTTTGAGAAATTTCACGGCTCAAAACTCTTTCTCCGTTAGTAATGACAGATTGACTAACAGAGTGATCAATTTTAATAAAATATAATAACTGGGTGACCAATTTTGATAGTGACTAAATGTGTGTGACCAAATATGAAAAGAGGTAAAACTGGGTGATCAAAATTGATATTTTCCCCAAAATGGAGTATTCAAAGTTACTTTAAATTTTAAATATTTTTATAGTAATTTTTTATATTCATAAAATATTTTGTATTCAGTTTTTTTTAAATAATTTATATGCAGTTCTGTATTTAATTTAATTTCATATTTTTTATCACAATAATTTTCATATTGGTTGTTTCATAAAATTTTAATATTGGAGTATATATTTTTTAATATTCATATTTTTAAAATAAAATTGGCACAAGTTTTTTTTTTTAATTAAATGCTAGGAGATTTATTTAGATTTAGGGAGATAATAAAGAGATTTTCTTTGGACTACAATTAGCATAAATTAATTATTATAAGCATGACTTTTTATATACTAACAAAAGATTTTATCTTCAATAAATTTGAATAATTCATTATATTTTTAAAAAAAGTTATTTTATAACTTTTAATATCAATAAATAATTATTAAATTAAAATTTATGTAAATAGTAAGTATTTTTATATTTAATTATGAGACGAAGGGAGTACGTGATCATTCATTCGAGTAGGTTGGAATTTATATATTTTTATTCGGGGAAATATCAATTTTGGTCACCAAGTTTTACCTCTTTTCATATTTGGTCACCCACATTTAGTCACTATCAAAATTGGTCACTCAGTTATTATATTCTATCAAAATTGATTAATCTGTTAGTCAATCTGTCATTGACTAACGGAGAAAGAGTTTTGAGCCGTGATTTTTCAAAAGTTAAAAAATTCTCATGCATCTTCTAGAACTAATGAAACAAACTCAGAAGCAAGAATGAAACATGTGAAAAAATGATCAATATTTACATTATATTATAACAGGTCAGAAGGAGTTCTGATGCATGTTCTAGAACGTGATTCAAGTTGTTGTTGGTTTACTTTTTATTTTATAGATAATGATAATTCTTTCTCATGCATCTTCTAGAACGTGAAAATTGCTGGATTGTCAGAAATTTTCAGTAAATTTTTAATAATTATTTAACTCAATTATGAATTTACTTTTTATTTTACAGAAAATGAGAAACTCAAGAGATAGAATGTACTCTGTTTTTTTTTTAACAATTGTACTCTGTTTTTCAATTCAAATTTCATAAACTTATTTTTCATTCTAAATATTTTTCTATTAAAATCATTATTGCAGATTTCTTGAAATGTTAGTAAAAAAATTGGGCATTTGAAATTAATTGAAATAAACCTGAGTTTCTCATTTCCTAATTATTTATAAAATAAAAAGTAAATCAATCAATCACGTTCTACAAGATGCATCAGAATTCCTTCTAACCTAAGAATTCTGATCTATTATAAATATAATGTAAATATTATAAATATAATGAAAGAATTCCGACCTATTATAAATATAATGTAAATATTATAAATATAATGTAAATATTGGTAATTTTTGCCCATTTTTCATTCTTTCTTCTGCGTTTGTTTCATTAGTTCTGGAAGATGCATGAAATTTTTTAAACTTAGGTTTTGAGAAATTTGACGGCTCAAAACTCTTTCTCCGTTAGTCAATGACAGATTGACTAACGAGTGATCAATTTTGATAGAATATAATAACTGGGTGACTAATTTTGATAGTGACTAAATGTAGGTGACCAAATATGAAAAGAGGTAAAACTGGGTGACCAAAATTGATATTTTTCCTTTTTATTCATATTCTATATATATAAATTGTGATCGATTATAACACGCGGGATTGTAAAAAAAATAAAAATTATTTAAACATTGTTGATTTTTTTATTTAATAACATTCCATATAAACTGCAACAATTATACTATTGAAAATATAAGAAAAATAAATTCCGTACATTTAATTTCTGCCAATTTTAAAGTAAAGAATTGAATGAAAATGTAAACAAAAAATAGCAAGTATATTGAACTTTCTTCGAAATTTACATTAAATACACGCAATTAATAATTATTGAGACATCATTCATAAAATTTTGAGACTCTTCTCGACCATAAATTTTCATGTAAGATTAAGAAGCCCGAATAAAAGAAACTACATTACATTTTAAGGGGAGTAATCATTTTTAAAAAAAAAATGGTGTAGCACTAGGGTTGTAAACGAATCAATCAGTATTCGCTTCGATTAGTGAAAATATTCGAATATTCGTATTCGTATTCGTTTAATTTTCAAATAATAAATTTGATTCGGTATTCGATTTGAATGATTATTCGATATTATTCGATTCGATTCGAGTATTCGATTCGATTTTTTAATACATATTCTAAATATTATTTTCAAGTATTCGATACTATTCGATTCGAAAATTTATGGAGAAAATTTTTAAAATAATATTATAGGAAATGAGACAAATATACATTTAAAAATATATTTATGTATATATATTATAAAAATATAATCGAATACTTACGAATATCGAATCGAATATCATAATTTTGTATTTGTATTCGTTTATTAATCGAATCAAAAAAAATATTTGTATTCGAATCATAAAATTTCGAACACGAATATCAAAATTCGAATATGAATACCGAATCGAGCAAAATTATTCGATTCGTTTACAACCCTACGTAGCACAAAAAAAAGCAATGAAGATAAACATTAAACCATAATCTAAAGCAAGTATTAGCCAAAATATGTTTCTTATAAACGTGGAGCAGCAGAAGCCATCGCAAGCATTTATACCTAATAAAAAAAGGTTAGAAAGCTGAAACAAATATTATGAAATCCTGAACTCATGATAGAAATACATTGAATATAAAAGTCATAAACCTATTACATGAAATAATTTCGTATGTATAGAATTCTGAAGAAAGCCCCATAGGTCGAATATGAGAAATTAGTCTAAAAAATTATTAGTTTGAAGCCGTTGTAATTAAACAAATCCACCATGGTCCATGACAAAACATTAGTTACATTATCCAAAACATGCATCCATGATAATGAATTCATATATCAAAAATTCTGAAAATGACCCTTTCACTTTCTACATTTTTTACCACCAGGTTCAAGTCCTTCATAGTTGTATAATTCATCATTACCACCCTCGACACCCAAAAAATGAAAAACACAAATAAGTTTTTTGTTATAAATTTACTATTCAGAAAATCAATCACCACAACACCCTTGTAAAAATGTCACACAAATTATTTTTTAATACCAAATGATTCCAAAGTCTGCAAAAAAAAAAAAAAAAGTGAGAATGTGGAAAATAAGAGCGGTAAAATGAAGCGGAGACATGAGGGTACATAGATAACAATGAGTTCAAATCACATGTGAAACAAATTTTTTTTTTTTTTTTTTAAATAGTAAAAACTCTATGGTAATTAAGAATAACTAATCTTATAATTAAAGAGGTAGTGAGAGGAGAAAAAACAGACACGATTATAAAAACGGGCTACAAAAAAAGTGTTCAAGATGAGATTTTAGAGAAGATGATACATAAGAGATATTAGAAATGACCGAAGCAGTGATAAATGGTTAATAGAAAGTAAGAGATAAATGTTTATGATAAAGAAAAACGGTTTAGGAGAAGTTAGATGAGAGAGAAGGAAAAACGGTTTAGGAGAATTGAAAATAGAAAAAAAAAAAAAAGTGAGAATTAAAAATACTATCCAACTTTTAAAGAGAGGAGAGTATTTCAAAATGGAGTGATTTGGTGAATGCTGGAAAACTGTGAAATAGATGAAATAAAGATTTAAAAGAATATGGTTGGGTCGTATAAATTAATTTGTTTGTACTTAATTTGGTGTCCTTAGGTACAAGAGTCATATAAAAAGCATTGAAAATGTTGTGTACTAGTGTTATTGTCTTCTTGACACGATAAAATTAAACACGAACTTAACATGATAAGGATATATGTAGATACAATACGATCGAATACGATATTTTTTATATCCACACAACACAATACAACACGATAATGACATGCAACACAATAAAAAAATTTAACACTACAAAAAAAAAAGGGCTTTTTGCCACATAGCTTTTGTTGGGTGTTCATTGGGTTATTCCAAAATCCATAGTGGTTGTGCTTAAGACAATTTGTTACACCCTATTAGCTAAAAATGAATTTAAAATGTTTGTTGATTAAAAAAAATTATATTGAATTTTATTATATAAAATAATTTTTTTTAACAATCCCGCATATTACGCGGGTCTTACACTAGTAACACTACAAAAAAAACAGTTTTTAGTGACAACTTTTTTTGTCACTAAAAATAATTAGTGACAATTTTTTAGTTTGTGGCTATAAATCGTGTGACTAAAAGATTAGTGGCGAAAATGTTTTAAACATCACTATATGTCATATTTTTAGTCACGTACATATTTTGTCACCAAAACTTATGTTATAGTCGCATATCTTAATTGCCGCTGTTACTCAATGTTTTAGTTACACGTCCTTGTTGTCATTATTACTCAATGTTTTAGTCACTTTTTTTTTTTTGTTGCTATTTCTTAATGTTTTAGTCACATATATTTGTTGTCACTGTTACTTGATGTTTCTGTCACATTTATTCACTGTCACTAAAACACGTAGTATAGTTACAAAAAAAAATCATGTCACTATAATTGAGATCTTTAGTCATGATTGATTAAATATGAAATTTATGTTACAATATAATAGTCGTAACTATAACATTTTACAAGCCGTCACTAATTAAGATTTAATTATTAGGAAAACTAAAAAATCTCATCACCATTTATATTTTATATATTAATATTTTAAATAAAATTTTAATAAATATAATAATATCTTAATTTTTTGAGACACGGTAGTTATCACTACAACTATCAACTAAAAATCTCGTAAAAATATATATTAATTTAATTAATTTAAATAATAACATTTTAATATAGTTTAAAGTGCAATGATAATAAATTTTTGATATTGATTTTATAATTATAATGCACATCCTCCTATTTGTTCATTGAAATAAATTATTACAAATTGAAAGTAAAATAACATACAATATGATAGAAAAGTGCAAATATAAAATACATCAATACTTAAAATAAATAAATAAACTAAAGTAAAATGGCTTCAAAGAAATTAAATAAATCATTGATGAATTGTTGTAGAATTTACCCTAGCATGCAGAGATAAGGAACATTTTTTATCGGCTGGTCCCGGCTCGGAGGCCAGTCGGGACCAATGAAAATCTTAAGTTGGAGCTGCAGGGGTTTGGGTCAACCAGCTGCAGTTTCGGCACTGTGCGAGCTCATCCGTGCTCGGAAACCTGACATTGTTTTCCTCACTGAAACGTTATCATATTGGGTTCGCTTAGAAACTATTCGTGTCACTTTAAATTTCTCTTCATATTTTTCAGTAGATTGTATTGGTCACAGTGGTGGCCTTGCCATGTTTTGGAATAATAATATTTGCTCTATTTTGAATTATTCCCGTAACCACATTAATTTACATATTCATGATGAGAATGGGGATTGGAGATTAACAGGGGTTTATGGATACCCAGAACGCACTCGTCGACACATGTCTTGGTCATTGTTCCGCTCATTAGCACAAATTAATAATTGCCCATGGGTTTGCATTGGAGATTTCAACGATCTTCTATCACCAAACGATAAGCGAGAAAGGGTCCCTCATCCTCAAGCACTCTTCTGTGGGTTTCGGGAAGCAGTGAATGATTGTCGCCTCACAGATATCCCTTTACAAGGTTACCCCTTCACCTGGAGTAGAGGAAGGGAAGAGAGACTAGACAGAGCCATGGCAAACCCTGCTTGGCATGTCCATTTTCAAAGCGCCGAACTCTTCAATCTGGTGGCTCCCATCTCAGATCACTCTCCCATTCTTTTGTCTACAGCCCCGACAGTGGCTTTTATCTGAAGGAAAGCATTTCGTTTTGAAAATTGATGGTTGGAGGAACCATCCCTGAAAGCGGTGATCCGACAATGTTGGTGGGGTTTCAAAGATTTGGAAATCACTACAAGATTAAATGCAACCAGTGAAACCCTCCTTTCGTGGGGAAGAAATGTGGATTCGAGGTTCAGAATGCAGAAAAGGAATCTTGAGAACCATATATTTTGCCTCCAGGGTAATATGAGCCGAAGAGGTAGAGATGAATGTGCCACGGCAAGGGCAGAGCTGGGGAGGCTTCTTCAGCAGGAAGAGCAAGGTTCATTGGCTTCGAGGGGGTGATCTCAATACTAATTTCTTTCACCAATCGGCGTCTACTCGAAAGAAACATAACAAAATTCAGCGCTTACAAAATGATCAAGGGGAATGGGTAACATCGCAAGAAGAGATTTGTGGAGTAGTTCATGATTACTTTAGTAATATCTTCCAGCTAGACCTAGCGAGGGATGATTGCACGGAATTCCTCCAACCCGTTAGACAAGTGATTTCTGCCGACCAAAGTTTTCAGTAAAAAAGAATTTGAGCACCAAATGAAAGGAGATACTTCTCCGGGGGCCGATGGGTTTAACCCCCTTTTTTACCAACATCATTGGGACTTAGTGGGAGAGGATGTGTACCGTGCAGCAAAGATGTGGCTACAAAGAGGATCCTTTCCACCAAATCTTAACAACACCAAGATAGTGTTGTTGCCAAAAATTGACATTCCACACACGGTACGCGACTTGAGACCGATCTCTCTTGGTAATGTCATTTATAAAATTATTTCGAAAGTCCTGTGCAATCGTTTGAAGGAAGTGCTACCTGAGTTAATTGATAAAGCACAATCATCGTTCATTTCGGGCGGGCTATCCAAGATAACATACTGATAGCTTTCGAAACAATTCATGCGATGAAGAATAGAAGAACAGGCTCCCGTACAGATGTGGAAATTAAGATCGACATCAGAAAGGCCTACGGTCGTGTTGACTGGAATTATCTTGAAACAATCCTTCGTAAACTGGGATTCGCGGAAAGATGGATTACGTGGATAAATATGTGCGCTACAATGTCAAAGTAAATGAAGAGGAAATAGGCCCCATTATCCCCGAGAGAGGTCTTCGTCAATGCGACCCATTATCACCTTACCTATTTATTTTGTGCTTAGAGGGCCTGTCAGCAGCCCTAAATCGGGCAAATGAAGAAGGCAGACTTCACGGAAATAGGGTGTGTCGTGCCAATTTCACACCTTCTATTCGCGGACGACAGTTTGTTGTTTTGCAAGGGAAAGCCAGACTCTTAAAGGTATTTTGGATATGTATGAAAGAACATCTGGGCAAGCCATTGACTACTCGGAATCGGGCGCTTATTTCAGTAGAAATGTGAGTTTAGAGTAGCAGGCGGAGGTAATGAATGTTCTGGGGGTATACAATGATTTGAATACCGTAAAATATCTGGGAATGTCGTCCCTTATAGGCCAAAACAAACGTGATATCTTTGGTTACATCAAAGATCGATTATGGGCGAAAATACAGGGATGGCGAAGCAAGAAAATATCGAGAGCCTGAAAGGAAATCCTCATTAAATCCGCAGTGCAGTCAATACCCGTCTACTGCATGACATCTTTTCTGTTGTCGATCACCCTTCTGAAGGAACTTCAAACCATGATGATCAAATTCTTTTGGGGTTCAGCCAATAATGAGTCGAAAGGAATTAATTGGCTCAGATGGGAATTGATAAAACTAATGGTGGGCGTGGATTTCGCGATTTGCACAGCTTCAACTTGGCATTACGTCTAATTTCAGAGCCCGAGGCATTAGTCTGCAAAGTGTTACTACCCGAGAGGTGAGTTCTTAACTGCCCCAGCTATGTTTGGACGAGTATACACGCATCACAAAACACAGTGAGATGGAAAATTGGTACAGGGCAAATAATTCGCGTTTGGGGAGATCAGTGGGTGTCGAACACTGAATCAGGGCAGATTGAGGGATTAAAGGATCTTCATGTTTCGGCCCTCTTTGATCCAGAATCGCGCACTTGGGACATAGAGCTCTTGAATGACCTCCTTCCACTTCCACCTATGGGTGCAGAGGACAAGCTAATTTGGTATCCAGAGAAATCTGGAAATTACACCGTAAAAACGGCATATAAGATGAGAATGAAAAGAATCATGAACCCATTGTTGAACCTGGAAGGAGATTGGGGGGTCATATGGAATCTAGATGTACCTCCCAAAGTTAGGGACTTTTTATGGAGAGCAGGGCGGGGTTGTTTGCCGACAAAGCACAATCTACATGCCAAGCATGTGGTCCTGGAATTGAATTGTCCTTTATGTGGAGATCTGTTCGAAGACGAGTGGCGTACATTTTTGTGAATTGTCCCTATGCACGCTCGTGTTGGAGCATCGCCGGACTCCTGTCGAAAATAGATGAAAATGCTAGCAAGTCATCCAACTGGAGAGAATGGGTGATCAACATGTGTAGCGGTCCGATTAAAGACGTGAGAGCAAGTTTTGCTATGGTGTTCTGGCAAATATGGAAAGAGAGAAATTCCATGGTGTGGGAAGGCACTAAAAAAATGACGAACGAAGCTGTGTTCCACATATCGGCCGCATTCTGGCATGAATGGAAGATGGCTAGGGGTGCATCAGAGAAAAGGGATTCGCCAACTACAGTCAAATGCAAGGCATGGCATGCGCCTCCAATTGGCATGACAAAAATCAATACGGATGCAGCTATGTTCATGGATATTAATCAAATGGGAGTAGGCCTAGTTATGCGGGATGAGCATGGTAGTATTCTGTGTGGGAAATTAGTTGTTGTACAAGGTTGTTTTGAGGTAGTAATTGGAGAGGCAATGGGTTTTTACGAGGTGTTGTCGTGGCTCAAATCTCAAGCGAAAGACGATTGTATCATCGAAGGGGAGGCAAAGATAGTGGTAGACGCGATTAATTCGACGGAAGTACTCTCATCAACTTTTGGAGATTACATAAAAGCTTGCAAGAACTTGTTAAACCAATTTACGAATGTTACGGTGTCTTATGTTAACCGGGGTGCCAATATATTTGCACACTCTTTAGCTAGAAGTGCTCGTCTATTCAATAATACTTACTGTTGGGTTGATCCTCCAATTTATGTGGAAGGACTCCCAGCCGCGCTTTGCATTTGCAATAATGAAAACTAATCCATTTTATTTTCAAAAAAAAAAAAATTATATAACAAACCTTAAGGGAACTTCAATAGGTTAATAGTAACAAATAAAACAAAAGTACTCCACCATTAGAGTCGCAGATAGGGACACAAAGATACGTGGGTATTTGGTGTCATTATAGGATGAATAGCAATTAAGTCTAATTAAGCAAAAGAACAATACGCATTCCAAAATTTACGGTGAGTTGAGTCATTGAGGAATTACATTGACAGCTTGACTTCTGAAACTAAGGAAACAATGGTTGAGTAAAATCTATATATATAAAAGGAGGAAAGTCCTCTCCTGAGCTTGACATGCGGCTCTCCAGCACTTGACACGTGGATTTCTGATCTTGCCACCTAATGCCACGTCAACTAGGTGTAGACATGTGGGCAATGGCTCTTCAGTTTTTGCCACTTAATCCTTTTTATTTAATGTAATTGTTTATGAAGGAATCAAAAATACTACATAACGTTTAAAACTCTTCTTCTTCCTAATGCTTTTACTAGAGGGTATTTATATTTCTGATTAAAATTCTTCTGCATTTAATTCTCTTTGGTGATGCCTTAATTTCTGTTTTACAGGTCCGGCCTTTTCAGAATCAACAAAATGAGAATCAGAATTCCAAGTTACCATCGAAGGCACAGTAAGTTCTGATTATTTTTTTCTGAAACATATAATGGATAAAACAACCAGAAAGCTAAGAGACTATTAACCTTGGTCATTTGGTAAATGAATCGTGCAAAATTTAGTCATTTTTTCCTGAATTGTAGATTGCTGGAAGTGACAAGTTTGTGAAAGTAAATCGATTTTCTTCACAGGGAGACATTGGTACGTTCTACTGTGCGATTAAATTTAATTTGGCTGTGAAAATGATGTGACTTTGTTTTCTGTTGTTGTTGCTCCTGGAAGTATATTTTTTCTTTTAGTTTGTATATGTTAACAGTGCCTTCTCGCCAAACCCGCAATGTAAGTTATTTTTCTTATGGTATCTCTTGGAATGTGGGAGGATCGAATGTTCATCTTAGGCAGATTAAATGCCACAGTATAGTTTCGTGCTTATCGATATATATCTCCCACTACGACTAAATGCAGAAAATAGATTTATTTAAATATAAATAGATTTCTGATCTTAGTGCCACAGTGGCTTATTAAAAGAGTAACTTAATGATATATGCTTATGATTTTGCTATGTTGAACTTTGAATGATGCAGCATTACATAGTGTACATGGGAGATCACTCATTCCAAGACTCGGAATCAGTAATTGGAGCTAACCATGAGATGCTTACCTCAGCAACGGGAATAAGGTACGCTTTTGTGCCACTCAACGTATGAGCTTCTTCTAGCCTCTCCAACCTGTCGGCAAATATCAATTAAACACAATAAATACGCATACGTTTCTTACAGGTATCTCTTGGAATGTGGGAGGATCGAATGTTCATCTTAGGCAGATGAATTTCTGCATTAACCATGCAGTTTACAATCAGTCGTTTGTAGTTTCCTATTAGTATTCTAAAAATAATGATCCATTTATTATTGTCATTATTTCAGTGGTGGAAAATCATGGATTTCAAGAAACAGGTTCGTGAATAAAAATTGGGGAGAGGAGAAAATGGTTGGAGGTTTAGATGTAAAGAGAAAAAGTGGGATTGTATCGTCTTCTTTCAGGCTAGATGTTTGAGGTAAAATCAGTTGAGTAATGTCCCTTATATTTCTTGCACATAACCTGTTTGTCTTTTTGCCAAACTGATTTTTTTTTTTTTTTTCACATGTTTTCAGCCGATATTCCCAAAGAGAGGCATCTTTCAACATTGGTGTTGGATTTGGTCTTATTTAACTTGTTAGAAATGAGCTCAACAAGATGGTTGAGTTGCCCTCAAGATCTAGCATATCTTCCTCCTTAAAAGAACATGATTCGGGTTAATGTGTATCTTTGAATGATGTCAAAAGGTTTCAAATTGGTTTTGACAATTATTGATTTAGACCAGAGAGAAATTTGAGAATTGATCAACTTGAGGCAGAACTTGAAACTGAATTTGATTGGCTACAACTTCAGATGGACGATGGAGGATTCATTATGAACTACTCTCAGCAGCCATAACCGGAGGTATACATTTGTTTGGACTAATTGGAAACTACTTCTCCAATAATGAGTTAATTTTGTTCTCAGTTTGCTTCAGGTTTTTTATTAATAAATGAAAGTAGAACCCATAATATGATGAATTTGAATGAGAATAGAGAACAAACTCATATTCTTGATTCACCGAGCACATTCTCAGATACATAAACTTGAGATTTATATCCTGATTCTGTATAAATTGTGAACTTATATCTTACAAGTTAATTGAGTGAGCTAGATCATGTTAGCAAATGTGAGAATTAGTTAGCTCATGATCTTAAATGACTGGTAACTGATTTTTCAGGGAGAAAATACATTGTGTTGGCATTTAATCGAGGGCTTTCCGTCCGCACAGTAAAGCGTGTGCATTTAGAAAGGTTTACTTCTGTAGGCCCTGTCTAACACAAACTGTTGGTGCTGTGTTTTAGGGTCATCAATTCTGGATCCATGAATAAAAAAAAAAATCCCTCTATCAATTCTCATCACTTATAACAATTTATTGTATCCATTTATGTTTTGTTTTCAATTTTAAGTGGTTGAAGCTTGATGGCGCAGGTGATCTACACAGAGATGAGCAACAATGAGTTTATGGTATTTCACGAAGAGATCTCGAGAGGAAATTGCACCAAGTTTTGGAAAACAGACAACTCGAAAAGATAAATGAGCTTGAATCTGATTTAGATTATGCAATGCAAACAACTCGAGGAGAAAGAATTATATAATCATAATCGGTTATTAATATTTTCAAATGATTATTTTTTTTACAAATCAACTATTGTGTTGTTGGCCAGTTGCAGATTACCTACGTTTCATTTATTGGTTGGACGTGGAGAAGAGTTTTGTGTGTATCTTTTACCAAGCCAAGTAGTATTTGTATTTGTTCTTTGCTCTTCCATAATAATATGGTTTGATTCATTTCTCGGGTAAAGTGCATATATGATTTTTAAACTAACAAAACTTGATGTTTTTTTATGAATAAACTTCGAAAATAAAAAGGCAACGCTGTTACTTGGTGAGAGATGAACACAAAGAACTCTGTTATGAACTTGTGGAAGAATTAAATTCATTTGTAATGTTTCATCACTAAATCTATGTTTTGGATCCGTGCCGATAGACTTCAATTTGCTCATAATTAATATATGTAGTGTATAGTACTATAGTAGTAGAATAAAAACAAATGCTTTGGACGAGGAAAGCAAAGGTCTACATCAATTATGGTTAGGGTTGACAATTTTCGACACTGACATAAAAATTATGGTTTAGTGTTTAATCTTATCGGGTTCGTATCATTCTCGGGTCGATTTGATAACGACATGAAAATTTCGTGTCGTGTTCATGTCGGATTCGTGTCGACCCGTTAAGCATGATAAAATTAACAGGTAACTCATTAACCTATTAATAGCCCGTTAATATTTTATTTTCTTATCGCGTCGTTATCATGTTGCGTGTTGTTATCGTGGCGTGTTAATACGGAAATTATCGTGTTAGTGTCGTGTCGACATATATCTTTATCGTGTCGTTCGTATTTGACCTTATCATGTCAACACGATACGATAGCACGACTTGTCAGACCTAATTATAGTTCAATCTGGTACAAATATGGTCAATTTAATATTTTTACATTTTATATCTCACTTTGTAAATCAGTTTTAAAATAAAATTTTGAACATATTAATTTATAAAAGCAAGTGTTTAAGGCTATTTTTGTTATTTTCTTTCTTTTTTAATATGAATATTGGTTTAACAAAATAAAGTTGAAACTAAAATTCAATCCATTCTATAGAAAAAAAAATGATATTTTTACACACAATAAAAAATAAAATCTTAACAAGCCCGTGCTAGCACGGGCAATGTTCCAGAATCAAAGAAATTGATCCTCAAGAGAATACTCATGAGAAGTTCTCGGTAAGAATTTGTGTGCATAGAGATATTGAGTAGATTTGTGTTGATCATGAGGGTGGACGATTTTAAAAAAAAAAAAGAGAGAGAAAATTGGATTTTAATTGAAAAAATATTGGATCATATTTGAACGTGGAATTATGGTCTTCTATTTTTTTAATTTGAAAGTAACGTAACTGCATGAAAATATTAATCTATAAAAATATTTTTAAAATGATATCTTATATTACATATACACTTATAATAATTTATTACTTATCCTTTTTTATATAACTACGACTGATATAGACATATAGATTTTCATTAATGAAAATTATAGATATATTAAAGAAAAATTAAAATAGATTTCTATAATGTTTCCGGTATAAAAAAATCAAATATATTTAATTCAATTAGATTCAGTAATCGAAATTAAATATTTTAATCAATTTAATTCAATTCAATTCAATTTGATTAGATTTGGTGTTTGAATTGAATTATTAAGAATGGATGGGTCCAGTCGAGAGTAGGGTTGTAAATGAATCAAATAATTTTGGTCGATTCGGTATTCGTATTCGAAATTTTATTATTCGAATTTAATTTTCAATTCGATATTCGTAAATATTCAATTATATGTATAATATATATACATAAATATATTTTTAATTGTATATTTGTCTTAGGGGTGTAAGTGAGTCGAGCCAACTCGCGAGCTACTCGTGCTCGACTCGGAAAAAGATTGAAATTGAGTCGAGTTTCGAGCTACTCGAGTAGCTACCGAATTCGAGCTCATAAATACTCGTCTCGAAAGGCTCACGAGCCTAATTGATTTTGAACAATATTTACTATTTTATCATTAATATATAATTATATTTATATTCAAGTAATCGAGTCGTGCTCGAGTTTATTTCAGAAAAAATATGTTTTACAATTAATTTTAAAATTATATAGGTAATCGAGTCGAGCCGAGATCGAATTTATCGAATGGAGTCGAGCACGATCTTTAAAATTTTAGGCTCGATCGAGTCGAGTTCAGCACTACTCGGCTCGACTCGACTCGTTTACACCTAATTAATTTGTCTTATGTCCTATAATATTATTTAAATTATTATTTTTTACAAATTTTCTCCATAAAATTTTGAATCAAGTAGTTTCAAGTCGAATCAATTTCAAATCGAATACTTGAAAAATAATTTATAGAATATATATCGAATACTCGCTTCGAATCAAATAGTATCGAATAATCATTCGAATCGAATAACGAATCAAATTTATTATTCAAAAAATAAACAAATACGAATATTCGAATACTTTCACGAATCAAATCAAATACTAGAGTATTTGCTTTGATTCGATTCGTTTACAATAGTCCCAGGACCCGCTCAGATCCAAGACTCATATCTCTTGAGGTTCATTGAGTTGTACATGCCCTGACCCGCATAGTTTTAAACCACGATTCGTCCCACACCCGCTTTACCGGATCCAAACCTGGCCCATGCAGATCGAGTTCAATGCGAATTCGTATTTGGACTAGTCCCACTGCCCTCCCTAATTAAGAATGTACTCTAAATTTGAATATTAAGAACCAAACCATATATTTGATTTGATTTGGTATTCAAATTCAAATATTTAAAAATAATTGTGTATTAAAATTTGAATATTAAAATATAAACATATTTGGTTCAACTTGTTTTGGTCTTAGAATTAGAATTTTAAATGTATTCGAATTCGAATACAAAGAATCAAATATATTTGTTCAATATTTGAATTTGGATATTAAGAAGATTCAACAATATAATTTGAATATGAATTTAATTTTAAATTTCAAATTCAAATATTATTATGTCCCCTCATTTTTTTTCTAAGAATCAATAAAAAAAATCATGATTCACACCTTATTTTTTAATTATTTTAATATAAATTTCATTATTTTTTTAAAATAAATAAATTATTAGACACATTTCTCAAATTTAGATTTCATTTCAGAATTTTAAGTAATTCCTACATTTTTAAAGTACTTAAAAAATTTGATAATTTATAAATTGTTTTAGTCAATTAACTATTACGAATTTTAATTTATGAAAAATTATGAAATAATATATCACTATAATTTATTTATTTTATAATAGTTATGACATTTTTTCATCACTATAATTTCTAATCTTTTAGTGACAATATTAAATTATAAAAAAATATGTATTAAATAAGTAGTAATAATTTCAAATATTATCACTATTTATAATTGCATTAGTGACGATAACTTTTCTTTTACAAGTCAATTTAAATTTGGCGTCAAACTTTAGTGACAAAAAAATATTAACAATAAACAAAGGCGTCATAAATTATCACAATTCATTATGTTATTTTGTAACATAATGAATCTTTGTCACAATACGTTTATTTCTAGTGACAAATATTTTATAAAAATATTGACAATATACAAAATTGTCACTAACTATCACATCTGTTGGGATATGAATCCTAAGACAAGTCCTAAATGATGAAAAGATAAGATGAGTTTTGATAAGCCAAAAAGAAGACTTGAATAATTTCTAAGTGTTGACTGATCTAGTCTAGTTATGGAGTCGTCTTGAGCAGATCAGTAGAGTTCACAAGACAAGTAAAGTTTCAAAAGATAAGTTCGAAAGAAAAGTATGATTCAAAAGACAAGTACGTTTTATAAGTACTGTGTATATTTGTTTAGGATTTATACTGAGCTATATTAAAGTTGTATAGAAGCTCATATTATTCGTACATATCATTGTATAGATCTTAAGATGACTAAGCTGATTTATAAAGCTTAAAGTAATGTAATAGTCTTGTTAAGATTAAATGATAGGACTAGTTTAGTGTTCTATTCAGAAGTCTACAGAAGAAGACCTGCGCATGACAAGTCAAGTAAGAAGAAGACTGAAATTTTGTCTAAGTATGGAAACAAGACAGGTGCGCAACAAGGCAAGACAAGAAGGAAGAAGTTAGTTATAAAAACGCGTGTGAAGATAAGGATTGAAGAGTTAGTTATGAAATAACTAATTAACTGCATAAACGCGTGGTTGGATAAGATGAAGATGTTAGAAGTCAGTTTTCAAGAAAAGATGGTTACATAATAGAATGTTCTTGATATTGGATATTTATAAATACCCCAAGGTATTCGACGGTTATGGTTAATCATCATACTGATATTCTACATTCAAGCGAAGCGAATTAACGAAGTATTCAAAGAGAAGAAACTCTCAGAGTTTGGAAATTCAGAAAGTGAAGCCAGAAGACAAGTGAAGATTCAAGAAGGCTATTATTGAATAGAGAAGTTTTATTGTTTGTTTCAAGTTGCTAGTTACTTGTAAAATAGCAAGTTAGATCGAAGATATATCTGGTGATATAATCGAGAAGATCTAAGTCTTATTTCTTGGGACTTAAAATAACAAGAACACACTACTCGATTGGAAGAGTAATAAGAATTTCACGACTGGTGTTGTGAGAGTGGATGTAGACAAGTTGTCGAACCACTATAAATCTCGTGTTTGATTTACTTTACTGTTTTATTTGTGTATTGATTGATTAACTGCTTAATTGATTAATTGCATATAAGAACAAGACTAGTAGAGTGTTCATACAGAAGTTCGTTGATTTTAGTTGAGTATAAATTTGATTGGGCTCATTGTTAATCTGATAATTCCGCATTGTGTATTCTGATATATTGAAAGATTTTGAAAAGTCTATTCACCCCCCTCTAGACGTTTTCCTAGCTTACTCAATATTATCTAACTCAACTAGGGACCTACAAGTGGTATTAGAGCAGTAGTTTACGAACTGTTGTTTCTTGATAACCTACTTAAGACTTGGGTGAAGTCTTAGTTCTTGATCGTATTTGCTCTTACGTGTTCTTGATTTCTATTCTTGATCACTATTCTGAATATCTGTTTCTTGATCCTAAACTGCTCATTACTAATCTTCTTGAAATCATGTCTCTCGAAATAAGCGCTAATAAACTTCCGAAGTTCCAGGTACAAGATTACGACTACTGGAAGTTGAGAATGGAGGCGATATTCAGCTCCACTCATGACTTGATGATTTCTGTCGTCACCGAAGGCCCAATGGTGACGATGATCCCTAACACTGCTGCTTTGGACAAGGACAAACCCGTTGGAGTTCTTGTTCGCAAACCCAGGTCAGAATTAACATCTGAAGAAATGAGGCAGAATAACTTGGGCAGCTTGGCCAAGAATTACATTTTACATACCCTTCCTAATGAGTATCTTGGGAAAGTATTAAAATGTAAGACAGCCAAGGAAATGTGGGACCGTCTTGCTATTATTTGTGAAGGGACTTCCCTAATCAAAGAAAGTAAGCTTTCTACTGCTGTTCAGAGATTCGAATCATTCAAGATGAAAACTGGTGAAACAATTGACCAGTTGGATACTCGCTTTACAAAAATTATGAATGACTTGGAAGTTCTTGGCAAATCTTATACTGCACGTGAAATAAATTTGAGAATTCTTAAGAGTCTTGATGCTAGATGGAAAATGGTAAAAATGTTTGTTAAGAATACTCAAGATATAGATGTGTGGACAACAAAGACAATGTTTCAAACTCTAAAGGCTCATGAGTTTGATCTAGATGAAGAAGATCCAATTGCAAGTAGTGATAGAGAGAATGTCGTGTCGAAGAATGTAGTCTTTAAGTCTAGTTCGTCTAAGTGCTCTAGAGTAGGCAAGTCTAAGTCTAAGACTAAGTCTGCTTCTATGAAAGACGAGTTAGATGGAACTGATCTAAGTCTGAAAGATCAGGTCAATCTCATGGTTAGAAAGTTCGATAGGTTAAACAATCGCTTCGGTAGATATAAGAAGTTCTATAGAGATCATAGAGGGTCTGCTTCTAAGGACTCGTCTGAGACCAGACGAGACCGAAACTCGTCCGAAAGTAGAGACGAAGTCTCGAAAAGAAACAGACGAGATAGAGAGTCTGATGATAGGAAGACTAAGCGTTCTGATAGACGAGATAAGCGAAGGCATAACTCTCCTATTAAAAAGTCTACTAATGACCTATTATGTTATAATTGTGAGAAATCAGGTCACTACATTTACGAATGCCCAGACCTGAGCACCGATGATAGAGAAGAACGCAAAGCACGAAGGGAACGAAGATACAACCGTGGCAAGAAGGCAATGGTGGCCAATGATGACTCTGACTCGGATTCAGACGAGTTGCCATCGTCTTCTTCTAGCTACCCATCTGATCGTGATCATGACGAAGCCTTCATAGCTGATGATGGCCTATGCTGCATGACTAAAATTGATAAAGAGGTATCATCTGCAACTTCATTTCAATCATGTGATGAATCGGATTCTGATGAAAGTGATACTGCCAGTAGTGAAGTAGGGAGTAGTCTTCATCACTCTACTAGTGTGAATGAAGAAGACCTCCTACTTGCTAATCAGGCATTCATTGAAGTCAGCGACGAGAACATCGCATTAAAACAAGAAATCATTGATCTTAAGGAAGCCCAGTCTAAAGTAGATCCTAATGTAACAGTCCTAAATGAACGCTTGACTGAAGAGTTAAGACAACTCAAAGAAAAGTGTGCATTGACAGACAGGTTATATCAAGACCTACTTAAGACACATGCAACTGAGAGAAATGAGTTCAATGTTTTAAAAAGCAAATGCAAAAAGCTTGAAGAACGTAATAAGTTCTTAGAGACTGAGGTTGTCACTCTAGACCTTAAACTTACTGATCTAGTTAACTCTTCAAAGGTTAACATTCAACTATCAGATAGGTATAGGGCTCCAGCTGACAAGACAGGGATAGGTGCAGATTCACCTAACTCGTCTACTCAAGCCCTTAAGAACCCTACTACTTTCATCTCAAGTTCTTTGAATAATGATAAAGGAAAAGGACCAATGATATACGATATTGGAACGCCATCTGAAGGCACTGTACCTAAGCAGACTCGAGTTAACACTCCGATTACCAAGGGAGGTAAAAAAAATGTTAACAACAAGCCTGTTCCGTTTAGAACTAGTCTACAAAGGACCACTAGTCGTGGACGACCCAACCAGGTCAGATACGAGGATTGGTACCCTGAGAAGACGAGTACTAGACAAGTACAGACTAGACAACTAGACCTAAGAAAAGAGGAAGGCTAGTAAAGAAGGCTGACTTAGAGCAAGCCGAGGCAGAGCAGAAAAGACTAGTAAAAGGCAAAGGTATTGTGATTCCTGAAGTTCAAACCAGAAGAAATGTTAAGAGGAAATTGATGATAGAAGAGCCGAAAGTCAAAGAGTCAATAGGACAGATCATTGCTGATCTGGATGAGACTGCTATTTTGAAGAAGCAGAAAGTTGAAGATGCTAGATATGCTAACAAGAAAATTTTGGGCAAGCATATTCGCAGATTGCAAGAGATGAAGGCAAATCCAGAAAAAATCGAAGATGCTTACATAGACAACTTCATTGACGATGAGCATAAAGATGCATGGTTTGAAGTCAAGTTGAAATGGGAGTTAGATCATTGGATCATTCGCAAGTTTGGAGATGCAGACAGCAAAGAAGAATTGTATGATGTGTTTGACAAGTTCATGGAAGTACAAGATCAGAAGCTATGGAACTTGGTCATGAGAATTGCGACTGCGGTAAATTTCAACATTCTTGTTCCTATATTTCCGAAGTGGACAACTCCTATGTTAAGTTCAAGAAAGAGGATCGATTTCAACAAAATCAAAAAGTTTGAAGAAGAACTGCTAGAGAAGGAGAAGATTGAGAATGAAGATCACATTGCTGATATTCATAGAAGACTCCTCGACGCGTTCTGTGTTCCAAATCAAGTTGAAGGTAACGTTAGTAAGTAAGACTGTAAGTATTTTACTTGGGTTTTTTTTTAGTAAGTATGTGTAATCTACTGATCTTATTTTGAATGAATGAAAAGATAACATATTTTGGTGAAAGACAAGATAACTACTTAACTAGTCTACTATTGAGAAATAATTCAAGTAGTTTGGCTTCATCAAAAATGGGGAAATTGTCGGGATATGAATCCTAAGACAAGTCCTAAATGATGAAAAGATAAGATGAGTTTTGATAAGCCAAAAAGAAGACTTGAATAATTTTAAGTGTTGACTGATCTAGTCTAGTTATGGAGTCGTCTTGAGCAGATCAGTAGAGTTCACAAGACAAGTAAAGTTTCAAAAGATAAGTTCGAAAGAAAAGTATGATTCAAAAGACAAGTACGTTTTATAAGTACTGTGTATATTTGTTTAGGATTTATACTGAGCTATATTAAAGTTGTATAGAAGCTCATATTATTCGTACATATCATTGTATAGATCTTAAGATGACTAAGCTGATTTATAAAGCTTAAAGTAATGTAATAGTCTTGTTAAGATTAGATGATAGGACTAGTTTAGTGTTCTATTTAGAAGTCTACAGAAGAAGACCTGCGCATGACAAGTCAAGTAAGAAGAAGACTAAAATTTTGTCTGAGTATGGAAACAAGACAGGTGCGCAACAAGACAAGACAAGAAGGAAGAAGTTAGTTATAAAAACGCGTGTGAAGATAAGGATTGAAGAGTTAGTTATGGAATAACTAATTAACTGCATAAACGCGTGGTTGGATAAGATGAAGAAGTTAGAAGTCAGTTTTCAAGAAAAGATGGTTACATAACAGAATGTTCTTGATATTGGATATTTATAAATACCCCAAGGTATTCGACGGTTATGGTTAATCATCATACTGATATTCTACATTCAAGCGAAGCGAATTAACGAAGTATTCAAAGAGAAGAAACTCTCAGAGTTTGAAAATTCAGAAAGTGAAGCCAGAAGACAAGTGAAGATTCAAGAAGGCTACTATTGAATAGAGAAGTTTTATTGTTTGTTTCAAGTTGCTAGTTACTTGTAAAATAGCAAGTTAGATCGAAGATATATCTGGTGATATAATCGAGAAGATCTAAGTCTTATTTCTTGGGACTTAAAATAACAAGAACACACTACTCGATTGGAAGAGTAATAAGAATTTCACGACTGGTGTTGTGAGAGTGGATGTAGACAAGTTGTCGAACCACTATAAATCTCGTGTTTGATTTACTTTACTGTTTTATTTGTGTATTGATTGATTAACTGCTTAATTGATTAATTGCATATAAGAACAAGACTAGTAGAGTGTTCATACAGAAGTTCGTTGATTTTAGTTGAGTATAAATTTGATTGGGCTCATTGTTAATCTGATAATTCCGCATTGTGTATTCTGATATATTGAAAGATTTTGAAAAGTCTATTCACCCCCCTCTAGACGTTTTCCTAGCTTACTCAATATTATCTAACTCAACTAGGAACCTACAACATCCTATGTTGTTTTGTAATAAAGTGAATTATTGTCACTATATGTGTATTTTTAGTGACGAATATTCAATAAAATAGTGATAGTATACAACATTGTCACTAATTATAATAAAACCATTGTATTTTTTGTAACATAATTAATAATTATCTCTATATGTGTACTTTTAGTGACAAATATTCAATAAAATATTGACAATATGTATAGCTGTCACTAATTATCCCACTCAATGATATTTTGTAGCATAATGGATTATTTGTCACTATACGTGTGTTTTTAGCGACAAATATTCAATAAAATAGTTACGGTGTACAACATTGTCACTAATTATAATATTTTGTAACAAAACGAATAATTATCACTATATATTTGTTTTTAGTGACAAACATTCAATCAAATATTGATAATATGTATAGTTGTCACTAATTATCACACCCCATGGTATTTTGTAGCACAATAAATTATTTGTCACTATATGTGTGTTTTTAGTGACAAATATTCAAATGTCACTAATATTATTGTCACTGAACATGATTTTTTTTTTTTGTAGTGTAATATATATAAAATGCATCTAATTCCCTCGATATTGATTATACCAATCATCAAGACCAACTTCTTTTAATTCTTCTAATGAGACTTGAGGCGCTGGAGGTCCGTTTGGATTCCTGATGTATATGTCTCGAGACGAATATGCTACAACATGGTCGACGTTATTTGTCGAGAGTGGATACGCGTGGGCGTTGAACCTATGCCCTTTACGAACATCGGTAGCATTGGATTTAGATGACCTTTGAAGAAGAGCGGCATTCAGTTGTGATACTTGTGCCCGAAACCATACACACTAAAACAAACAAAATTATCAGTCAGGATATGTTTGGAATTGGCAATCCGGATTTGGAGCAATCAAATCTCTCTCAATCCAAATACAAATCCACCACTATAATAAGTATACACTTGAGTGCATGTTGTACACTCTAGTCCAATTTTTTATTATTATTATTATAAAAATAATTACATGACCTATAAAATAGTTTTTTTTTTTATTTCTTCATTTTTTACCTTTTTTTTTTTTGTTTTATTTAATTTATTTTTATTTTTTTACCTTTTTTTTTTACTTAAAAATATACATATTCTCCATTTAAATTAAATTTTTAAGAAAAAATTTTATTCAATAAAAAGTGCAACACAAAATTACTAAAAAATGTAAGTCAATATAATAAAAAAATGCAACACCATATTTACTAAAAGTATAAGTTGGTATAAATAAAACTGAAATACGATATTTCTGAAATGTGCAAGCCGGTATTACTGAAAAGAGCATCACAATATTAATGCAAAAGTTTAAGTCAATATAACTGAAAAGTGTAAGAGTCTATAACTGAAAAGTGCAACAAATTTTTTTACTGAAAAATGCAACACAATATTATTAAAAAGTGCAAGTTAGTATCACAATTTTTAATGAAAATTGTAAGTTATTAAATTGAAAAGTGCAACACAATATTATTAAAAAGTGTAAGTCACTATAAATAAAAATATTATTATATAGTTTAATTATTGAAAAGTGCAACATCATTTTACCAAAAAGTGTAAATCATGAAATAGTGCAAGTCAGTACAACTAAAAAGTGCAACATGCACTCGAGTCTATATCAGACCAACCCATAATAAAATATTACTTTAATTTTAATTTGACATAAAACTAATTTTTATCCAAAACATAATTACTATTCATGAATTACTACTCAATTAATTCATCTTTTTCAATCTCAATCTCAATCTCAATCAAATTCACCACAATCTCTAACCAAACACCACCTAAAATACAAACTAAATGGAAAATTAATTCTTATAATTCATTAGTTATATTCAAAATGGAAAAGAGAAGCAGACCTGAGCCGAGGGGCCTGCAACAACTTCTTCTTCTACTTTTGGGTTGATCAAGTTGTATGTTTTCTTGGGAGTAGCTTCTGATCAAATTCAAATGAATTAATAATTGAACAAATTAATTAGCTAGTTAATTAATTAATGATGAATGGGATTTAATTAATTACCATTAATTTTATTATCCACAGCTTTCTTGAATTTGTTAATTTGCATTAATTAACTTCTCCAGTATTATTATTCTATCTGAAATCAATTAGATTCTTAAAAAATTATACAGCATATCTGTTATTTTTAGATGAATGTAGGTTATTTATGAAAAGTTTTACTCATTTCATAAAATTAAGGGTATCACGAGTAATTCGATTATTTTTTTAAATATTTATATTTTCAATTTTCTCGAAATTCGAAAAAATATTGTAGCAGATTTTTCGGTATCATGAAATAATCAGATAATGATGTTATTGTTACAATCGTGTATTGATGACATGTGTTCTAATAACTAATTTAGGTAAATCTTTTATTCTCTCCTCAAATCTAATTAAATCTTCATTAAAAAATTTAAAATAGAATATTCAGCATTTAAATTTTAAAAAACAATTACTTCAAATATTTTTTACATTAAAGAAAAATATTTTATAATTAAATTGTTTAAATAATAATTTTATGTAGAAAAATCTTTAATAATACCAAACAGATTTTTTTGATCGTAAAAAATATTCAAAGTTACTTTAAATTTTAAATATTTTTTATCGTAATTTTTTTATATTCAATTTTGATCTTAAAATAGTTTGTATTCAATTTTTTTAAATAATGTGTACGCAGTTCTGTATTTAATTTAATTTCATATTTTTTATCACAATAATTATCATATTTGTTGTTTTATAAAAATTTAATATTATATATATATTTTTTAATATTCATATTTTTAAAATAAAATTGGCACAAGTTTTTTTTTAAAAAGAATAAATGCGAGGAGATTTATTTAGATTTAAGGAGAGAATAAAGTGATATTCTTTTGACTACAATTAGCCTAAATTAATTATTAACTAAATTATTAGGACACCGTGTCAATGATGTGATGTAACATGAGATGTAAGTAAGAGATTTCATCCGCAAAAGATTTTATTTTTAATAAATTTGAATTATTCATTATATTTCTTTTAAAAAGTTATTTTATCATTTTTAATATTAATAAATAATTATTACATTAAAATTCATGTAAATAGTAAGTATTTAATTAATAATGAGACTAGTACGTGAATCGTGATCATTCATTCGAGTTGGTCGGAATCGTTCTCGACAATTTTCAATTTTTAAAACATTAAAACACAGCTCCAGCTCCAATGCATACTCAATGTTGGTGGCAATTTGTCATCATTCCCATTTTGGTGGCAAATTTGCCACCAACTCAACAACTCAAATTTTTTTTGTCTATTTAATTTATTAATTTACTGTTTGTTGTGAATTTACCCTCTTGTTTATATTTTTTTATGAAATAATTTTAAATTTTATGATTAATAATTATGGAATATTTTTAATTTGAAAGTATATAATTTAATTGTAAGACAACGTTAATAATTTAAATTATAAAATACAGTAGAAAACAAAAATACATATTATAAATTTAAATTACAAAATTAAAAATATACATACTACGGATTTAAATTACAAAATACAATAGAAAATTAACTAAATTTAATACAACATACGTAAATAAAAATAAGCAAATAAAATACAACTTAAAAATAAATGGGCTGGTCTGCTATGGACTCGAGTGCATGTTATGCACCATAGTCCATGTTGCACTTTTCAGTTTTACTGACTTACACTTATTGGTAAATGGTGTTGCACTTTTCAATTATTAAACTGTATAATAATATTTTTAGTAATAATTGAAAAGTGCAACACCATTTATCAAAAAGTGTAAGTCAGTAAAACTGAAAAGTGCAACATGGACTAGGGTATGCACTCGAGTGCATACTAGACTTTACCAAAATAAATACTACGAATTTTAATAATATTGGGATAGACTACTTTCAAACCCTCAAATATTAACAAAATATTGTCCAAATGAGGTGGAGAGATTTTCAGATTGAGATTGATGAGGACTTGCTTGCATAATTTTATATAAGCTGCTCATTTAAACCACTCAAATTATAATGTAATTTATATTTTATGCAATTGAATTTGGTGTTTTGTTTCATTGATTTTTTTATATACTTTTATATTAAATATATCACTTTTTTTATTTAATTAATTTAATTTAAATATAAATATGAAATTATATATTCAATGATAAACAAATATTTAATAAAATATAAATAAAAAGATAACATTAAAATTTGAGTTTGATGATTGGAGATGATTTTACTATTTGACTCAAATTTGATGGCAAATTGATGATTTTGGTGGCAATTTGAGTTCGAGGATTGGAGATGGTCTTATGGTTAGGAGGTGTGATTTATATATTTTTATTCATATTCTATATAAATGCGATGGATTCAAATTTTAATGTTCTTTTTTTATGTATTTCATAACAATCACATATGTACTTATTATTGTGTCGTATTGTATCATATTACTAAGTGGAAAGTGTTAGATATTTATACAATTACAGGAATATATATTACAACGAACATCCTAGATGTGGAAATTATAGGACAGCAACATGTCAAGGATTAGTGGATTTAGTGAAATACCTGAATCCATAGCAATATTTTGTATAGGAAAAGCCTCACCAATTCAACACGATCGATGGGATGGTTTTATCGCCTTCCTCAACTAAATCTCTGTATGGGTCCTTCGTTTCCCCTCTTGATGGAGGGAGTAGAAAACTGTATGTGATTTAGTGCATTGGAGGTCATAGACCCATAACAATGATGCTCTTTATATAGTACTCAATTAAGGTTCCCATAATCCGTGTAATTGAATCCTATTTGGTATCTACTCATAATTCCATATCAATTTCAATAGTCAATGGTATCACCATAATTGAATCAATCAATTAAGGTATAACTATAAATGGTTAATATAATTGCATTAAATATGTGGCCCATATATAGGAAATAATAATTTCCTAACAATCTCCCACTTGGGCTACACATTAACCTTAAGCAATTATATTTCCTTATGTGCACAACTTTACGTCATTCATTCTTTGACTATTGCCTTACAATTTCGTCCATCTCATATACTATAAATGAGACTATCACAATTTTCATCACATCACATATTGTGACTAAACCATGATAATCACCATACTAGTACACTCAACGACGGGAACGGAATCAGAACTTCGGGGGGAGGGGGGGCCAAAATATAAAATTTAGCATTAGCATATATTCTATATGAAAATTTAGATTTTTTTTTTAATATTTATAAGTGTATTAAAAATTCATAATTAAATATCTCAAAATACATAAATATGACATTAATATATAAAAATTTATAACGTTTGATATAGACTAAATGAAATCTAATTAATCCAAATAATGAAACAATATAGTACAATGATAAAGAAATTGCAAAATATAATTAAAAAAAAGGGAAAAAATAAATTGTAAGTCTAACCATAATCTATGACAATTGAGATATATGATATAATTATACTCTAATCCCTCAAACTATATCTCCTAGTTTGAAGCCGTGTGGAATAGGAATGCAAAACATATATAGTAATCTTCCATTTCTAATTTTCATGTTTATTTAAGGGATTATATTTTTTTTAGTCCATTAAGTTGTCACGATTTTGATTTTAGTCCAGACGATTACGACTTTTTGAATTTCGTCCTTTAAGTTTGTTAATTTTTTGAATTAAGTCATTTTACCTGCTATTGAAGGATGTGAAAATTATTTTCCTTTTTCAATTTAATTATTTATACGCTTGAATTTTCTTTTTTATTTAATTTATGAATTTAGTTATTAAATAAAAATTGGGTCGGGCGGCGGGTTTATAAAACAGGTCCGGAGTCTTCTTCTTCCCCTTAAAATATCAGCGACTCACTGTCAATCAATCCAGAAGCCGGAGAAAGAAATTGGAAGGTCCAAAATTGCAGCAAATAATTAGTGTTTCATCTTCAATATGCAAACCTTCCTCATCATTCTCTACTGCAGAATTCACCTAGAAATTGTGTTAATAAAAAGAAGAAGACTCAGGACCCGTTTTATAAACCCGCTGCCCGCCCCAAATTTTATTCAACAACCAAACTCATAAATTAAACCAAAAAGAAAATTCACGCGTATAATTAACTAAATTGAAAAAGGAAAATAATTTCCACTTAATTCAAAAAAATAACAAACTTAAAGGACGAAATTCAAAAAGTCACAATCGTCTGGACTAAAATCAAAATCGTGACAACTTAATGGACTAAAAAAAATATAATCTCTTTATTTAATTAAGTACTTTATTTTATTTGTGCAATTTGGGCCGCTTTTAATTTATTTTTGGACTTAATTCTGAAGGCCCAATTAATATGGTATGAGATACACATTAGTTAACCAGAGTTCAAACTAATAAATATAAATATATTTTAATATAATTTAATACCATAGATATAATAGTAAAAAAAAAAATGGATGGGGTCCATGGCCAACCCCATAGTAGGCATAGTTCCGTCCCTGCTCAACGACATAGATCAAATATGGTGAGCAACATGAAAATTTCATGCAATGTGATCTTAATTACGCCTATTTTCAACTGACCCAACTGTAGTCTTTACCGAGATCAACATATGCAATGTAAAATATCACATATTAACACATAATGAGTTCAGAAATAATATAGCCATCAACTTTATTCTGCAGAAAAAGAGATTTGAAGAAAATTCATAGAACATTAACTCCCACTAAACTAAGGTAAAGTTTTGAACAACACCCATACGAGCAGTATGCTCGTAAAACAATTTTGGTGTTACTGCCTTAGTTAAGGGATCCGCTAGCACATAATCCGTCCTAATATGTTCTATGGAAATTTGTTTATTCTGAACTGTCTCCTTAACAACAAGAAACTTGATTTCGATGAACTTCAACTTTACAGAACTCCTGTTGTTATTCGAGTAAAGAACGGCTGGGCTATTGTCACAATAAATCCTTAGCGGTCATTCAATGTCGTCAACCACACGCAGCCCAATGACAAAATTCTGCAGCCATATCCCATGGTTGGATGTCTCATAGCATGCAATGAACTCTGCAGCCATAGTGGATGAGGCTATGAGAGTCTGCTTAACACACTTCCATGAGATAGCTCCACCGGCCAATGTAAAGATATATCCAGATGTGGAGCGTTTGCTATCTTGACATCCAGCAAAATCGGAGTCAGAATACCCCATAATCTCCAATTTGTCTGATCTCCGATAAGTGAGCATGCAATCAATTATTCTCTTCAAGTATCGCATTATGCGTTTGGCTGCCTTCCAATGTTGCTCTCCCGGATTGCTCAAGTATCTTCCTAATACTCCCACTATAAATGCCAAATCAGGACGAGTACAAACTTGACCGTACATAAGGCTTCCCACTGCCGACACATAGGGAATCTTTTGCATCTCTCTTCTTTCAAAATCATTACCAGGGCACTGTTTAAGACTAAACTTGTCGACAGGGGTATCCGAAGGTTTACAGTCTTTCATGCCAAATCTACTCAAAACCTTATCGATATAGCTCTTTTGCGATAATCCAAGAATACCTTGAGGACGATCTCTAAGTGTTTGGATTCCTAATATAAAAGAGGCTTCACCAATATCTTTCATCTCGAATTTCTTCGTCAGAAATCTCTTAGTTTCGCACAATAAGTCTATATCGCTACTAGCAAGTAGAATGTCATCGACATAAAAAACCAAGAAAATGTATTTACGCCCATTGAACATGTGATATACACAATCGTCAACGACATTCACCTCGAAACCATATGAAGTAATGACTTGATGAAATTTGTGATACCATTGACGGGATGCTTGTTTAAGCCTATAGATGGATTTCTTTAATTTGCAAACCATAAATTATAAGTATTGATTTTTCGCCATAAGGCTAGCATAGATTTTATTTATAAAATCAATGTGAAAATTATTTCCATTGTGTCACATTGTTTTTAGTGTTTCAAGTCTTCCGTTGTGTGTCTTTATATTTCTGATATTCTGTTAGAGTCAGTGTTGCACTATTTGTCTCAACATTCGGTGTAACATTATTTTTTTTTTACTTAAACACTTGATAGCACACTTTCAAGTATAATGTTATGGGAAGTAACAACATGAATTATATATAGATTATCAATTAAGGAACCAGTACCAATAAGATTTGAATTTTGAAAGAGGCTAACTTTATTATCTCCAAAAGAACAAGAAAACCCCAATTTGTCCAAACAGGAAATAGAAATCAAATTCCGTCTAAATGACGGTACAACAAATGTCTCAAATAAATCCAAATAAAAATCAGTCCTTAAATGCAATCTAAAAGTCTCTATAGCCTCTACTGCAACTTTATTGTCGTCGCCCACATAGATGAATTTTTCAGCATCACTTGGCGGTCGGCTCCACATGCAACCCTGCAAAGACATACTTATGTGAGTAGTAGCACCATAATCTACCCACCAAGTATTTTTTGGTACAAAAGATAAATTCACTTCAGAACAAACAAAAGTTAGAGGTGTACCCTTCTTAACACGCCATGCAGCGTACTTGGGGCATTCTTTCTTCATATGCCCTGACTTCTTACAAAAGAAACAATTTTGTTCATCAATCTTTTGCTTCTTTTGTTGAGAAGATCCCTCTGCAATACCCTTAGCTCTCTTTGTCTTCTTTTTCTGAGAGTTATATGCCAAATGAGCACTTTTAGTCTTATCTCTTTGTTGTCTCTCTTCTTCTTGCACACAGTGAGATATAAGCTCATTAAGGGACCACTTGTCCTTTTGAGTGTTATAACTCACTTTGAATTGCCCAAAGTGTGCAGGAAATGAGATCAAAACCAAATGCACGAGCAAGTCCTCAGACAGCTCTAACTTTAGTGCTTTTAGTTTTGATGCGAGATTAGACATCTCTATAATGTACTCCCTTATGTTCCCTTTGCCATTGTACTTCATGGAAACGAGTGACGATAAATGGCTACTCGCCCCTGACTTTTCATTTCTTTGAAAGTACTGCTCAATGGACTCAATGAACTTTTTAGCCTTTTCACTCTCAGTAATAGAGCCCCGAAATGCTTTCGGAATGGATCGCTTCATGATAATCAAACTCATTCGGTTAGATTGATCCCATTTCTCAATTTTGACCTCTTTCGGGTCATCCTCAGTAGAAAAGGGTCGATCACACCGAAGAACCAGATCGAAATTCATACAACCGAGAACAATCTCTATGTTCTCTTTCCAAATTTTGAAATTCGTCCCACTCAACTTTGGGATGTTATTAACTTGAGTAGACACATTATTAGTTGTAGCAACAGAAACTGAAGAGAGAACAATTATAAGTATACTCACACAAACTTATATGTCATAAAACGAATAAGACATGAATGAATAAACAAATAAATTGAGGACCCAAGCAAGATACCGAGTAAAACATTAACCTCCGTCGAAGGATAGCAAGTTAATTGTAAGTAGTATTCTTGGTGTAATGATCAAGCACTAATAATAAATTCGGTCAAACAAAATTCTGTCGAAGGACGGACTAATGTTCACATGAAGAAAAATTAATTATTACGTGCTTATCATCACAGATGTATTGTCATTCGGCCAAGTTGCGTTAAACCGAAGGGTCGATCACAACGTGCATAAATAACTTTACACCAACATCTATGTAATTTTAATAAAATCACTCTCCACAACAGAGGGTGCGAAGGCTACTTGTTGTTTTGATTGGTTATATTAAAATTACTAGACAAAAAAAATAATTAATATTAACTTGATTTTAATTATATTTTCAATCAAACAGCATAAATTGCCATGTCCCCAATTTAATTCAATTAAAGTCTAGAAACCAAATTAGACCTTAATTAATAATAGCGTTTACTCGTCCACTCAATCACCAAAATATGAATTATCATTTATATAAAAAGAAAAAAGGAACAGTCGTAGCAATGCTTCAAAATTCCAAAAAACACCTCATTTAATATTTGTCAAATTATCGCAGCACAAACAGGAGCCTTAATCCCCCAAAACAGCATAATTAACTCAAATATAAAATCAAATACTAATAGATGCTTACGCCTTAAATCATAAAGCCCATATTCAATTGACTGATTCCAAAAAAAATTCAATTGATATTAAGGATTTGAATATGCGAGACATCATCCATAATTAAAGAAACCATTCGCAAATAATAATTACAACCACCAAAGCCCTGATTTCAGAAGATTAAAAATTATAAAATTGGGATTTTTTTTTTTTTTGTCCATTAAGTTACCACGTTTTTTAATTTAGTCCATCAGATTACCACTTTTTGAATTTAGTTCATTAAGTTTCGATTTATTTTGATTTTGGTCCAATTACCTGCTATAGCAGGTTTAATAGGTCATTTTTTAAAACATACCCCATAAAATGTTAAACACACTACACTAAAATTTAAAAAACTTTTGTTATTGCTATACGCACCCCAAATCTTTCCTATTTAATAAATTTCCAAAAATAATTAAATTTAAAAATGTAAGATTTTTTTGTTTTTGGACAAGGATGCCCAGAGGAGAACTGGGATGAAAGAACAAAATATGCAGGAAAAACACCCCCAGAAGACCTCTACGAGAGACACTTCTCCATATCAATCTTGAGACATGGAAGAGTTAGCCGCTTTCTGCGCCAGACAATGCGCTCTAGTATTTTGACATCTCGGAAAAAATGAGAATTTGCACACCACAAATTCATTTCTAAGACGAGAGATGTTCCTTAGTACCTCTTTTTCCAGCCCCAAAACCTCCTGACCTTCCATCAACAATGAGATAGCCTGCATGGAGTCCGATCGCACCCAGACGCGCTCAAGGTTACGGCTCTTAGCTTCTCTCAGTCCCACTTCGATGGCTTTCAGTTCTGCTCCCGCAACCGAGCCTGGCGGAGCAATTTTCTGTGCGATCTCCAGCCACCTAACCCCATTACAATTGGTAAAGACACATCCCACTCCATATTTCCAGTGGTCGTTATTGCATGCTCCGTTGACTTCAATGCACTGAAATTCCTCGTTCCCTCCACCATCAAAAGGAGCCGAAAGTGGTTCTTTTATAAGGATAGAAGGCTCTACCCGAGCAGCTTGAAACTCTTTAAGGTATGTCAAAATTTTGAAGGAAAGATCGGGCCGCACCTTTCCCCTGAAGTTCCCCTCCCGATGAACAATCTCACACCTATCACGCCACACTCCCCATGCCAACATCATAACCATCTCAAAATCAGTTCTATGAAACTTTTCTCTAGCAAAGGCCAGGAAGTCTGAGGTTCCAAGCTCCTCCCCTCTCTTAACAATTGTCCACCACTGAGAGTGTTTCCAAACCTCCCTAACTGCCTTGCAGAAGAATATCGAATGAATCGAGGAAGCAAAATGACTTCCGCACAAACTGCATGCCGGATCAATAGGTACATGTCTCTTCCACAGATTCCCTTCCGTTGGGATACAATCCCAATGCAACTTCCACGTGAAAATTCGGACCTTTGTCGGCACGTCCATGTTCCATATATATCGCCACCATCGTGCTACTTTCTCAAAACCAGACGTTGACGCTCGTGTTTCCTTAGTTCTTACTAACTCCCTAGCCACTCTATATCCTGATTTAACCGTGTATTTCCCGTGCACGTCCCATTTCCAAAAGCACGAGTCTTCTTCCTCCTCCCCCCCTATCGGAGTTCGACGGATTGCATCCACCTCGCTAGCCCAAAATCCTATATTCAATTTACATCCCACTGCCGATCACTTGTGACAAACAAATTAATGTTAGGGGCTGCTGCAATTCTGGAGTTTATACGGCCACTATGATTGCCTAGAACCCAAGCATGCCTAAAGACTTTGATCGAATTTTCATTCCCAATGTTCCACCTTACCCCTTCGTGTAGTATATCTTTACTCCAGCACAATGATCTCCAAACAAAAGATGGACTGCTACCCACCTCAGCTTCTAGTATATGGACATGTTTACAGTATCTAGCTTTGAAAATTTGACTCACCAAAGAATTAGGGTTTTCAATCATCCGCCAAACCTGTTTCGCGAGAAGAGCTTTATTAAAAGCAACCAAATTGCGGAAACCCATTCCACCCTCATCCTTGGCTTTACACAGTCTCTCCCAATTTTGCCAGTGAATTTTGTTTAGGCCCTCTTTACTGCCCCACCAGAACCGAGCACAAATCCTCTCCATCGCCTCACATGTCTGAACCGAGATTCGAAAGCAAGACATGGCATAAGTCGGGATAGCCTGTAAAACTGCTTTAATCAGAACTTCTCTACCCCCTTCAGAGAAATCTCTATTTTTCCAATTTCCAACCTTTTTAGCCATTCTATCAACCAAGTAGGCAAACTGCATCCTCTTCCCCCTAAGAGAAAATGTTGGCAATCCCAAATAAATCTCGTGTCCTTGCGACGAGCGAATTAAAAGGGACTCAAGAACTTGACTTTTGTGTTCCCCATCCGTATTAGGGCTGAAAGTCACCGCTGATTTATCAAAATTGATCATTTGTCCCGAAGCCTTCTCATATGCCTGCAAAGTTTCCTTGATGATCACGCTATTATGTCTTGTTGCCTTGAAGAAAATCAAACTGTCATCTGCAAAGAAGAGATGGGTGATCATCGGAGCTCCTCTAGCGATTCTAATACCTTCAAGATTCCTCACCCTAACCTGCTTTTCAATCCACGAGGATAAATTCTGCGCGCACAAAACAAAGAGAAAAGGAGACAACGGGTCTCCTTGTCGCAAGCCTCTGGATGGAGAAATCTGACCAACCACTGATCCATTTAATCGGAAAGCATATTGGACTGAAGTGACACACCGCATAATTAGTTCGACAACAGATTCCTGAAATCCCAACCTACACAATTGTGATTTCAAGAAAGCCCATTCCACCCTATCATATGTCTTGCTCATGTCCAGCTTAAGTGCCGCATACCCTCCTTTGCTTCTGTTTCTCCTTAACCAGTGCATACACTCAAAGCTAATAAGGATATTATCCGAAATTTGGCGTCCTTTGACAAAGGCACTTTGATTATCATCAACAATCATAGGCATAACTTTCATTAGCCTATTTGCAATAACTTTCGCCACTATACTATAACTCACATTTGTTAGACTAATGGGTCTAAAGTCTTTCATAGCTTTTGGAGATTTAATTTTTGGTATCAACGATATCCACGTTTCGTTCCAATCTTTAATACTCTTACCTTTATTTAGAATATCCAAAATATCTCCGGACACCTGTTCCCCAACAATATCCCACATATCATGAAAGAACTTTCCAGTGAAACCATCCGGTCCAGGGGCCTTAGAAGGATTTAGGTCAAAAGCGGCCTTCCTCACTTCATATTTTGTAAAGTTCTTACTCAAAAAATCATTCATATCGTTCGATACTTTCCTCTCTGTGATTCCAGTTAAGGCCTCAATCTCCTCATTTGATGGATTATTTGAGTTAAACAAATCCCCAAAGTAGTTTGTGATGACCTTTTGAATGTCATCAGGACTCGTCACCCATCTGTTCTCATTATCAAGAACCCCTTTAATTTCATTAATTTTCCTTCTCTCTGATACTCTCATGTGAAAATATTTTGTATTCCTATCACCACACTTCATCCAGGAAATTCTAGCTCTTTGATGCCATCTAATTTCCTGTTGAGAAAAGGCCTTTTCCAGTTCTAATTCCAGCCTACGAATATCTTCCCAATCTTTATCAGAATTTGCTTTTTCCTCCATATTAGTGATTGTATTTGTCAACTTTGCCACCCTGGAATCAATATTACCCACCGTGCATTTAGCCCATTTATTCAAAGCCTTGCCACATTGTTTCAATCTAACTGGCAACCCAATTGAGGTATTAAAAGAATTCCAAATTTCCACCAATTTTCCCCTAAAAGAATCCTCCAAAAACCATGAGTGTTCGAATCGAAATGGGGAGGCGAAAGAGCAAAAAGAACGTCTCCTTTCAGTCCCCAAATCTAGTCTAATCGCTCGGTGATCCGATCCAAACCAATGTAAGTTTTCCACCTGGAATTGAGGAAATAACTCAATCCAATCCGAGTTAACCACAAACCGGTCCAACCTTTCCAAAATCTTATCTCTCCCTCGACGCTTATTAGTCCAAGTAAATTTTGACCCAAAAGGATTCAAGTCAAAGAGTCCTAAATTATCCAAAACAATCTGAAACTCTTCTATTCTTGCAGAAATTCTCCCATTCAACACTCCTCCCATTTTTTCATTGGTAGAGAGAATTTCATTAAAATCACCTCCCACCACCCAAGCCTTGATATCATTATGGTGAGATTGATTAATCTTTTTCAAAAGGTCCCAGGAATGCTTTCGTAAGTTGTTGTCTGGGTTTCCATAAAATCCAGTGAACCTCCAGGTCAAATTATGGGAGTGAATAATAGTATCAATGTGACCCAACGAGTAAGAACACAAATTAATTTCCATTGATTCATCAGCAAAAAGAACAATGCCTCCACTAGCCCCAATGGCATCAACCACAAAACAAAAATTAAAATTCAGTAGAGTTTTCCACCTATTGGCTATACTAGAAGATATCTTCGACTCTACTATAAACAAAAGAGAGGGTTTTAAGGCACCAACAAGACGGCGCAGTTTCTGGAAAGCAAGAGGCCCCCTTAATCCCCTTGCATTCCAAGACACTAGATTCATGCTGATGGGCGAGGCTGACCTGGGTCAGTCCCCGCAAAGTTCGAGCTGGCCGAATCCTCTTCACTTCTGTGCCTTTTGGATTCCCCGCTCTCATTTATCTCATTAATCTTCAAAACTTGCTCCGCAAAATCCCCTGATGTACGAACTCGTTTCTTGGCCGAGTTCTAGTTGAAGCCCGAATTTATCCCAGTACCAAACTGACTCTACAACTCACCTTCTTCAATAACCTGTACCTGAGTGGCCACCATCTTTCCTTTTAGTTTTTTCTGCACCATCGGACCTTTACCTTTTCCCACGCCTTCAATCAGAGCCCCGGCCCTGCCGGAGCAAAAACAACACTTGAGGTTCCGCGCTGGATACGTCCTTCACGAACGCCTTCATTATCCCCCGGTGCATTTTTCGCCATGTAGTATCTGACATTGAGATCATGGTTAAGAGTTGCCTCATCCTCCCTCGAGATGGAATCCACAAAAGCTTGTGCTTGTTGGAATTGCATCTGATCTTCCTCTTGCCAAACTTCATTTGAGAGTCCCATCCCTGCATTTCGGCTCATATGTCTTGATGGGCCTCCACGTTCCCTTTGTTCCCCAGCTTTAACCACCATCAGAACAGCCCCATCGTTTCTACAGTTCCTAAAAAATTCAAGTTGTTCATCAGTAGGCCCCTTCTGAAAATCAGCTCTAAGCCAGGCTGGAAATTGTCTTTGAGCAACACTCATTCTTCCCGCCCACATCGGACGTTCAGGGCAGTCTGCATCCGTGTGTGAGAGCAGGCCGCAGCAGTAACAAAAGTCTCCCAGCTTTTCGTATCTAATTACCAACATGATAGTTTCATCCTGGATAATAATATCAGTACTTCGATTCAACGGGTTAAGCAGGTTCAATAAGATTCTCACTCTAAGACATCGTCCCCAAGCAGCTTCACCATTAGGGCAATCCAGATCGATAACACTTCCAAGGCGCTCACCCAGGCGGTGAGCGATTGGTTTCATCATAGAGTAAAGAGGCATACCATGGAATTGGACCCAAAGGGGAAAAGAGTGGATGTAGAGATCAGCAGGTCTCTCATTTCCCCTCACCCTTGACAGGATCAACATCGGGCCGTTGACGATCCACGGCTGTCTGAAGAAGGCTTTGCTCCACTCAGTGTCCTTCTCGAACTCAAAGATAAAGTATCCTTCTGCCACTCTAGTCACTCTGAGGGACCCCTCAAGTTTCCAGATCCTCCTCATAGTGGTCATCAACTCCATCGCACCCATAGGCTTTCGCGCAGTGAAACGACCCAGCAAGGCATTCCTCGGTAGAATGAGCTCATCAACTCCCACTCTCATAGGGACCTCCTCAACTGATGAGAGGTTAATCCTACCCATTGGGCTATTCAGTTGTTCTTCAACAGAGGGGGACGCCATTATAGTAGGTATAGAAAGAGAGGATTTGTAAGAATATGGATCGATCGAACCTTATTCTCAGACGGATATATATAGCTCCCAATACCGTCAAATCCACCAATGGAAATTCGATTCCTCTTAACGAGGCAATGATTTCATAGCTTGTCCACAAGGAAACCCAAAAATTAGGGTTCCTCCTCGGGAACCTTCGCACAACCAACATTCCTTCAGATTACGCCGCAAGGAAATTCTAGAAAACACAAAAGACGATCCAGCTCCCCAATCTCCTTCTCTATATATATATAAAAGGAGGATGAGGGCTCTCCTGCTTCCGCCACGTGTGCATTTGAGACCCCTCCTCCTTCTGACATGTGTCAATTTAAATTAAATCACTTTGCCACGTAATTTATTTTAACGCATTAGTTCTCACCTTAATTTCTTCCGTTACAATTCTTGCCACGTAATTTATTTTAACGCATCAGTTCTCACCTTAATTTCTTCCGTTACAATCTCATCTCTCCTTCCTTTTCACTGTTCCAATGCCAATGCCAATGCCAAGAACAAGGAATGCATATCTTTGTTTGGCCATCACTGTTGCCACATTTCTGATGGCAAAATCTCGCTTTTATACGACACCATTAAAGGAGTTCTCTTACCTTTCTTATCAGACGCGGTCGGTCTGAGCGACGGCGAAATGAAAAAGGACGTGAACAAATAGGCGGCGGCGCGACGCGGCGTTAGGTGCCCTGTTCTTGAGCACTTCTTTAATTATCAAATAAGCATTTGTATGGACTTCTATATCAACTCATGCCCATCCTACTTTGTTATTCCGATATGTATTGTCTTATTGTTGGTTAAGTTATATATGTGAGAAAATGAGTTGTACGATGCAATTCCATTACTAATGTGTTCATAGACAATTTTGGGGATTTCCATCTACATGCCTGTTTTCAATTCTAAATTTCTGCAATTAGAAAATCGACTTGATTTTCCTGTAAAATAATTTAGTAAATTATATAGCAATTTAGTTCTTATATTTGTTATTTGTGAAGGATTGGATGCATTGGAGTTTGTGATCAAGTGGGTTTTTGGTGTAGGTATCCGTATGTTACAGGGACTTCTTTGATCGACATCAAGTACCAAGTCAGCATTCTACAAGCTTAATTCTGATATGAGAGGTGGGTTCTGAAGGATGCATTCATGTGCCAAGTTTGAGGTAAAACTCCTCTGCCATGTGTCATTTTTAAACTATATATCTAAAAGGAGCAATTAAAAGGCTCGTGGATAATAAAGATGCAGGGGAGTACATCGCTAATTCGAGAGTTACACTGAAGTGCCTGAGTTTTGTGATGAGTTGGGCGAGAAAAAATCACTAAAATTTGGGATGCACAATGCCTTCGAATGCTTCGACCCGTTAATTATTTTTTTATTTCCTGAATTTCATTTATTCATTAGAAGGTGAAACTTGAGATAAGTTGACATACATTTTACTTAGTACTTTACGATCTTTCTATGGTTTCTAACGCAGAAATTACTCATTTTACTTGTACAAAGTTAATTTTTCCAGATTTTTTCTGCTGCTCTTCCTAAGTTATTTAAGTATATGGCTTTGGATTTTATCGATTGAATAATACATGAGAGAATAAGAGGAACTGGTCGCATACTGTTAATGATTGAATTGAATTGAATTGTTGTAGTCTTCTGTCTCAGGCGACTACGGTTCCTAATTCATTAGCTCCCAATTTGAATATCAACATTGATCGAAGGAAAGAATAAGATGATCTGAAGATTGTAAAAACTTGAACGCTTTGTGTTTGATAAAATGTTTGAATGGAGACCGATTCATCTCTGTTAAGAAAGGGACGATGAAATTTTACAAGATTGGATGGATCACATTTATTCAGGTAAAAAATTCTTTTGTGAGATTAGTCAAGTTTTTCTATGATTTTTTTATTATTTAATTACACTATGTCTAGATCAATTGGAATTAAAATCAAAGATGTGGAACTGGACAGGAGTTAATGGAGTCAGATTTCTGAATCACAAATATGAGACCTGGAGTATAAAACCGCTGGAAACTCTAGGAGAATAGATTTCATTTGTTATCTTGGGGGTAGTTTTTTCTTCGCTGACAAAGATTAGCATACTGATTCTTACTTTTCATTGCTGTATACGCTTAAATTTGTGGGTAATTCTCTTACCCAGCATTGCAATATAGTTTTTCTGATAAAAAAAAACTATGTCTAGATCAATCTTCTGATAATCATGGAAGGCTAAAGACCTTGAAGACTCCGCATCTGCTGCTAAATTTACTCATCAGGTTCTCCGATTTTATTCTCGCTCAATCGCATTTGTCCTGTTTTACACATTGGTTTATAATTCTTTGATACGATCGAATGAGTAAACTAAATTGCAAAAGGTAAAATTGGATTGCTAAAGTATTGGCATTTTGATAATTGGTGAAATACTGTAACAGTTTAATTGTTTTGGTCAGCTTTTATTCCCTAATTTAAATATGCTAATTGCAGCTAGCTATCTGATTAAGGTTTTTGAGATTTTATCAATGGAGAATTATTCTACAGCTTCTGTCAAGGAATTCCTAAGCTTCTCAATTTAATTTATGTCTTAACTGGTTCATATAAGATTTTTACGACACATAATCTGATTCGTGAGTCATGATAATTAATAAGTAGACGAATAAGTAGTCATGGAGGGAATATAAGATTTTCGCGACACATAATCTTTCCTAACCTTATCAAAAAAAGTAGACGAATTGAAATCGGATGACCCGAATGTTGGACTAATCAATAAGTATAAGCGGAGGGTGGAGGTTGATGCGACTGACATCTGCAACGAAGTTTTGAGTATTCTTGAACATCTCATTCCCTCCTCAGAGTCTACTCCAGAAGCCTTTGTGCTTTACACCGCACTGTGAGTAGGCTAAGCTTTAATTTATTGTAGTTGAGATGCTCTTTATATAGTACTCAATTAAGGTTCCAATAATCCCTGTAATTGAGTCTTATTTGGTATCTACTTATAATTCCATATCAATTCCAATAGTCAATGGTATCACCATAATTGAATCCATCAATTAAGATATAACTATAAATGGTTAATATAATTGCATTAAATATATGGCCCATATATAGGAAATAATAATTTCCTAACAGAAAGAAGTTATAAACGAATTAATGTGTTATATTTTATCGTGTTTAATGAGTTAACACAAATCCAACAGAAACATAATAAAATTACACTCACTCACAATATTGTATCGTTTTTTAAATTGTTACTGAAAGGGAAGAGGATTAAGCATACATAAGGTTGCACGGCTAGTCTTGCATCTTATCATCAAGAATAAATTTTCATTAAGGGCACGGTTATACATTCACACAAAGTTATTGAGGACATCTACTAGCTAAACTAGACCTGTCAAGACGGGCCGGCGGGGCGGGGCGGGCCAAAACCGCAAAAGCCCGCCATTTGGCGGGGCGGGGCGGGCCAACCCGTTTGTCAGGCGGGCTGCCAAAACCTCAACCCAACCCAAAAATGGGCGGGCCGCGGGTTTAGACGGTTTAATTTTTTTTTTATTATTACATTCTTAAAAAAAACATAAAAAATTAATATATATATATATATATATATTAGAACAAAAAAACTAAATAGAAATATTGTCATTATTAATTGTATAATACTGTATATTATAAACTATAATAATAATATACATATATTATATATACAGTATAAATAAAATAGGTATTATGAGTAGAGATGTCTATCGGGTTGGCCCTAGCCCTATAGGGCTAGCCCTACAGGGTTACGGGCTAGGGCCTTAACCGGTTCATAATTAACGGGCCTTCAATTGTTGGGACCTAACCCTAACGGGTCACGGGCTAAACGGGCCACTAACGGACTACAATAAAAAAAATTCTTTTAAAATTAAAGGTCTCAATTGACATGTCCAATAAGCAAATAAAATAGAAAAATACATAATTAGTTAATGATCGGTATATGAGCAAACTAAAGTGTGATTTAAACACAATTCTAGAAATCATTGGTCCTTAATATGACCATAAAGCTAAACAATATCATAATTTAATAAAAAAAGTAGTAATAATGACTAATGAATGGTAATATACTTCTTAATTAATGCTTATAGTTATTGCTATGGGTCAAATGACCCAAAATTTGTTATCATGTTATTTATTAAAAAAAAAAAAAAGGTAACAACTCGGGCTAGCGGGCCGGCCCTGTAGACCTGCGGGCTGGCCCGGTTTAGCCCGCGGGCTAACCGGTACGGGTCAAAAAAGCCCGGATTTAAACAGGCATATGATTCATGAACCCTAACCCTATATTTTCAGGTTTAAACGGGCCAGCCCGGTTAGTCCGGCCCGGATAAACATCTCTAATTTATGAGTAAAGAAAATGAAGAAAGAAGGAAAAAATGTAGTTGTTTCTATAATCTGTCATGCCCATGTTCGCAGCGGTAGTTCGTGCTCCTCCTCCTTCCAAGAAAGCGGTCGTTCGCACACCCTTCTCCTCCTTCCAAGAAAGTAGTCGCCCACCCCCTCCTCTGCGTCATTTGAAAGGTACGTATTTTTTTTTACCGTTTTTACAGATCTAAAAATTAGGGCTTTGGAATTTTTTTTTTTGTATTTGTTCGAAATTTTTTGCCGACATCAGTTACTTTTTTCAAAAAATTTCTGTTGTTCAATTTTTTTTTTCGAACATGTAATCTGTTTTCCATGTTTTTTTTTCGAACATTTAATCTGTGTTCAATGTTTTTTTTTTTCGAACTTGTAATTTTGTGTTTTTCCAGAGTTTTTTTTTTAATTGGAGGATGGTGGTGATTCGGTTGTAAATTGCATAAGATTTCATATGTTTTAGTGATAAAATTTGAGGGCTTTTTATGCATTTTCACACTAATATGCTTGATTTGATTTAGAAAGGTGTTTGAGCTCGTTTTGTAGGAATACGAGGTGATTTTTTTGGGCATTAAAATCGCAAAAATGAGTGTTCAATCATCATTTTCACTCACTGGACTGAAGAGAGGATTGCACCATTGGATTCGTCTCGAAAAATGGAGTGAAATGGAAAAAAGAATCAAGTCAATCGGAGGTCGTAAGCTTGAGATATGAAGGGATGAAGACGGAGGACAGAAGTTGGGCCAAAGTATCCGCCCGACCGGGCCACAGTATCTGCACCCACCTTTTTTATAAGTTCACCCCGCGCGTATTTTTGGCCTAAATCAACTTACGAAGTTTCGGCCCGGTCGGGCCACCTGTTTCTAGCCCGTTTCGCGCACTCAACTTGTCCGCCCGGCCACGTCACTTGTCCACTCGGCCGGGTGGACCCATTTTCTCCATATCTCAAGGGTCTAATTGCAAAATTAATTCAAGACTTCTACCACAACTATAAATAGACCAAATTTGAGTTTTAAAAAGGAGTCTTCCTCCTTTTACAAGCCATTTTCACACACATTCACATAGTTGTAGGTGTTCTTCATAGTTTAGTTTAATTTCTTCATTAGATTAGATAGAATAGTGGTTGTTACTTCGAATCAAGCTACGATTATCATCAGGCATCGTCTATTACATTGGTTTGTTGCTAAATTCTCATGATCAAGGTGATATTACTCTATTTTGCAATTCAATTTGGTATTTTCTTAATTTCTTCAATCTTTTGTTATTCTACTATGAATTTGATGTTATTTGTTGTTGTAGCCATGGGATTCTCTTCTAGAATCATGAGCTAAGTTCTAATTGCATAGGGTGTGGAAGTTTTGGTGGTGAATTAGTGTAATTACGGATTGATTATTGAATTAACCTAGGTTTTGGGTGTTTAGGTTTCTAGCGTTGTGATTTTTATGATTCAATTGATTAATTCACCTTATTAGCTAGCATTGTTGGTTTTGTCGACTTCAACGACTGTATTGGGTTGCATGATTAAGAGTGTGGGTGTGAGCTTGAATTAATTGACTAGAATTCACATATTAATTGACTACATCGACCGGGGGTTGATTGCTTAGATCGACAACACTAGACACTAATCGATTAGAGGTCGTCTATTAGATTAGTGAAAGGGCGTCTCATAAGGCTGATTGCTTAGATCGACAACACTAGACACTAATCGATTAGAGGTCGTCTATTAGATTAGTGAAAGGGCGTCTCATAAGCATTGGTAACCGTGTTGAACGTGTTTATGAGACACTATCTTAGGAGCTTATGGTATTGTTTAGACCCTATAATTGCTAATCAATGCACGTGTTCACCTAAGCCTCACGAGGGATTAGTCTACACACACGAGTGATAACCTTTAGCTCAATCCAACACCTTAGGTTTAATTTGTGTAATTGGGTCGTTAATTCACCATATCACCTACAAAACGGATGCACCTGAGGCAATACCTTTCTCTTACACTTTCTCTCTAAAGTAAGATAGCTTGTTATTTCTTTTGTCTATTTCTTATTATCTTAGTTAATCTAGTTTAATACTTGTATTTTTAATTTCCGAAAATCCAACAAACACGTTTAGTTACTACAATAACATGAATACTCTTAACTTTAGGGATTCACTTACATTCAACTAGATCCTTGGACGAACAAACTACTTGGTCGTACTTACGTACTACAATCGGACTCATACGCTTGTGGGAATCGTATTGTTAAGCGTGTAAAAAGTGTTAAAAACGATACAAGTCAGGTGGTTGTTTTGATGGTGATGGTGGGGATGAGATGATTCTGGCGTGAAATGGAATTGGTGGGTGTACTTATCTGTGCGTTTTTTTAAAAAATCATACGAGAGGTATATTAGACATTTCACATATTCTTTAAAATGAAAAAAATATCTGGTGGGTGTCCTCAATAGGTCTGTGTATGCGTATAACCGTGCCCTTTCATTAAAGTTCCAACAAGAACATATGTAAAAAGGTAAAAAAGAAATTGCTTGAGCAGTTTGTTTGTGCTTCTTTACTCACTAGAATCCACATGATGAATAATAAGGGTTTGATTGTATCGTATTCGTGTCGACATAAAAAAATTGTATAGGATTCGTGTTAATTTTCATTAAGTGCAATAAAATTAACAGATAACATATTAACTCGTTAGCAATCCGTTACCTGTTATTGACCTAATACGTCTGATACGATAATGACACGTATACAATACTAACACGATAATGACACAATATTTTTTATATTTAAATAAATATTTTAATTTTTTTATATATTGAAATGTAATTTTAAATTTATTTATTTTCTTATCGTGTTGTTTTATCTTGCCACGTTGACACGAAAAATATTGTGTCGACACAAAAATTATCGTATTTTTGTTGTGTCGACATGTGTCCTTATCTTACCGTGTTCATGTATGACTTTATCATTTCGTACCACTATTGTGTCAACATGAAAAAAAACACCATTTGTTAGACCTACTTCTAAACAATTTCAAATCAGATTAATTCCAAAAAAAAAAAAAAAAAAAAACTTTCTCGAAGGATAGAATTAAAAAAATGGCAAGATCATAAAGAAAATCAAGTAATAGCCAAGATTATTTACTTGATCAAGATTGTTTACTTAAAACACAGTAAGTGATAGCCAAGAGTATATATGTACGATTTCAAAGAAAAAAAGAAAAAAGTAATTTAAAGACAAAGTTCATCACAAACTTACCATTTCATTACAAATTTCAAATCAAATTCATCCAAATAAACCTCTCTCATTTATGATACAGTCAACCTTCTTTAATTATAGCTTAATATTAGTAGTATGAGTATGAATCAAATATCATGCATCATCTAACTAAAATTAGTCATAATTTTAATGGACACAATCAGAATCGATATCCATCGGTTACAGAACATTTTATAATATTATCTTTAAGATCAAATCATATTAAAGTTATATGAAATTATATAGTCTCATGACTATTAGATAAATTATACTCACTCCATTCAACAATAATTTTTTTGCTCAAATTTTACAGAGTTAATTTATATTAATGTTAAGTAGAACGAAATAAGGATTATTAAGAGTACAAAGAGTACACTTAAAAAAAAAGTGAATAATAATTTATGTAAATAAAATGAAATGTATCGAATAATTATTTGATGAAATACAGTACCAAAAAAATGAAATTAAATAAATTTAAAGTAAGAAAATATTTGGACAAAAAAAGTATTGTGGGTCCAAATGAAAATAACAGAAAGTACGAGGACCGGAATTGTATACAATCCACAAGTATATAGTCCGTGGCGTCCTGTCTCACGTTATCTGCTCCACATTTCCTCCTCCTCCTCCGTCTCCATTTCTGAAACCCTCTCTTTCTCTCTCTACCTATACATACACATATTTGCGTCTCTAATATAACGCATACTCACACATTACACACACATAAATATATACAACTGAGATTACATATACGAATCCAACAAATCGGAACCACAACAACACTCACCGCCTCATCAATTTGGAACCCTAATTCTCTCTTAGCCCTACATCACTTCAATTGCATTCTCAAATCTGTTCAACGTTCGCAACAAGGGAGCCTGTAATCCGATCAAAGGTTTCCGGAAATCTAAATCTAAGCATTATTATTTTTGTTTATATTTTGTGGATTGAGAAATTCTGTGCAAATTTGTCTACCTCTTGATTGCTTTTTCAGTTTATATTGTGTATTCGTGATTATATTTACTCTTTTTTTTTTTTTTGTTCATCTTTTGCCTTTTCGAACAGTATTTTGTAACGTCTGAAATTCGTAGTTGCTGGAATTATCGGGATTAGCTGTATCTGAACTCTGGATTTAGATCAGATTCCGCTATCTCTTTGTGTTGGTCTAGGGTTTTTGACTTATCAGATAATAGAAGAAGATGGTTGGAGGCGGGAATAGAAGGGACGAGGCATCATTTACTGTGAGCAACACTAATGTTTTTGCAGCTTTGGAGAGTTTGAGGAAGAAGAAGAAGACTGATAAAGACAAGGGTTCTTCTAGGGGAGGTAAGGGCACGTCAAAAGCTGCTGGGGGCCCGAATTCTGAGGCAGAGAAGCAGGTTTATTGGGCTCCTGCGCCTTTGACAGTGAAGTCATGGGCAGATGTAGATGATGAGGATGACGATGATTACTATGCCACCACGGCTCCTCCCCAGGCGATATGGGGTGGTTCTGGTGTTAACGCAGAAGAAGAGACTCATAAACTTGATATTGTGGAGGTATAAGGAATGAGACATATGCTATATCATGTGGTTGTTTTTCTTGCTGGTGATGTAGTTGAATTTTTTGAGTTATTTGTTTTTTTCAATTTCTGATTGGATGAAATGCTCCCGCCCCGCTAATTTTTGGTTTTTATGACTTAACAAATTAAGCATTTGTCCATGTTTGTCGTTTTATAACGGAATTCTAACTTGATAGCAAATGATGCTTTCCATGATAAATAATGCCTTAGAGATTTATTTTTTCTTGAATTGGCTCTATAGATTGTCTATTGAAAATGTAGCCAAGCAGATTTTTTTAAAAATACAAGTGCAATGGTACTGCAAGCGGTAATTTCTTGCAAGAAATTAATATATGCTAGATTTTGTCATTTCTGCCCCTTTAGAGGGGCTTAATTCAATTAGTGTTTTTTCCTTCTCATTTTATGTTTTTTGCTTGAATTGGCTATCAAGATATTTTTTACTGAGATGTAGCTTGCTATCAACTGTCATTTTGTGGTCTATATGGTGTAGTAAGTCTCATTTTGTGATCTATATGGTGTGAAACTTGACATTTTAATCATATTATGGATTTTACTTCTTCTGAAATTTTAGATTTTATTTGTTGAAGTACTCTCCTTCATTGGCATTATGCATTTTAGGTCTTATGATTCACCCGATTGTTATTAAGAGTTGTCGATTAGGTTATTTTGGTACGTATTGTACAATTGATCTGGTATACTGCTGTTGCAAAGTTGATTAGGTGATTTTATTTTCCAAAGTTGTTGCAAAGTTGTTTAACTGCACTAAAAAATTCATGTCGTGTCACTATGTCAACTAACTTCTTTGTTATCATTATCCTTTTACTAACCATTTGAAATATGTTGCTGTTATTGATACAAATATATCCTCTAATACTATGTTAAGTTTTATTTGTAGTCAAGTGATGGTCAGAAAAGTGCATGAGTTGTTTTTTGATCTCATATATCACTACCAACTTCTCAAGTATCTACTAGACTGCTCTACCTGTCTCTGTGTCTACTTCTGTGTGTTAGTGTAGTTGTTACCTAGATATAATTAGCTATTTCACCTCCCCAAATTCTTTTAGACCAATAGGAAGCTCAGACTAGCATTGGGTGCAATGAACACATCTGAATAAGATAATATCACAGAGATTTGTAGCTATTGATGAAAAAATCAGTCATGAATTCTGTATGAGGATATGTTTGATTGTATTTGTGATGCGTCAATCCTAATTACAGGAAAGTGAAAGTGAGGATGACCTTCTTGATGATGAAGAAGACGACGCGGATGAGGTGCATGACCAGGAACCAGAGGTCGAAGATCAGCCTGAGCCTCTGGAAAAAAAGCCTATAGAGGCATCATCAGCACCTAAAGAGACTGAAAGACAGCTTTCCAAGAAGGAGAGAAGGAAAAAGGAGCTTGCTGAACTAGAGGCAATTTTAGCTGATTTTGGAGTAAACCCAAAAGAAAAAGCTGAATATGAGCCATCTGGTAATCATTTTAAAGATGCTTCCATTAATTTTAGAAATTTCTTCTAGATATCTAAATGTTATATGATTCCTAAGTTTTTTCATTCCTTTTTCTAATCCAGATATTTTGGGTAAATACACAGACTCCACCCACCCACCCTCCCCCGTGTTTCATTAAATGCGTAAAACCCTCTTGTGTTTGATAAAAGTATGCACGAAATTCGTTAAATGAATAAAACACCCCTCTGTTTGAATTTTGATAAATGCATGCACGAATCCCCCCTATATTTCAATAAAAGCACAAAACAAACCTCTGTCATTAAATGCATGAAACCCCCGTGTTTGTTTGATAAAAGTATGCATGAAATTCCCACCATCCACTTCTTGACACCTTTGATATGTACATGTTTTGTGTCTTATGTGTTCTTGTCTAAGTGTTGTCTGCCTGTTTTTTGTTTATATGGAGGGGAATCATGTAAGTTCACACTTTAATGTAATGCTGTTAGTGTTCTTTGAAGGGAAGTGACCTGTGGGGATTGTGTGCATACTTTTATTAAACACAGGGGTGTCTTATGCAATTAATGAAACACAAGGAGTTTTTATGCTTTTTACCGGATATTCCATATGTTGGTGGATCTGGGTCATTAATGTATTTGTTTACTTTCTTGGGCTTGGTAAAATCTGTCAACTTTGTATAGTTATAATTTAAATATGCTCTTTGTTGGTTCGCGTGCAGATGTTACCAAAGAAGGAGAGTTAAACGGGAATGCAGATAAGAAGGATAATCTTCCCCCTGTGGAGTCGAAAACTGCAAAGAAGAAGAAGAAGAAGGATAAAGCTTCGAAAGAGGTCCACCAGCCCAATGGACAAGACGAAAGTGAACATGTAGAAGAAGATGCATCAGCTGTTGATGTGAAAGAGAGGCTGAAGAAAGTTGCATCTATGAAGAAAAAGAAATCCAACAAAGAGATGGACAGTGGTTCTAGAGCTGCAGCTATAGAGGCTGCCGCTAGGAGTGCAAGACTCGCTGCTGCTAAGAAGAAAGAGAAGAATCATTACAACCAGCAACCCATGCGGTAAGATAGTTTTTTTTTTATCGCTCATTAATAAATAAATGTACTGCCCTGCCCTGGTGGTCATGATCATCATATGTTAATGCTATATCTGTGAGACCATTTTGGTTATTGAAAAACTTGTTTTTGTTTGTTGCTACATCACTTTGTAACATATTACTCCTTGTGTTTTATGTTGGAAAACTTGATGAATGCTCCTGGGGTTTAGTATTTTGCAGTTTTTGGTTAAATATTAATGAGAACACGTGACTTGCCCAAATACGAATGGTCGTTATGGCTGACCTCATATAGTGGGATAAATGCTTAGTTGTAGCATTGCTATTGCGAGCCTCCCATGTCCCATCATCAGGCCGATGGTGTCTTGACCAAATACGAATGGTCGTTATGGCTGACCTCGTAAAGTGGGATAAATGCTTAGTTGTAGCATTTCCATGTCCCATCATCAGGCTAAAGGTGTCGTTTTTTATGCATGTACTGGACATGATCGCTCGTGTCAAGATAGCACGCTTCACTGAAAATGTTATTATTTGGGTATCTGCTTATGTTAGTAGTGTGTTTCATGCTACTTTTCAATATAAAAACAATATTTTTTCATATATGAAGGCACATTTTTCGTTAAAATCTAGTTTTTCAAAGCTATATTTTCTATGAATAAATTCAGTGTGCAGAAAAAGTATTGCTGATTAAAATGTTATGGATTCAAATTTGACTAGTTGCTTGGTTCAATTATTATGCAGAAAATGTAGTATTAAACCGATATTGATGAGGTGGTAATTAAAAACGATATTGAATATTGTTAGAAAAATGTAGTATTAACCAACTGCCCAAACATACTTATTGAAATTTTATAGTGTGTATTATAGACGTATGTTTAAATTCTGATGTAGTTTTCAGTGTAATTATTTGTTAATCCAATTCCAATGATGTTAGTATTAAATATTTATGCATATTATATTTATACTGTATTAAATTACATTAATATATTATTAAAGTAATGCAAAAGTGATTATTTTTTTTATCAATAATAATTTCAAAAATGTAAAAAATAATCGTTTCGAGATTAGTTTTGCAATTAAAATATGTAGCATAAAATGTACTGTAATTTTTTAAAAAATAATCATTTTGAGATCAGTTTTGCAATTAAAATATGTATAAATTAATTTCTTTTATATATAAATATAAAGGGTACGGTAATTTTTAAGTAATATAAAAGTGATTATCTTTTTATTAATAATAGTCTTAAACATGTAAGTGAGATCAATTTTACAATTAAAATATGTATAAATTAATTACTTAGATGATTTTTATAATAAATTCACTATTAAAATGATATATTAAATTAATATATCATTAATTTACTTAATTTTAAAAAGAAATGTTAAAATTTAAGTGTGTGTGGGTTGGGGGTAGGGTTGGGACTTGGGATTCCGCCCCTGCCTATTAGCTAAAAATCATAATCAACCATTAAATTCTCCATGAATTAGAGGGTTAGTTGATATAATCGCAATGAATGAGATCATATGTTTTAATTTTGGTGTTCCACGTCTTATTTTATATAAGTTCTATAATATTGAGAATAATACATATTAAAAAATTAGCAGAGTGAATTATCAATGGAACAGAAGTATCGAACTATAATTTTTCACCATTTCTTTTTATTATTCTATAAAGAAAACAATGTCGTTCATCTTTATGATGTCACATTAAATTGTTAAGTTAGATTCGAGTATAAGAAAGTTGTCCGAATGCCTTAAAATTGTAAATCTGGTTTTGAACGGACTCTCCCGTAAGAGGACGGTGAAATTGAACTCCCGAATTATTCTAGAGGGAAAAAAAAAAAAGACTCTTAAAAATAATTTGAATTGCAATCAGATTATCTCCTCTCGGAATCGCATTGTATCTACTTCCCTCTGATTATCAAAAAAAATACAACGATTTTCTCAAGAATTGAGACATTCTCCTCCCAAATGTCTTTTGCCCCAAATTTAACCCTAAAATCACATAAATTGAATTAGGAAAAAAAAAATTCAATGATTTTCATTATTTTATGAAAAAAAAAAACAGATTTAATAATAAAGGAACATAAGAGTTCATGATTTTGGTGATAAATTTACCATTAATCATTTATTAAGATTAAATTGTAATTTAAGCAAAGTTCATGATTTTATTGCAATTAATTCTAAATCAAATGATAGTTTTTTTTTTGAAGTCATCAAATGATATAGTTAATTAATTAATGGTTTTCGAAGATAGTCTCATCCTAAACTTAATAACTCTAATTTCACTTTTAATTCATTCAAATTTACTATGTAAATAAAAATATTTATTCTCCTAATATACTCTTCACTTTTTAAATTATATATATAGATTTTAAAATAGAAAAGGAGAAATATTATTATTACATTTTTCTATAAAACAATAAAAAGGAAATTCTAAAAATATCTGACGTCATCCTGCACGATTTTTTTTTATTTTTTATTTTTAAATAAAAAGAAACCGTCTGCATTTTGCAATTTCATTTTCCGATCATTCTCCACGATTCTTAAAAATTCCCCCCCTTTAAATCTCCCATTTTTTCCTTTTTGATGTGGTGATCACGATTTTTAGGGTTCGGGAATTCAGCCGTAGTTCGTTTCGCGCATTCTTGATTCGACGTGCGATTTTTTCCCAGGTCGTTTATATCTCATGTGACTTCTCCGCTATGTTAAATTGTTTTAGTTCCAATTTTTTAATCATTATTTTTTTTTCGTTGAATTTTTGGTGTGTTTTGATTCCTTGAATCAAGTTTCTGTTTGATCGTGCAGTTTATTCGCCTGGATTTTGTCTTTATCAAAGTTTTGTCGCATGATTTGTGCCTTTATTTTTCTCTTTGTTCTTCAGTTTCTATGACGTGGTCATGGATGGAAATCGGGAGTCTATTTGATTTTTATTTATTTGTTTCGTAAAATTAGAAATGTCCGTTTGAGTTTTCTCCTATGAAGCGTAACTGTTGTATTTGTTGTAGTTTAGTTATCTTTATTTCCAGAAACTAAGATTAATGTTAAGAATAAATCTGTTTTAAAAAAATCCAAGTAATGATTTGAGGGCAATAATTTCTACTTTCGTCTTTGGAAGTGCTTTTCTTGTTGGTTTCCAACGGGTTGTGACTTGTTTGGAAGGGTATTTCAGTCAAAGGTGAAATTCTTGGTGGTGAATGTATGGTTATTTAAAAGTAAGCAACTAGCCTCATGGGAACGATTTTTGTAGATCTTCTGTAAGTATTTGTTCAGAATTCTCTGTTTGCAAGCGCAGAAAAGAGACATTAATGCTATTTCATAGCCTCATAGGACACCATATCCATATTCTTTGTTCTGTTTAATTTCTGTTTCCGTTCTTGTTCCTTTCAATTAGTTGCTGAATATATTCATCTTCTGCATAAAAATTATAACAACCTACCTTCTGAATGGTCCCTGATCCTCTAATCTGTATATTTCTTTTCTATTTTAGTTTTCGAGTGGAGACTTACAGTGGTTGTTTATTTTGAATGGATATAATGAGAACTGGAATAATATTAAAAAATGAAATCAAGGATTGTTATAGTTGCTCAAGAAAAATGATTCCATGTTTGTGTTGATCAAGCAATATCTCAGTAAAGTGTCATTGTTCTGTTGTTTAGAGGTCAGAAGAGGCCTGGAGTTGGTTTCCAACCTCTATTCTTAAACATGTGTTACACAATGCTTCTTTTATAATACGCTAAGCTTGAAAGAACTTAAAGATGATATGTTCTTATAATCTTAATGTGTGTTCCTTTCAAAAACTACAGCTATCTCCTTGCAACCCCCAAGAAATAACTAATTAGGTGCTTGTGCATAAGTTCCTTCAGATCATTTTTTTGCTCTTTGATGCTTCTTACCTGTATAGGATTTATTCTATTCACCCAGTGCCCCAGTTTTGCTTTAATGTGTTGTACTGCAGCTTAGTAAAAATTCATGTATAGAGATGCAACCATTTCTTTAACTCTCTATCTTTAAGTGTTTCCACGATGCTGCTAAAGTCGATCCATCACTTACACATTTTGCAGCAATGAAGACGGGATCATCTTCTCTAAATCCTTATGCGGCATCCTATGTGCCACTTTTCAAAAGGGAGCATTCTGATATGAACAAAGAGAATTCAGCTCAAGGATTTAATACTGGAAACGAGTTTGTTCAATACGGCCATCAACCTATCAACACATTTTCACAAGGTCAGCACCGCAATGTTTCCCAAAGTTATGCCCACAGTGCTGGTCCTATCCAGTCTGCTGAGTATCATCAATGGAAGGATCATCGTGGTGGTGAATTTGTTGCTTCAACATCACAGTATCAGAATCAGATACCAGAAAAATCACAGTATGACGAAGATTTTGACATGGATTTGGCTTACCTACAGATGACATTTCCAGGAATTTCAGACGACTCCCTTTCTGATGTCTATCTAGCCAACAGCTGTGACCTGGATGCTGCTGTTGACATGCTAAATCAACTTGAGGTAATTTTCCGGTGTTTCCCAATTTCAAATATTCGAGATCCCTTCCTTCTTCATAATTAAGGAATCAGTTTGTATTGTTCACTGATAAGTGGTTGATCAAGCATTGATATACTGCATGTCATTTCTTAAACTTAATGTATAAGGATTTTCTAAAGTATATATTCACTAAAAAGAAAATAGAGTTGTAATGTGTGGTGTCATATTGCTCTTTTTTTGCTTCTGCAATTATTTATGATTGATATGATTCCAGATATGTTCAAAATTCAAGATTTGGATATGATCAGTTTACAGAGACAATAGAAACAAGATTTGGCTTCTGCCTATTGTATTCAATTGATTTGAGTTGTCTCTCTGTATATAATCTAGATATCCATAATTTACACGTTATAGGTACACCATGATGATTCATCGGATAAGCTTCCAGACACTTTGGACATAGGTGATGTGCCAGAATCAGAAGATTTAAAGAAGACGAAATCTGAAGTTGGAGCTTCTACATCCGGTTCATCCAGCATGCGTGTGAAGAGCTAAATCAGCTCCATTTATATAGATTTAGCAGTTTTACGGGTGGTTTTTGAAATTGTGGCAACAAACTGTTGTGATGTGGAGAAAACTTAAATCTTGTTTAAAGTTGAGATTGATGTGTTGCATACCTTAGGGTTTGTTGTACAGCTTGTATCTACTGCTACTGCTGTTTCTTGGTTTGAAACAATTGTTTTTGTTGATTGGAAATTGGAATTATCCCATCTGAGAACACAGATTGTAGCATAACACTCTGTTTTTGGCGAGAGAAAAAAAAATTAGACCTTTTAACAAAATCATTTAAGCTTCAAACATTGTGTGTTTCATACCTAGTGGGTGTTTGCAAACAAGATTTACATCTTAAACATGAATGGATTTTAAAATTAACATATATATTCATAATTCGGGGGCTTCAGTTTTCACAAGGCAAAGAGGGCATTATTGGAAGAATTTGGGGATATTTTAGAGAATTTTCCATAGTAAATTGAATGAAAAGAATCACCACATTCACCTCACAATATTGCTTAATTAGCGACGTTGAGATTATTGATGTCTCGAGTTTGTAAAAATATTATTATTCCTCGTTTCAATTTCATTTTTCTCATTTACTTTTTTAAAATATTATTATTCACACTACTTTATTTTCACCCTTCAACCATCACTTATTTATTCAATTTATCATTTACTTTATTTTCATAAACAATCACTTTATAAAATTCATAATATTATCATACCATCCACCCCCAACATATCTACTTTATACATAAATTAATTAATATTCATTACAACTCGTGCCCGAACAAAAGGGGCATAATGAATTTGGACACTGGGAGTATAAAAGATATTACCTCTGTGTCTAAGTTGACTATCCGGACACAAATTTTAATGTAAGAGTTGTTTAATACTATTATTTAAAGTAGATAATGTGTTTAATATTATTTAAAGTGATAAAATTATTTCTTTTCTAGAAAATGAGTAATCTAGTAAAAGACGTAGGTTGTATATACTACTCTATGTCTCAAATCAATTTTCTAACTTTTTTTTTTGTCCCACATTATATTTCTATGCTCAAAATTCAAACTAATCATTACATTTTAAATTTAAAGGATCACAACCCCTTACCTCTATCATTTTTTCTTAATTTTCATACCCAAATCAAATCAGTGCATTTGCAAACAAATTTGATCCCCCCAAACAAATATATCAAGCTCCGGTACAATATGGTAATTAACATATGCTCCACTGTAATGATAGGCCTCCCCTCCATCTACCATCAAATGCGGTGAAAATTACTATTTTCTATTTCCCAAACAAGACATATAACCATAATAACTAACAATCCACCCCCACCCCCAAAACAAAAGAACAAAAGAAGAAGAGGCCAGGGGCCTATTATATTACTACATTATATTCTTTCTGATATTCAAAATCAGAATTTGCACATCTTGGTTTCTTCATTTTCAAGAAAATTTTGAACCCTTAATATATTCTTCAAGTTTATAGAAATCAATCAGGGTTCAGAATCACTTTCTTTTCTTTTCTTTTCTTTCTTTTGGGAGGGGGATTAAAAATTCTTGAATATATAATTGGGGATTAAAAAAAAATGGGTTTAGATTATTATGAAATATTGACGGTGGAGAAGGGTGCAACAGAAGATGATTTGAAGAAAGCTTACAGAAAATTGGCGATGAAATGGCATCCTGATAAGAATCCAAACACCAAGAATGAAGCTGAGGCTAAATTTAAACAAATATCAGAAGCTTATGAAGTATGTATGTGTATGTTATTTTTTCAAAAAAGAATTTCCATAATAATACATTTGTTGATAAACAAACAAATATGATTGTTAATGTTAGGTGTTGAGTGATCCTCATAGAAGGCAAGCCTACGATCAGTACGGCGAAGAGGGGCTAAACGGGTCGTCCGGAAGCCAAAACGAGTTCAACCCACGAAACGCAGAGGATATATTCGCAGAGTTTTTCGGGAGCAGCCCATTTGGGTATGGGTCTGGAGGAGGCGCTGGGCGATCAACGAGGTATTCGTCCAACACCAACGCTGATTGTAACTTTCATGATCCCAAGAAACCACCCCCTGCAGAGACTACATTGCCTTGCACCCTTGATGAGTTGTACTCTGGATCAACTAGGAAAATGAAGATCTCAAGACAAGTTGTTGATCCTAGTGGGTAAGTTTCTTCTCGTATATAGTTGCATGGTGCATCTGGTGCATACGTCTATCAAAATATTATAAGTTAATTAAAAGTACGTTTTCGCAGACGATTAGTGGTAGAGACAGAGATAGTTACAATAGAAGTAAAGCCTGGATGGAAGAAAGGAACAAAGATAACTTTTCCAGACAAAGGAAATGAGCAGCCCCATCAGCTTCCTGCAGATCTTGTCTTTGTCATTGATGAGAAGCCACACAATGTGTTCACAAGGGACGGCCATGATTTGATCATCAATCGTCGTATCACGTTGGCAGAAGCAATCGGAGGGACTACGCTGGAAGTTAACACACTAGATAACCGCCGTTTATCTGTCTCAGTGACCAACATTGTTAGCCCCGGTTATGAGCACGTTGTTCCAGGAGAGGGCATGCCTATTACGGAAGAGCGTCGTCATAGGGGTGACCTCAAAATACGCTTTGAGGTCGGGTTTCCTACCAAGTTAACGCCTGATCAACGAGCTGCTCTCAAAAGCGTTCTTGAAGCTTGATCCTCGATTGATCTTCATGTGTTTGTAACATCTTTTGCTTTTGGAAGAGAGATTGAATATTTTTTCTCAACTTTGCCCTTTTATATGTAAATACTCCTAGGTAGGATAAACAATCATGAATAATTCATTTGATAACTTGTAAAATATGTCATTTTCTACAATTATTTATACACCAAAAACGATAGTTAAATTGTAACGGAGATGAATATATATACATACATTTCAAATAGAGAAGCCAGACTTATAATCTGATATAATTGACCTTATAAGTTTGGCATATAACAAGTGCACAAACCATTTTGGGTTCATCATTCTATGATTCTTTCTCATACAGAATAATATTCTAGCATCTGAAATTAATGATCATGTATACACAGCAAGATAGAGCAGTAAATCCAAATGAACCATCCAAAACTACTACATGAGTGCAATGTTTTGGGCAGAAAAAAGGCACAACCTTCACTACACGAGCTCCATTTGATTGAGGTTTATAAAACGGTGCTGTTACGTAGGCTGGCCGTTGCTTCAGTCAGTGAACTCAAAACCGTCTCACCAACTTCAGCCTTGCAGAGTGGACACGACGCATTGATTTTCAGCCATTTATCAACGCATTCTTTGTGAAAGAAATGGGAGCAAGATAACTCTCGGAGTTCATCGTTATTCACATATTTTGCTAAGCAAATACAGCAAACCTGAGAAGTAAAATAATGTGTTACATTTTGTCAGAGACATATATTCTCATTTATATTAAGTTTCAATATAATTTCTTTCCAATTTCAGGTCTTTTTAAGTATTCCCCTTCTTTTAATTTGAGTTACTGATTCTGTAACCATCTCCGATGTTGTCGTCTATTGGGGTTGGGGCTACACCCATTTTCATTTTAAAGCATTCATTACTTACTCTATCTATAACTAATATAGTATGTCCGCACATAGTGAAAGTAAATGGAATACCAATATTCTTACGTATACAGATTCCTAAGGCCGTAACAAACTGATTTTAACTAATCTACTTTATAACAGTGAATGAACTTTGGCTTTCTGAAAAGTATTCCACATCCCTGCATCAACTTAAAACTCATGGAGGAACCAATAATTTTCTTAAACTTCTTGCTTTAAAGAAGAAGGAAGTTGATCAAGATTTGATATCAAATAAAGCAGCAATCGTTAATCAACTTTAATAGCTTGAGATCGAGATAAATGAAGCTTACCGCATCCTCCCCCGATACTGGGCGCTCTTTCTCTGTTCCAGCAGCCACTATCCCACCTTCGGAGCTTTTGTCTTTATCACTACTGCTCTTATTTTTTTTCACTTTGAACTTATAGGTAGGTAGAGAATTAATTGACTCTTGAGTAGCTCCTCTATTCTGCGAAAAATCCTCTCTGAAGCCTAGAACTGATATTATACAAGGGAGGCAGCAGCAGATTGTTGTGCATAGAATAAAAGGCATTGCGTATCCGATACAGCTAAAGGCGAGGAATACTATACACAACCTGTAAATGAAGAAATTGTGCACGAATTGAGCATATGATATACAAAAGTGAAGAAGATTGAGCAAGTTACAAGGGAAACAGATTAAGGGGGTGTTGTAAGAGATCATAATCTCTTACAATCTCTGCTTTTGCTCCCAAAAAAACGTAGATTTGAGTGTTTTAAAATAAAATGCTTCTGCTTAAATTAATCATTTAAAATCCATAATCTAAAAGCCGAGTGATGTATGCTTCTAGCTGGTTCTGCTTCTCATTTCTCAATAATTTACTTTATTTAAATCTTTTACCAGACACTCAACCTCTAGTTTTTACAAATTTTACAAAACACCCCCACTTTTTATTAAGCAATTGTTCTCACAATCACTAAATTAAACCACTTCCTCATATGCAAACATCCCCTAAATTCATATGAGTATAAATTCTCGGAATTACTTACCTGTACAAGTTGGGAGCGTCAGCAGACGATGAGTGCCCTCCAAAGATCCACACATTTCCAACCACAAACCAAACAGCAAAGAAGCAATCCAAAGCCATCTTGAAATATTCGACAAATACCTTAAGCCTGCAAGAATAAGTCCAGACTATTCATACATTGCACTTATCATACTTGATCTCTGAAGATTCCCAAACAAAAGAAGTCGAACACGAATAACACAAAGGGGAAATAATTAGTAGCAATAACCAAAAAGAGAATGTAATTCTCAGGTCTAAACAATGATGACCAATTTTTACTTCAGTAACCTTCCTCTGATATGTACAAACTGTGAAACAGCAGTAACAATAACCAAAAAGAGAATGTAATTCTCGGGTCTAAACTCTTCGACTGCAATAATCTAAAGATTAACTTGATTATCTAGGGAAATCTTGGAAAGGTGATCCCAGCTCTAACACAAAAGAGCAAATGTAGCGCTAACAGTTAGCAACCTCTAGATCAAACACCAGCCAATCTCCGCAGTTGGGAAAGGTAATACAAACGTATGTATGGTCCAAATCCAAGCATATGTAAGAGGGCATAGTCAGCAGTTCCACACTATCAAAACTATGAACTACTTTAATCAAGTCATATTAGAAGTTTATAAATCGCGTTTGTCTATTGCAGAGTATAAATTAAAGGGTACCAAATACCTTCAAAATTTTGTAAATATGATCCACCACCTCTAAACAGAGACTTCACAATGTAAGTTACGCTTCAAAGATGATACTAGAGTCTTTAGCCTATTTCAAACGGCGACAAGTCCTTATAAAACATGCTGATCATTTTTTAACTATTTATATCTATGATCAAATCCGGGGACCAGATAAACTCAGTGAAGATGGTGCAGAAATAAAATAAAATAATACAGCTAAGAAATAGATCAATGCACTTGTGTCATACAAACCAAGAAACAGTTCAGAAAGAACAAACATTGTAAATACCTAGCATTCGGTATTCCATTACTCTGAGTGCCTCTGGTTGCTGTACTAATTGTGCGACGATCTTCCCCTTCCATAACTCTCCTTGTCAAGGAACCAGCATTACTGTTTACCTGAGAAGAGTCTAGACGACTCTGAGATGTATCCTGTTCAGAACCCTGGTTTCGGTATCTAAATCGCCAATATAAAAGGGGAAGGATCGCAATACATCCAGATGTATAACCCACAACCCATGCTCTTAAAGGAGCACGTGGTTTCTCATGCTTTGATAATGATAAAACAATAATAGCAGCAATAATTTGGCTAACTGTCAACACGAGCTCCACAGATATCCACAAGCCCGAATTTAATGGACTCCTTTGGCGGCCTCGACTATTCCCTCTCCGATTTAGAGATGTATTCCTCGAGTTTGATCCAGAAGAAAAGAGTTGAGGTTGATATACAGGAACCCTTGAGCTAGTAGATGGTTGATCTTCACTAAGGTGCCGCTCTAAGCCACTTGTTGGCCTTTCACTAGATGAAGCATCACTGCTACTAGCAATGTCAATAACATGTTCACTATCATTACGTGTATCTCCACGCTCCATTAACAAAGGCACTTTGTTTGTTTGGCTTTTACGATGAAGTCCCAGCGCGGGAAAAGCCATCCGATTCCTCTGACCAGACACCACGCAGAGAAAACATGGGACGATAGAATAGTTTTCAGACCTTTTCAGAAAAATGAAAGATATGTGTGGTCACTTAAATTTTAGTGCTCTTCAGTTTTCACAACTTCAACCAGATTACACCCTCACGTCCTGTTCTAAGTAATGCACAATGAAACAAGGTTAGAACTGGTTCACATTTTTAAAAATTATGCATGCACTCAACTCAAGAAACCCCAACAAACTACATAGAATTGAATACTTCATGCTAATTCGTTCAATTACATATAATCACAGAAATCATTACAGTTTACTTCGTTATGAGCTCATAGCAATCGCCACTTCCACAACACTAACTAACCATTACAATTCTCCAAATAAAGCAACACGTCGATCAAGTGATGAAATATTATATCGAGAACACCCGTTCATTTAACTAGAGAAAACCATCAGAACAAAACTCTAAGAATACTAAACTGATACCAATACAAGCACATAGAAGCACACTTTACATTTCCATCAACTAACAGAAGTTAATTATTGTTTCAATTCCATTATCCATAAATTACAAGTAACAAATACCAATTCACGAGCTGAAAACCACAAAAAATAGGCGACAAGTGAAATGATTATTTAGAGCCTAATACATCATAGCCTCAATTGATTTCAACCGCAGAAACACAAATATAGATCGTTGACCATCACCCTAAGCAAGATTAAAACAAATAAGAAAGGAAAATAAAAAACAGAAAATACCAAACCCTTCAATAAAACCTTCAACCCCCAGAATGAAAAACCCAGTAATGAAGAATTATGCAACAAACTAAAACCTAATTATAAATTTCCCAGCTACAATATATACATAAAAAGTAAAATTAAAGAGAAGAAATAACCAGATAGCGAATATTTGACGGAAAGGGCAATCAGACGAAGTTTTCTGCGGATGAAAGCTTTGAATCGTTTGTTTTTCACTTTTCCAAATATTAATATATTCACGCGTTTTTATCTATGTATGTATATTTATTCTTTTTTTATTTTAATTATGACGTCAGCTAGGAATATTCCCATTCTAATTTTGAATTCTTCTCTAGTGTTGACTATGATTATTTATAAGGACAATATTATTTAAAGGCAAAAAGATTTATATATACTATTACACTTTTAAATTGATATTATTATTTGACACTGGATGAATATATTCTATCGTACAAGATCTTCAACCCGAAATGAATTAACTCGACAACCTTTTGAGGGAGTGGAAAAACGAGTGTGTTGGGTTTTTGAGGTAATAACAACATGTTCGTAACAGTGTATGATATGACTGTATAACATAATTGACTAATAATTAAAACATTAATAATCCTTACAGTGATTCATATGCGAGATCCTCTACTACGGTATCCACGTAATTTTCGTCTACGAACTTGTGATCCAAATTGAAATTCTCTAAAAGAACTCGCTAGGAAAATTCTATAGAGAGAATTGGAGAAATATTATGAGAAAAATTGTTACTCAGAACCTCTAACCCTAGGTATTTATATAGTAAAAGTGTAAAACAGAAACTCTATCTGTGTACATGGGCTTGAGCCCAAGTATATATTTTACAATATTTATGATATATCTAATATATCATCTTATTAATTAAATCTAATTTAATTAAATAGGTTATAATTCTATCCAATAGAATTATTCTATATTTCTCCGTAAATTAAATATCTTGATCAAATCAAATAATTAATTCATCCAACTTTAATTAGTAAATTAAGACTACTTGTTTTGTGACTCATAGGCCCTCACATATCAAGCAATTAGTCAAACTAACGGTCTTAACAGAACCCTAAACAATGAACAAGACAATCTCAATATGTGAGGTACATTGCGAGGAAATAGCAACAACCTGTAATGTGAAGCTCACAATGATATGATCCTTTCATTCACGAATATTCCGATTAAATCTAGAACATGATGTGTCTATTCCAATAATTTAATCGCGTTATCTAATTCTACTAATTGATCACATTGTCGCATTTGAACACCATTCCAAATGTGACGTGCATTGGCCAATGACTAACGATCCAATTAGTTATGAGAAGACGAATATTCTCTCTAAATCTATTTGAGGAATGAATCTTATTCTTGGCTCAACTACCGCGCACATGTACTTTATGGTGTGCCCAACACATGCCTAATCTACCCCGTTAGGAGTGCAAGCGTCGGTCATGGTCAAAACCCATCACGCCATACATGTCGCGTGTATTGACCTCAAGTCGAAGGACATTACATTGCTCCACAAATCGATATTCCCGTAGACACGTAAATAGAATACACCAAACAGTTTCTCGATTGGGCAAGTCAATACTCTTAAAGTATCTGTGCATCCATCATGAGATACCTAGTATCTCGTAGTTGTGAGAACCACTACATCCTTTGAGGATATGATGCAGATCGCACACCAATCTCAATCGCATCATCGCTATCTCAATCTCGATGATCCTTGATTGGGGCTACTTTAAGAACCATGATATAGTCAATCGAGATCTCACATCTCAATGACATCATTGGTTAATGGGAACACATATAAGAATAAATGCAAATAATCAAACATAACATTCTCTAAGTGTAACACCGAATATTATTATTAAAGTTAATAATACTTAAATAATTGAATATGATCAAGTACAATGTCCTTATAATAATTGTCTCTAGGACATCTGATTTTTTTTTTTTTTTTTTTTTTGATGGAAGTTAAATACCCATCCCCTTTTTCCCCTCCCCATGACTCGAACCCAGGACCTAAGGCCTAGGACATCTGATGTAGCGGCAGAAGCGTATAAAAAAATAATATACGAAAAACATAAAAGAACACACACTATCCGTTGATTCAACGGATACCCGGAAAAGTGGCAAAACTCAGATATATGTTGATTCACACAGAATACCGTAAAAGAGATCCTGAGATAAACTCTCGTTTTTTTTTATTAATCAAATCACTTCCCCTTACAATGAAAAACACTCCCTATTAATAGTAGGACAAACATCAAGAAACCCTAATCTAAGGTCCAACACTATCGTGGGCTTATAGTACTGAAATAGGAAATAACAATTATAATTAAAATACGAATCAAATCAAGTCATCAATTTCCAATCATTCCTTAATTGCTGCTAATTGATCTCCATCAATCTCCATCATCTCTCCCGATGTAGGAAAGATTCGTCCTCGAATCAAAAATCTGGGGAGCGCGTCGAGATCGATCTGCAACAACATCCTTAGAATAAACAATGTTTAGTTGGTGTATTGGTGTATCGCTCCCCAAATAGTTTGTATATTTCTCCTTAGAAGGCACGTACACCAAAGAAAGTTGTGGTGTGAGACACACATCCACCAATGAATCAACCATGACACAATACACTTTTAAAAATGACACAAGCATTGCACCATCTTCAAAAAATGAAGAGTCGTCATAGTGAATAATGACCTCTTCATCAAATTTTGGAGGACCTTCATAGTCTCCAACCGTAGACATCAAATCTTCAAAAATATCACTTTTCACGAAAAGACCATCCACCTCTTCATCAAAAATTGGTGAACCCTCATAGCCCACATTGACATCATCATATGTATCTAAAAAGCTATGAAAACAAATTTTGGGTGAGATTGACATTCATAGTGGCTTGATCAATGTGAATCAACATATTAGGAGCGTTGACTGGACTCTGAATACCAACTGATGCAGCGTCAGAAGCGTATAAAAGAAGAATATACGAAAAACTCAAAAGAACACACACTATCCGTTGATTCTACGAATACCCGAAAAAGTGGCAAAACTCAGATACGTTGATTCACACAGAATACTGTTGGTCCAGAAAGGAGTATATAACAAGTGTATGGGGGGGGGGGAATACACTTGTATGCAATTCTTTTTAAACTTTGATCAAACTAGAGTTCAGCAAGGTTGTCCTGGACAACTCTGCTGATATGATTAACTCTTTATAGATAATCAAGCTACTAAGTACTATTGAGTACTTAGTTGAATAACTATCTAAGGGAGTTATATGTGCGGAATTAGTGGTTGGCCCTTTAGTTTAAACTCCTTTTAAGTTCTGAAATCACTTGGTCAATCAATCCAGTTTTCAGGGAACTTGTCCAAATGTCTTTTGCACAGTCTTTGAATATATGTCTTTTGAAAGACCAGTTTTGTGTGCAGTGTTGAATGAATGAAAGTACTTGAAAGCAAATCAACACAAGAGTTTATAGTGGTTCAGAGACTCAAGCTCCTACATCCACTTTCCCTGATTTAACAGGATAATTCCTTCACTCTTGGAATTAACTTGTTTTATAGTGCCAATGTGCACTTGATCAAGAACACCACTCCTTGGTGAATTGATCCCTAGGATGTCTAGAGTCCTAGTACCCTCTTCTCAACTCAGAACTGAATTGTTCTTCTCACAACAGTCAGCTTCTACCACTTCTACTACTACAACCTTCTCACTTGAAAGATGAAAGGGTTGAAGTAAGGTTCCAACTAATGAGATATCCTTTACAATGAAGATCAGTGTATAAGGATTATGATATCTCTCTAAGTTTTGTATGGATATACAATAAGGTTCAGCTTAGAAGAAGTGTATGAAGACTAAGGTAGTCTCTTTGTAAGCTTGAAAGCACTTTGACTTGTAGGATAGTTGGATATTCTTGTCAAGGTTGAGGTCAGTTGGATACTTTCAAATGGTCTTCACACTTCTGTATTTATAGACAAATGAAGGATTTTCCCGTTGGAGAGGCAGCCTCAAATGTCCATAAATGTCTTCTTTGAGTTCTTCAACTTAGAAGACAGTTTCTTGATAGTGACATGTCCTCATTTGGGAAATAAACGGCTGCATAGACTTTGTCTTCATTCTGCAGCACTCTTTCCAATGTCTGACTTTAAGATTCACTTGTTTGGACATGGACATGGCTTCTGAAGGTTGATCCAAAGATAGGACAACATTCCTTATCAATTTTGGACAACTTTGCTTATCACTATCAGCAGACTTGCTTATCAGCATAGTTGACTTGCTCTTTTCAGATGACTTGGCTCTTTCCCTTTGCTTCTTTTGGATGTGATCTTAGCATGATTCTTTGAAGATTTTTAGGGTATAGTTATCTTGAGCTCTTCAGCATAGTTGATCATTTCACTTCAGAAGACTTGTTCTGGTTTGAGCTTTGCTGAGACAACTCTGCTGATCATTTCTTCAGCATACTTGTCTTTCAGTAGACTTAACAATTATTCCAGAATTTGAGCCTTGAGGGGACTTGTTCTTGATAGAATTCAAGGCATATGTTCCCCCTCAAATTGTGCATCTAATAAACTATGAGCTGCCTAACATATCAGCTTCCCATCTAGCCTTATGCTAAATGTTCTAACATTCTTAGAACATTATCAATCTTGACTTAGGCATATCTCAGGGGATTTTGGTATTAAATCAAAATACTTTTCATTTTATTCCCAACAATTTCCCCCTTTTTGATGATGCCAAAACCAATACATTTTATGCAAAAGTGACTTGACTACACCTATTACATTTATCTTCAGAAGACATGAATAGAGTCAATTTTCCTGAAAAAGAATGTGTTAGTGTACTCACCATTCATACTGCAAATAGGTTTCAAGAGTAGGCATAGAGAGATTATAGTATGTTGTTTCTTGATTCATAAAGAGAATTCAACTATCATTCAGATAATTTGGCATTACAAGCATGTTGATAGTTGAAATGATCATATCAGAGCATGAACAACATTACATCAGAGCATTTTATACATCAGAGCATAAACTAAACACTTAAGAATTTTCAGACAAGTTCTTTTAAATATCAGAGCAAACATGTCAGCATTCTTGTCCAACTTCAGCATAGATGACCAATTCAAGGCAGATCAGCAACCAATATAAGCTTCTCATCCAATTTATCACAAAAAGGTCAGAAAACTTAGCCATTTCAGAGATCATCCTCCTTAGGTGGCACCATCCCATATTGTGCCCACACTCTTCTTTTCAGCTCCATGACCTCTTGGTTAGTTCCCTTAGGTCCAAGCACCATTTTGTTCAGCTTAAGGATCTCTAGGAACTCTTTCAGGATCTTTGATTGGTCAATCCATCCATCCAGCTTTGGAGTCATGTAAATGATTGGCTTAGGGGCAGTGAACTCAACTCTTGCAAGATCAGCAGTTACAAGGAGTTGTTGATAAAGTTCCCTATAATACTCAATCATGAACTCTGAAAAAGTGGAGTTAGCATCTTTTCCATTCCATCTATCAATGACATAAAAGTCATAGACAAACTCCCTTTTAGCCTCTTCACATGAGTCATTCAGTTGAATTGGAACCCATTTATCCAAGTGAGGATATTTGGTGTCCATGGGAATCAGTAGTCGTGGCTTCATCTTGCTGTATGTAGCTCTTCTTCTTCTTGGCTTTTGAAAGTCAGCCCTTGTCTTGTCTCTTGCTCTGTTGGCTTCATCTATTAGATCCATCTTCTCTTGAGCCCTCAACATGGCTAACCTCTGCTGTGTTTCAGGATCTTTGCCATATCCTTCTTGAAACAGCTTAGATGGATCAAGAGCTAAGACAGTTGTCTTCTTCTTGGGCTCAGGTCCAAATCCTTCAGCAAATAACTCTTCAACATCTTCAGTAGATTTGAGACCTTCAGCACTTTTGGCAGTTTCAGAATACTTGTCCTCTTCAGCAGTCTTGGACACTTCAGCAACTTTGTCTTTTTCAGCACTCTTGGCTTTCTTGGAAGTAGGCTCATCATCATCAATTCTGAACTCAGGGGGAAGATCAAGGCTGTTGGGAAAGTCAGTGAATGTTTCAGCCTTTCTTTTGTTTCCCTTGGCCTTCTTGATCTTTCCTCTAGTTTGGACACCTTCTGCATCCTTGTCCAAACCAGACACCTCCCCTCCTGGTCTTCGCTGTAGCCTTACTCTCTCTTCTTGTGCTGAAGCCATAGAGTTCTTCAAAGCAATGACTAGCTGCTCTTCTTCATCCAAATCATCCAAGTTCAGCACTGCTGGCTCTTTTCCTTTCTCTTCAGCAACCTTGTCCTTTCCCTTAACTGGACTTCCAATAACCAAGGCACCTTTTGCTCTTGCTCTTTCCCTTTCCCCCTTTTTGGCAGCATCAAAACACTGAGGTTTTAGCTCACTCATGGTAGATGCCATTAAGGATTGGGCTTGGTTTAGGGATTTCATCTCTTCCAACAAGTATACATTCTCATCATGTATATTCTGCATTCTGTCACTGCTCAAGCTAAGGAAAGCTAGAACAGGTTTCATCTTTTGTTGGACAACTTCTTCCATAGTTGCTTTCAGAGATGCATCAAGTTGTGCCTTTAGGAGCTTAGTAAGGTTGGCCACTGCACCTTCAGCAATTTTGGCCAAAACATCTTGAGAAAACTTCTCTGAGGCTGCCTTCACCATTGCAAGCCTCATTGCCTCTGCTCTCTTCTTCTGCAAGGCAGTTTTCTTCCCAAGTGATTGCTTGACAGTTAGTCTTAGAGCTTGAACATTAGAATTGTGATTATCTCTTAGCAATTTCTGTTCCTTCTTGACTTCTTTTGAGATTGACTCCATACTGGCTTTGGCCTTTTGGACTTCAGTGGAAATGGTTTGAAGACCAGATTCCAATCCACTTATTCTTGCCTCCAATGTGGGTAGCACCACATCTTCAGAGCCAGATAATCTCATCTCCACAGATGCCAATGTCCTTCCTTGCTCATCCAAAGCTCCAGAGGTTTCTGTATGAGCTGTTTGGACTTGATGAGCCAAGGAGTCCAACTTTGCTGTTTGCATCCCAAGCAAGGCTTGTGCTGAACCAGAATCTACTTGGATGGGTGCATCTGTTAAGAAGTCATCTTCAAAGATTTGATCAAGAGAAATACCTGCAAATTCAGAAAAATCAAATGGGTTAGTGAATAAACACTCATCACCCTCAGTTTCTTTTGCATAAGACTCTGATACATCAACAGTCTTCTTCTCATTTTCAACTACTTATTTTCTCCCTTCAATATTAATTTCTTCACATAAAGTAACAGGCCTCCTTTCATCAAGGGATTCTTGAAGTTCAGATTTTACTTCAAGAATAACCTGTCCTTCCTCACTTATACCACCCTCATTTTGTGGTACACTCACTATCTTAGTGATCACTACCTCTCTATCATCCACAACTCCCTCTTGTTTTTCTTCTACACTTTCCTTTTCAACTCCTTCATCTAAACCTGCAGCATCTCTACCATCAATAAGGTTCAAAGATGGCAGTTGTGGGAAGATCACAGTGCTTATCTCAACAGCCACTGAGTTATCCTGAATGATTAAGGGCTGATCAGTGTCCAACTCTTCTGACACTGAATAGGCCTTAACCAAACCAGCCTCTATAATAGGAACCTCAACATCTTTAGGCTGTGCCTTGGGTTCAGAAGAACCTTCATTGGCAGATGTATCTTTGGTTGTGTTTCCACCCTTGGTCAACACCTCTGATGAGACAGAGCCTTTCATATGATAGGTTAAGAAAGGGGTTGAAGACAATTTGGATTCAGGAGGGTTGGGATAGGTTTCAGGAAGGTTGGGATTTGAGGGGTTTGAGGGATCATCAGGGGAATCATCATCATTTGAGCTACTTTCAGGGTGTCTGATGCCCTTAGATATCCTCTCTTTCTCTTCAATGATCTTTTCCTCCACTAACTTTGCAAAAATATCCTCTTCTATGAGTAATCTTGTCTTTAACACTCCAGCAAAGTGTAGCAATCTACTTTCCTCCACTTGCCACCAATTTGCACCCTTATTTTGGATGACTTGTGAGATCTCCATGATTGTTTTGTCCTTTACATCCACAAGCATCCTCAAATCATGAAACATTTTCTGAATTCTTGGAAATTCAGCAAGTTGTGGGTACAAACTGTCCACAGTAGCCTTGGCTCCACCTCTGAGCATACTCTCATAAGTATACTCCTCCTCATCTCCACTGGAATGGGGACTTTGGGTTATACGGGAGTTGGCTCTGGTTTCTCCTAAAGTGGCTTTAGGGAGTTTGAGTTCAGGGGGGTTGGCCTTAGAAGGGTTGGGTGCTGCAAGGGTTGCTTCAGTTGCTTTTGAGAGCAATGGATCTGAAGGGGCTTTGCTCAGGGGGGTTGGCTCATGAAGTGCAGCTTCTAAAAACTTAGAATAATTGAGCATGGATGAGTCAAGGGGAGATTGCAATCTTGTCTCATCTACTGCTAAGTCTGCTAGCACATCAATCCCACTTCTTTGCACACTCCCTTCTGGAGAATATCTCTTTGTAAGATTGAGAGGGGTGATGGGTTGGTTTGTTGGGGTAACATGGGTTTCAGGGGAGTTGGGCTCAGGATTTTGAGTTTCAGGAAGGTTGGCCTCTATTGGCTGACCTTCAGGGACCTTGGACTCAGGAGTTCCAGAACCAGAAGAATTGGTCCTAGACTTAGATTTGGTCCTGCTTTCAGCCCTGCTCTCCCTTAGAGCTAGTTGGAGAGACTTTTGCTCCTGAAGCTCTAACACCTTATCAGTAGGTTTGGCCCTTCTTTTGCTTGCCCTACTGCTCCCACTACCTTCTTCTTCAGGGACAACTTCACTGGACCTCTTATCACCCTTGTGCTTTTGCCTTGTTTCATTGTACTTCAGCCGCAATTCTTCTGAATGATCAGAAGGCACTTGCACTCCTTCTTTGGCAACTTCTTCTACCTCAGGAGAAGCTCCTGAATTCTCTTCTGAAGGGATTTGAGACACCTTCCTTGTCTTCACAACTCTGGCCTTAGTCCTCTTTTTCAACTTTGGCTTCTCCTCAACCTTCTCTTCAGCAGGTTTGGCCAGTTGCATCCTCCTTTGTTCAGTTTTCTTGCTCAGCTTCTTGAACATCACTTTTTGGGCAGGGAGGGGCTTTGCAAAGGTTTGCATTTGAGAATAGTGAGAAAACCTTTCAATCAACAAGCTTGCCCTGGTGCAATACTTGAGTTTTCCTTCCAACACAACCTTGTTGTGAGCCTTCACCTTAAATTTGCCTTTTTCCTTCATCATCTCAGACAGGATGAAGGTCCTCCAATCAAATTTGGTGCCCTTGTCACTGGCATCAATAACTGCAGCCATAATTCTGATTCTTGGGAAGCTAACTTGCTCCAAACTTCCAGTGTTGCTCAAAAGACTCTTGGTGATTACCTCAAAGAGGTTGAGATATTGTGGCTTAAGAGTTCTTTTGTGTTGGGTTGAAGAGATGGGACCTGGAACCAGTAGCCATTCTTGAGCTATCTCTTCTTCATGGTCAGCACCATAGAATTCTGGATTCCTTCCCTTAGAGGGCAATCCAAAGGCTCCTTCAAGGTCTTCTGTAGAGAATTTCACCCTGTGAAATCTCTCTTCCTCTTCACCTTCTGCTACATAAGACAATCTTGTAGCAACCTCACCATCCTCAGGTTTACCTCTCCACTTGAGGAAAGCAAAGAAATCAGCCATATAGCTCTCCAGACAAGAGCTTGGTCTTTCCTCCATAAACCTCTTGAGTCCAGCTCTTCTCAGCCATCTAAGAGTTGGAGTGATTTCAGGATCTTCACTCTCAAAAGAGACTATGGGCTCAAATATACGGTTGTTCTTGTTGCTAAGATAGCCAAAATCAAGGTCTAGAGCCTTGTTGGAGAAGTCAATGATCATATCAGGTTTAGCTTTGGGAGCCATTGAAGGTTTCAGAAAGAACTTTGAGAAAGTTTGAGAGTGTTTGAAGAAATGAAGGCTAGGGTTTCGAATACTTGGGGAAGAAGTGTGTTTGTGGGGGTTCTTAAGACTTGTGAATATTCTAAAAAGAATGTATGTCAATGAGTTGGTGAGTCTCAAGGGTTTCCAACGATTGATAAAAGTGGAAATCTAAATTGGACGGCCAAGATTGATTTCAGGGGAGTTGGCCAATATTGATCCAATGGTCAATAACCAATGAAACAGTGAAAAAACTGTTTTCTATTCAAATGTGGAAGTTATTAAATATTGGTTAATGCTTGGGGAGTTTTCGAGATAGATCATGGCTTGAAATGTTTAATGCAAACAAGAGTTAAATCTTGGCATTTAATGCATGGAAAGTTACCTTTTGGGTGGGAGACAAATTAAAATCCTATAAAGGTGATATCTGTAAAAGGAATGGGACAAATATCAAAATAGGCAATGATTGCCCGAAATAGGTGCTTATCATACCAAGAATTGGTTTGATAGCCAAGACAACTTATCTGACCCCACATGGACAAGTGTCCTGAAATGATGTGGGCAAGTGTCCTGAATTTCAATGGACAAGAGTCCTGAATAATTGAGGTCATCTCTTCTGAGTTTCAGTAGACTTGGCCAAGTCTGCTGAAAACCATTTTAGTTTCCCTTTCTCCCATTAACTCCAATGGATTTACTTGTCCAACTTCCCTGGATCAAGTAATCCCAATTCTGTTGATAGCTCTAGAAATCTTGCCTCTGCAAGTGGCTTTGTCAATATGTCAGCTTTTTGGTGATCTGTGTGGATTTTCACCAATTTGATGTCCTTCTTCTCCACATGATCTCTAATGAAGTGATGCTTGATATCCACATGTTTGCACCTTGTGTGCAAGACTGGGTTCTGTGATATTGCAATGGCACTATTGTTGTCACAGAATATTGGCACTTCATTAGAGTTCACATTGTAGTCTCTTAGTTGTTGTCTCAACTAAATGATTTGAGCACAACAACCTCCAGCTGCAACATATTCAACTTTAGTGGTGGAAGTAGCCACTGTGTTCTGCTTCTTGGAGAACCAAGATATGAGTTTGTTGCCCAAGAATTGACAAGTTCCTGAAGTAGACTTTCTGTCAATTTTGCATCCTCCATAGTCAGCATCTGAGTAGCCAGTTAACTCAATGTTGTCATCAGTAGGGTACCAAAGGCCTAAATTCTCAGTGCCTTTGAGATACCTCAAAATCCTCTTTGCAGCCTCAAGATGGCTTTTCTTAGGATTGGCTTGAAACCTTGCACACACATCTACTACAAAGGTGATGTCAGGTCTGCTGGCAGTGAGATAGAGGAGTGAACCAATGATTCCTCTATACTCAGTAGAGTTGGTTGGGATACCACTCTCATCAGGATCCATCTTCCAATTTGTGTTCATTGGGATCCTTACTGGCTTGCTGGTTGTACACCCAAACTTTTTGATCATTTCTCTGTTGTACTTAGCTTGGTTGATGAAGATTCCTTCTTTTGATTGCTTGACTTGAAGACCCAAAAAGAAATTCATCAACCCCATCATGGACATCTCAAACTTGCTTTGCATAAGCTTTGAGAACTTCTCACATAGCTTCTCATTGGGGGATCCAAAAATTATGTCATCCACATAAATTTGGACAAGCAAGATGTCCTCTCCTTCAGAGATTCTGAAGAGAGTTCTGTCCACAGTTCCCTTGATGAATCCATGATCCAAGAGAAATTGTGACAATGTGTCATACCAAGCCCTAGGGGCTTGCTTGAGTCCATATAGGGCCTTCTTCAATCTGTAGACTTGATTTCCAACCTCAAAACAAGGTGGTTGCTCCACATAGACTTCTTCTTTCAAGATTCCATTCAGAAAGACACTCCTGACATCCATTTGGTATACTTTGAACCTCTTGTGGGATGCATAGGCTAGAAAGAGCCTTATTGCTTCCAGCCTTGCCACAGGTGCAAATGTCTCATCATAGTCAATGCCCTCTGATTGGCAATAGCCCTTTGCCACTAGTCTTGCTTTGTTTCTGACAATCACATCATTCTCATTCTTCTTGAACACCCACTTGGTTCCAATAACATCTTGATGTGAAGGTCTATCCACCAGCTCCCATACATCATTTCTGGTGAATTGGTTCAGCTCTTCCTGCATGGCTGTGATCCAATTGGCATCTTGAAGTGCCTCATCAATATCACTTGGTTCTTGTTCTGACAAGAAACAACAAAATAGAGCACTTTCACCATGAAACCTTCTAGTTTTGACTCCTATACTTGGGTCACCAAGTATTAGATCAGTAGGATGGTCAGACAACCAAGTCCTTCTTTTCCTGATCTCTTCAGTAGAGTTGTCCTCTACTGAAGTTGAGTCATTTTGATCATAGAATTCAGGAAAGTTTAAAGCAGGATCTAATTCAGGATCATAATCAGGGGTGTTGTCCTCAATATCAGGGATATTGACATTTTCAACATTGTTGGTTCCCCCTTGATTATTTGAACCATTAACTACCTCAGCAGGAACTGCTTCTTCATTGGTAGTTGTTACCTGAATGTGAACTGGGATTGGATCATTCAGTTCAACATTTCCTTCAGTGGGGTTTGTCTCAGGAAGGCTGCCTTCAGGATTGTTGTCCATCCTTATGATTTCAGGTAGGTTGGCTTGGACAACATCTAGGAATTCAGTGACTTTGTCTTTTAGGCTTAGTCTGGTTGTTCTTTGTGTGATTTCTTCTGTCTCTAAGTCCTTGTTCCTGAACTCATGAGTGGATTCATCAAACACAACATGAGGTGTTTCCTCCACAATAAGGGTTTTCTTGTTGTAAACTCTGAAAGCTCTACTGATTTGAGAATATCCAAGAAATACTCCCTCATCAGCTTTGCTATCAAAGGCTTTCAACTGTTCTTTCCCATTGTTGTGAATGAAACACTTACAACCAAATATGTGAAAGTATGACACTTTAGGCATTCTTCCTTTCCAGAGTTCATATGGGGTTTTGCCTTGCCCCTTAGTGATCAAACATCTATTTTGAGTATGGCATGCAGTGTTTATAGCTTCAGCCCAAAACCTCTTAGGTAGATTAGAATCAGCAATTAAAGTTCTAGCAGCTTCTTTTATGGTTCTATTTCTTCTTTCAGCAACTCCATTTTGTTGAGGAGTTCTAGCTGCTGAGGTTTCATGAGCTATCCCATTTAAAGTGCAATAATCATTGATGTATGAATTTATGAACTCAGTGCCTTTATCAGATCTTATCTTGATAATGCTAAGGTTTTTCTCATTTGACGGTCTCTTTAAAAGTTCAGGGAGTTTGACTTGAGTTTCCTTCTTATTAAGGAGAAATACTACCCATGTGAACCTAGAGAAGTCATCTACTACCACCAATGTGTATTTTCTACCATTTATACTTGCAGGGGTAATTGGTCCAAATAAGTCCATGTGTAGAAGTTCGAGTACCCTTTTAGTAGAAATGACTGGTTTCTCTTTGAATGAGGCTTTGATCTGTTTTCTTTCTTGGCATGGTTTACAAACATGCTCTTTAATGAAAACCTCATTAGGCAGTCCTTTAACTAATGCATTTCTAGCAAGTTTGTTCATTGACTTAAAGTTTAGGTGGTTTAGCCTTTTATGCCATAACCAACTTTGTTCACTAGAGCTCTTAGCAATGAAACATGCAGCATCAGTAGACTTGTCCCAGTCTGCAAAATACACATTTCCTTTCCTAGTTCCAGTCAATAGAATTTGTTGAGTCTTATCTTTGATTAAGCATTTTCCACTTGAGAACTCAACATTGAAATCTTTATCACAGAATTGACTGATACTTAGGAGATTATACTTGAGACCAGCCACAAAAGATACATTGGATACCTTGATGTTACCAATCATCAAGGTACCATAACCTTTAGTTGTTGCTTGTGAGTTGTCTCCAAATGTGACATTTGGGCCTTCTTTTTCAATAAAATCAGTGAGGAGTTCCTTATTTCCAGTCATGTGCCTTGAACATCCACTGTCAAGGTACCATGCTGACTTTTTGCTCATGCTCCTCTTCTTGTGGCCCAAAGGTACCTGCAATTAAATAGGTTTAGGTACCCTTTGATTTTTGGGTCCTGAGAGGTTAGTTGTACCTTTAGGAACCCAAACTTGCCTAATAACCCTGATTGATTCAAGGTGGCTAAGTTGTTTTCCTCTAGCATCAACATACACTGTCTTTCCCTTAAATGCCTTTGGGAAAGTATGTGTGAAAGTGTTAACTCTGTGAGTTTCAGGAGAGTTGTCAAACCTCCTGAACTTATGAGTTCTTTGTGCTACTTGAGGGAATTTTTGAGGAAAGGCATTTTTATGACCATTACCCTTTGGCATGAGGGGTTTTGGTTGTCTCATTTTATTCTGCCTTTGAGGATGGTTGTCCTTAGGTCTATTCAGTTGAGGTTTTTTCAGTAGAGTTGGCCTAGGCTGATTATACCTTGGATAACTCCTCTGAACATTGTTAAGGAGAGTTGCCCTACCATTGGGTCTACTCTGCTGACCAACATTCCTCTTGTGTTCAGGGACTTTGGCCTTTTCCTTAGGTTTGGGCTTAGTCTCCTGAAGCACTTGAGCTGGCAATTCATCCATTTTGCCCTTTCCTTTGTTCAGTGGCTGAATCATTTCATTTTCAGCTTGTTGTGCCACTGATTTGACAAAGATTCTCTTAGTGTTACTTGTAGAGGCAACACTAAGACAAGGTGAAGATTCAAATGGATCAAAACCTAATCCACTTCTTTGAGCCATAGGTCTTTGGTAACTCTGAATTTCCTCTATTGCTTTAGTGGATCTTCTCAGAGCAGACATCTTTAATTTCAGGCTCTCTTCACTTGATTTTAGAATATCATACTCATGTGAGAGGTTTTCAAATTTATCTTGAAGAATCTTTAGTTCAAAGTCTTTTCTCTTCTGAGATAGGAGTTGATCATCAATCTCCTTTTGTTGGTCAACTATCCTGAGATTTGCTTCCTCAAGCTCTCTCAAGACTTGTTGATACAACTCAGTAGACTTGACCTAACTCAGAGTTTTTAGCAAGCTCAATTGACAATCTTTCATTTTCTCTCACACAACTGTCATGAAATTCTTGTAACATAGTGAAATCTTCCATCAACTTTCCAAGATAAAGTTTCAAGTTGACTTCACTAGTGTTTTGTGAAATGAATGATGGTGAGCTAGAAGTTGAGGATACCTCATCATCCTCAAGAGCCATGTTGCATACATCATCATCATCATCACTGTTTCAGAACAGTCCATCAGAAGAGTTGAAGCTTTCAGCACTTTCAGATTCTTCACCAGCCATCATAGCTTTTCTATTGGTGAACTTTCTGTCTCTTTTTGCTTTCCTTTCTCTTCTTTCCTTAGAGCTCAATTCAGGGCAGTCATACTGGAAGTGCCATTTCTTCTTGCAATTATAGCACAGGTCTTCATCATCATCCTTCTTGGGTTCATCTCTTCTTCTTGATGATGAAGGTTCAGCTTTACTGGACCTTCTCCTATCAGAGTACTTGTCCTCTGATCTTTTCTCTTCGGGCTTTTTGACCTCAGCCTGAGCTTCAGGAGAGTTGTACCTTCTCCTGAACTTGTTGTCTTGGTAGAATTTCTTGTATCTACCAAACCTCGAATTTAGCTTTTCAAATCTTCTAGCCATCAAGGCTAGTTCCTCCTTCATTTCAGTCTTGGAGACTGACTTTGATGATCTAGGGGTGGACTGCATTTCTGGTTCAGCAGTTTTGGCTTTGAATGCCACTCCCTTTGTAGGAATAGAAGGTTCCTCAACAGGCTTTCTTCTGTTGAGATCGAACTCATAAGCTTTGAGTTCAGAGAAGATTTGTTGCATGGGCATGGTGGAGAGATCCTTGGTGTTCTGCATCATGACAGCATAGACATCCCACTTTTGAGTGAGACTTCTCAAGATATTTAATCCAACCTCTCTCTTGGAGTACACCTTGCCCAATGAGTTGATTTCATTCATCACATCAGTGAATCTTCCAGCAAATTTGTCAATGGACTCCTCAAACTCCATTGTGAATTGTTCAAACTTCTGCACAGCTACTTGGAGCTTATTCTCCTTGATCTTTTCAGTACCCTCACACATTTCTGCAAGGGTATCCCAAATTTCTTTGGCAGTTGTGCAGTGGTAGACTCTTCCCATGATTGCATCTGGAATTGTTTGGTAGAGGGTGTTCATGGCAAGATAATTCAAATTATCTTTCCTCTTTTCTACAGAGGTGAAGTCATCTTCATCTTTGGGGAGCACATCTCTTGTGTCTTCCCTTTGAGCCTCAGTGACTCTGGGATTGACTTGAGTGAACACAAAAGGACCTCTTGTGATCACTCTCAACATGTCAGTGTGTAGAGATGCAAGATGAGCCCTCATTCTGATTTTCCAGAAATCATAATTGTCTATTGAGAACATGGGCAATTTGTGATGTGAGATATGGTTAACTGGATTTGTGGCCATATTGTCCAATCCTTGAACAGCAGGAGGTGGAACAGCAGCATTAATATTCTGATCAGGATTTTGTTGCTGGTTCTGGTTGTTGTTGTTTCCTCTTGCCATTTCTTCAAGAAAAGGGTTAGACAATGGATATAAAGGATTTCAGATAGATCAGTTCAGTGACCACACCAAATATGTGATTTTGAAAATCAAGATGGATTTTCAGAAGCAGTGGTCTTTGAACCCCTGCTCTGATACCACTTGTTGGTCCAGAAAGGAGTATATAACAAGTGTATGGGGGGGGGATACACTTGTATGCAATTCTTTTCAAACTTTGATCAAACCAGAGTTCAGCAAGGTTGTCCTAGACAACTCTGCTAATATGATTAACTCTTTATAGATAATCAAGCTACTAAATACTATTGAGTACTTAGTTGAATAACTATCTAAGGGAGTTATATGTGCGGAATTAGTGGTTGGCCCTTTAGTTTAAACTCCTTTTAAGTTCTGAAATCACTTGGTCAATCAATCCAGTTTTCAGGGAACTTGTCCAAATGTCTTTTGCACACTCTTTGAATATATGTCTTTTGAAAGATCAGTTTTGTGTGCAGTGTTGAATGAATGAAAGTACTTGAAAGCAAATCAACACAAGAGTTTATAGTGGTTTAGAGACTCAAGCTCCTACATCCACTTTCCCTGATTTAACAAGATAATTCCTTCACTCTTGGAATTAAATTGTTTTATAGTGCCAAGGTGCACTTGATCAAGAACACCACTCCTTGGTGAATTGATCCCTAGGATGTCTAGAGTCCTAGTACCCTCTTCTCAACTCAGAACTGAACTGTTCTTCTCTCAACAGTCAGCTCCTACCACTTCTACTACTACAACCTTCTCACTTGAAAGATGTAAGGGTTGAAGTAAGGTTCCAACTAATGAGATATCCTTTACAATGAAGATCAGTGTATAAGGATTAGGATATCTCTCTAAGCTTTGTATGGATATACAATAAGGTTCAGCTTAGAAGAAGTGTATGAAGACTAAGGTAGTCTCTTTGTAAGCTTGAAAGCACTTTGACTTGTAGGATAGTTGGATATTCTTGTCAAGGTTGAGGTCAGTTGGATGTTTTCAAATGGTCTTCACACTTCTGTATTTATAGACAAATGAAGGATTTGCCCGTTGGAGAGGCAGCCTGAAATGTCCATAAATGTCTTCTTTGAGTTCTTCAACTTAGAAGACAGTTTCTTTATAGTGACATGTCCTCATTTGGGAAATAAACGGCTGCATAGACTTTGTTTTCATTCTGCAGCACTCTTTCCAATGTCTGACTTTAAGATTCACTTGTTTGGACATGGACATGGCTTCTGAAGGTTGATCCAAAGATAGGACAACATTCCTTATCAATTTTGGACAACTTTGCTTATCACTATCAGCAGACTTGCTTATCAGCATAGTTGGCTTGCTCTTTTCAGATAACTTGGCTCTTTCCCTTTGCTTCTTTTGGATGTGATCTTAGCATGATTCTTTGAAGATTTTTAGGGTATAGTTGTCTTGAGCTCTTCAGCATAGTTGATCCTTTCACTTCAGAAGACTTGTTCTGGTTTGAGATTTGCTGAGACAACTCTGCTGATCATTTCTTCAGCATACTTGTCTTTCAGTAGACTTAACAATTATTCCAGAATTTGAGCCTTGAGGGGACTTGTTCTTGATAGACTTCAAGGCATATGTTCCCCCTCAAATTGTGCATCTAATAAACTATGAACTGCCTAACATATCAGCTTCTCATCTAGCCTTATGTTAAATGTTCTAACATTCTTAGAACATTATCAATCTTGACTTAGGCATGTCTCTGGGGGTTTTGGTATTAAATCAAAACACTTTTCATTTTATTCCCAACAAATACCGTAAAAGAGATCCTGAGATAAACTCTCATTTTTTTTTATTAATCAAATCACCTCCCCTTACAATGAAAAACACTCCCTATTAATAGTAGGACAAACATCAAGAAACCCTAATTTAAGGCTCAACACTATCGTGGGCTTATAGTACTGAAATAGGAAATAACAATTATAATTAAAATACGAATTAAATCAAGTCATCAATTTCCAATCATTCCTTAAGGGTGTGTTTGGTTTGGGATTGGCCCATCCGGATTTGGATGGGCCATCCCCCATCCCATCCTTCTCCATCCCTCACCATCCAAATACCCATCTCAATACCCATCCACCCCTATAATACACCTATATACCTATTTTTATACCATTACATCATCATATTTTTATATTAATTACTCATTCTCTCTCCTACTTTTTCTTCCATATATTTATTCTCTTTCCTACTTTTCTTCCACACATTTATTCTCTCTCTTACTTTTCTTCCACACATTGGATGTAATTAATCCTGGACATAATTCACAGAATCACGGTACTGGATCGATATTGTTTGATAGAGAGCCCATACTCAGCCCAAAACTAATACAACCATCGGCCCAATTTTTTGAGGAAATAGCCCATGGAGATGCATCTAGCTCTAGGATTAACGCACATGTTAATCTTACGGGAACGGTCTTGGCGGATGTTGAAGCGACCCTTCTCCCCCCAGATTCAACGACATCTTCTGAATTTCCAGGCAACAAGATGTTGATTAGCTATTCCCCCCTGGGAATTAAAATGCAGACAGTAGAAAACCCTATGAAGGTGAAGAATGACAACGTCGGGGGAACCCTAGTGTCGAAAGAAGGAGTTGACAAGAATATCGAGTCACTTAATGTGAGGATGATATTCGAGAAACCTGATGCAACATTGGCACCTATAAAACTCACCCCTAGCAAGAGGCTCGTTGGCCACCCAACCCCACTGTACCCATTGAATGTGGAGCTGGGCGGTAATATCGAGAAGTCGGACACTGAGGCCGACTCTTTGGAGGAACCAGAAAATGAAATAGGAGGAAAACAAAAGAGGGCTAGGAAGAAGAGGATGAGAAAATTACAGAAAAAAAGAGAAGTTAAAAGGAAGCAAGGTCAGTGGTCATCTTTCGCGTTGGGCCTAGCGAACTCAGCAGAGAAATTCAATCAATCGAAGTTCAGGGTCAGTATTAATAAGTCAGATACCCCTCGAGCCCAGTTGAATACTAATGAACTAGCCATACCTGAGGTGAATCAGAACAACCCAGATGTACGACAAATCTCCATGGGCCCAACTGAAATATGGGAATTGGGGAAAGAACTTGGGGTTATCAACAGTGCAAATGAAGAGAGCATTCTACAGAAATTAAGAGAGCTCAACCAGAGGGAGCGGGAGGAGAAGACATCAAACCAAGTCCAAGTTTAATAATGAAGGTACTTTCTTATAACATTAGAGGTCTAGGGGGGAGGTTAAAAAAACAAGAAATACGGGAGCTCATAGGAAGATTTAGTCCTGATATAGTGTGCATTCAAGAGACTAAATACACTGATCATAACACTCTCTTTACAAATTTGTTATGGGGGGATGTGGATGTCGGGTGGGCTGCAAAGAATTCAAATGGAAGATCAGGGGGTATTTTATGCTTATGGAATAAAGAAAGATTCAATGTTGTGGTCTCCTGGGAAATTGATGGAGCAGTAGGGATGGAAGGTGTGTGGTTGGAATCTGGCAAGAGCTCTGTGGTTGTAAATGTTTACAGTCCATGTGAGAATAGGGGTAAACTGGAATTATGGAACACACTACTACACAAAATTCAGAACAGTAGCATCCAAAGTTGGTGTCTTATTGGGGACTTTAATGAAGTTTTGAACAATGGTGAGAGGAAAGGCAGAGCTATTTACTTACCCAACTCGAATCGTAGAAGATTTGAAGAGTTCATAACTGAGGCAGGCATGCATGATGTCCAATTGGTAGGCAGGAAATTCACATGGTCTCGACTGGACGGTAAATGTTGCAGCAGAATAGACAGAGCCATGATATCCGACTCGTGGATTGCAGATTGGGGTGAGTACAAATTACGTGGCTTGCCAAAGAGTAGCTCGGACCACTGCCCGATCGTCCTTCATCGGAGTATCCAAAATTGGGGCCCGAAGCCATTCCGTCTCTTTAACACTTGGCTTGATCACCCAGAATTCTTCTCGTTTGTGAGAGAAAAATGGAATAGCTACATAGTCGACGGATGGGGTGGATACAAAATTAAAGAAAAGCTTAAGAGCCTGAAAGCGGATGTAAAAGCTTGGAGTACCAGAAAGCTTAACGCTACAGAAAGATCGATTGAAGAGGCCAAAAGAAAAATGAATATTCTTGATCAAATCCAAGAGTCTAGAGACCTAACGGAGGAGGAGTGCGCTTCTTTAAAGGAAGTAAAATCTCTACTATGGCATCTGAGAAAGATAAAAGAGAGGGATGATTACCAAAAATCAAGAATTAAGTGGATTCGGGAAGGAGACGCCAACTCGGCCTATTTCCACAAGTGCATCAACAATAGAAGAAAGAAAAATAAAATCGATGGGTTGATGATTGATAATATTTGGGTGGAGGACGTGCATAAGGTGAAAAAGGAAATCTTTGAACACTTTAAGAAGCAGTACACAAAATACCATTCTGTCAGGCCTGTGATCAGAAACTTGGTTTCGAAGAAGCTTGGTAGCAGAGAGAATGCGATGCTCACAGCACCATTCCTGGAAGAAGAGGTGAAAAACGTGGTGTGGAATTGTGGTGGGAATAAGAGCCCCGGTCCAGACGGTTTTACATTCAAGTTCATAAAAAAGATGTGGCCAGTCTTGAAGCCTGATATTATGACGTTCATGGAGGAGTTCCACCAGTTTGGCAGAATCGTTAAAGGGGGTAACCCCAGTTTTGTCACACTTATCCCGAAGAAAGGAGATGCTAGCCTTATTAAGGACTTTCGACCCATTTCCTTGATTGGATGTACATATAAAATTCTGGCTAAGGTGCTCGCTATCAGAATTGCAAAAGTGATTGGGCTAGTTATATCTAACAACCAGAGTGCTTTCGTCGGAAATAAACAAATTCTGGATAGCATAATTGTCCTCAATGAGTCAATCGACTTCCTTAAGCGCGAAAAAAGAGACGGTCTAATATTCAAAGTGGATTTTGAAAAGGCATATGACTCTGTTTATTGGGAATTCATTGATGAGATGATGATGGGGATGAACTTTGATTGGAAATGGAGGCCATGGATTCGAGGATGCCTAAGATCGGCTTCAATGGCAGTGTTGGTTAATGGGAGCCCATCTGGGGAGTTTCAACTGCAAAAAGGAATTCGACAAGGTGACCCCCTGTCACCTTTTTTATTCCTCATTGCAGCTGAAGGATTAAGTTGTTTAATGCACAAGGCTGTGGAGATTCAGAAATTTCAGGGATTTGAAATTGGTCGTCAGAACATTAGAGTAAGTCATCTTCAATTTGCAGATGATACAGTACTTCTGGGGAAGGCTACAGAAAATAATGTTGCAACTATGAAAGGAATTTTGAGACTATTCGAGATTTCTTCCGGACTTAAAGTGAACTTCTCTAAGAGTTCAATTCATGGAATAAGAGTGGAGGAAGAAAGACTTGCAAGGTATGCTGACCTCATTGAGTGTAAAATAGGAAAACTGCCATTTACATATCTAGGGCTGCCTATTGGGTCGAACCACAGGAGAAAGGAGGTGTGGAAACCACTAATCAATCGATTTCACGGTAAATTATCAGGATGGGAAAGGAGACACTTATCCCTTGGAGGGAGGATCACGTTACTTAATTCGGTTCTTTCGGCTCTACCACTCTACTACCTATCTTTCTTCAAAGCCCCTGTGAGCGTAATCAAAACTATCCTGCGGATACAAAGGAACTTTATTTGGGGGGGTAAGGAAAATAGTAGGAAAATAGCGTGGGTTAAATGGGAGTGTGTTTGTCGAAGCAAAGCTATGGGAGGGCTAGGTATTAGGGGGATTGAGTCATTTAACAAATCATTACTTTTGAAATGGGTATGGAGATGGATTAGTGAGAGGGAGTCGTTGTGGGCTAAAATTATTAGATCTAGATACGGGTCGTTGTGTGATATTGAGTCTGCTTCAGGGGTCATCATAAATGGGTCACTTTGGTGGAAGGATCTAGTTGAGATTTTGAGAGGGGCTGAGGGATCTTTATTTTTCAATGAGATGGGGTTTTCTTTGGGAAATGGGGAGGCTGTTAAGTTCTGGACCGATCCGTGGGTGGACAACAGTTTGTGTCTGAAGGATAGATTTAGAAATTTATTTGATATTTCCGCTCGTAAGAATGTTTGTATTCGTGATTTCTTTTCATTAGATGGGCGATCTTGGGTATTTAGATGGGTCAAAATTTTAAACGCTAATGAATTTCTTGAATTCTTGGAATTGTGGAAATGTATTTGCAGGGTGAGACTAAATCTGAACAACAACGATTCTCTTTTTTGGAAGAGCTCGAAGGATGGACGATTCAAGACAAAGTTGATGTACCAAGCCATCTCACTAACCGAGTCAACAGTGGAGGCCTCAAACTTTCCGTGGACGAAAATATGGTGGAAAGCAATTCCATCGAAGGTCTCGGCTCATTCCTGGAAGGCTCTCAAAGGAAGATTAGCCACTACGGATAATCTTACTCGGAGAGGCATCGTGATAGGAAACAACTCAGGCCAGTGTCCTTTATGCAGGTCTGCTACAGAGTCCATTTACCACTTATTTATTTCTTGCCCATTTGCCTTGCTGATTTGGAATGATATGAGCAAGTGGATGGGATGTCCTTTACTTTATTCCACCAATATGATGGATCATTATTTGGAATTTGTGAGCTATGGAAAGACTGCAGTGGCGAGAAGAATTTTTGGATTACTGTGGCAGTGCACTATTTGGAGAATTTGGAAGGGTAGAAATGATCTGATTTTCAACGAAACACCATCTACAACCGAAAAGATTACGGATGGCATCAAGTTTAGCTCTTGGAAATGGCTAAGAGCTCACTTTCCGATGTCCTTTTGCTACTCATTACATGATTGGAATTGCTCTCCCATAGAATGCATTCCAATGAATCTGTAAGCACCATGTTTTGGCAATATACTTATGACTCTGTGTATGGTGTATTTGGACATATTGAGTACTATTGGTACTCGTGATTAATACCATTTTACCTTTCAAAAAAAAAAAAATTCCTACTTTTCTTCCTTACACTAATTACTCTACTAACTAACAATAATAAAATAATACAACATCACTATTGATTTGACATAAAGTTCTCCATCCACATCTATTTTTCAATCTCTATCCAAACACATTTTTATTCAATTACTATTCATGGATTACCCCCATCCACATTTTTCAAATCCCCATCCCCATCCCATCCACCACAATCCCTAACCAAACAGCCCCTAATTGTTGCTAATTGATCTCCATCAACATCTATACTAACTGAGTGTAACATTTGCCAACAAATACGTCCAGATTTTCATTCTCAATATGAGATAACTACTCCACACTAAAGTATTTTCGTGTCAAGAAAATCAGAGAAAAATAAAAGGACAAAGATCAAGCACTAATATCTCAAGCACAAATCAAAAACACCACACAAGGCCCTGTAAAAAATTCAACATAAACGCACAAAATCATAAAAAAACTTATATCCAGTAAACTAGATGATGGAAAAAAACTAAGAACAGGGACATAAATAAAAAAACAAGAAAAACACCTTAAAATTAATATACTAAAAGTCGGCGACATGGAAAGGTTCAGATTCGATTCAACGGCCCAAGGAACACTACTAGATCAATTGAAGAATCATTGTGATATGGTTGATTCATATTACAGTAATTGTTGGGTTATTCTTTGACACAAAACGATTTGGAATATTTAGAAAGCGGGAAATTTAGTGATTTTTATAGGCATTCGTATAGAAGCAGAGGACACTGTATCGAAAATTTGGCATTCCTCCTACTTCTGGATACTATTGAGTAACCAATTTCGTAAGTGGATTTTGTTTAGTGAACTCAAATTGTGTTTGTACTAACGATTTCTTATGCTCCTTGATCTTATTTATTTAATGTTATTTGCTTTGTTCAAAATATAAAACAAACTAAAAGCTAAAAAATTAAGAGGTTAACGTATTGATATACCAATCGATCACCAAATGAGCGGTGTTGTTGGTCCAAACACCTACACCAAAGAAATCTCTTGAAAGATGGAGTTGAAACTGAAATTGCCAAGAATAAGAGTAGTGGTCTGGAAGGTGCATGATGGTGACTGGAAGAATATTTTAGAGAGAATGAGGAGAGTCTCCCTAGGGGTGTGATACGTTTTTAGAATGCAATTAATGGATGGTAATTTGAGGTAACAAATTATTCTTGAAAAAGAGAAATAAAATGGATGGGAAGGAGTATGAATTGATATTATTGTTACTATTTATAAAAATTAATACTATTGAGTTACTCTCCCATGAAATATTCATGTACAATATAATATTAAATGAAAACTGAAAAACTCACGAATCATGAATACGTTAGATCGAATTAAACGAATCTCTCTAAAAAAAATTATTCAAAATAAAATAAAAAAACTGCTCACATGTTTTTGTTACTATAAGGACAAAAAATCGCTCACATGTTATTGTAACACATATTTGTTTTTATAATAACACATATTTTCCCTTATAGTAACACATAATGTTGGTCCCTAAACAAGTAATTATGTGAGAGAAGTCTAGAGGGGGGTGAATAGACTTCTTTCCTTTTTAAAACAAAATCTTTGAGTGATCAGATGAGATATAGACTTAGTGATTGACTAAGCTGTTGAGCAAGTAAGTGATCTAATATAGTGTGAGTGTCAATCAACTGAGTAGGAAAGACCTTTTCCTCTGATAGTGCGGAAATGTGTAGGCCCTAAGTTTAGACTCGTTCTTTTATGAAAACCTTTGTGTTGGAAATAAAATGAGATTTTGATTAAGATACCAAAACCCCTTAAGACATGCCATGATAGATAAGTCAAAATTCAATGAATATGTTTTAGGAATGTTGGAACATATAGATCAGACTAGTTGAACAAGCTGACATGTTAGGCAGCTTATAGAATATTAAATGCTCAAGTTGAGGGGGAACACAAGCTTAGAAGATCACAAGAATTAAGTTCCTCAAAGGCTCAGAAGATCTCAACCTTGCTGACAACAAAGGATCAGAAGAGTTCAACTATGCTACTATGCTGATAAGAGAATCAGCAGAGTATGATCAGAAGAGACAACTCTTCTGAAAGGCTAGTGTTAGAAGATCACATCAAATGGACCAAGCCTACTGACAAGAACTTTATTGGAATCAGAAGAGATGATCAGCAGAGTTGATCAACACACTAAAATCTGAAGTGTTCAAAACCAGTCAAAGGCAAGAGACAATTGTGCTGATGAGGTCAACTCCACTGATATGGAAGAATGGACATCAAGAAACATATCAAGTTTGATCAGTGAAGATGAGAAGCCAACTAAACTAAAGAAGCTAGCCAACACTGCTGATGAGACAAGTCAGCTGATGAGATAAGCTTGAGCACAGATCAGTCCTGATGATAAGGAAAGTTATCCTTTATCATGGATCAATGATCAGAAGGAATGTCTATTGTTTGACTGCTGAATCTTCAAGTCAGACATTGGGAATAGTGCATATAAGTCAAGAAAAGATGCTCCAAGCCGTTTACTTCCCAAATCAATGACATGTCTCTTTCAAAGAATTTGTCCTCAAGATGCAAAGTTCAAGGAAGACTTATATAGACAATTTGAGGTCGTCTCTTCAACGGACATAACCTCATCTTGCTCTATAAATACTGGAGTTTGGAAACCATTCAAGGCATCCAACTAGTCAAGGAAACTACAAGAATACAAACTTTCAAAGAATACATCATTCTTTAGTTTCCAAACACTTCCAGTTCACATCTAAGCTGAAACTCATTGTATATCAATCAAGCTTAGATAGATATCTATCCTTATACAGTTCTTCATTGTAAAGGATATCTCACCCTAGTTGGAACCAACCTCAACCCTTTAACCTTTCAAGGAAAGTGAGAAGAGTTGTTGTAGAAGTGTGAGAACTAGAACTGTCAAGAGAAGAACAGTTTAGTTCAGAGTTGAGAGTGAGTACTAGGACTCAGAATTCCTAGGGATCAAGGCACTAAGGAGTAATGTGGTTGATCAGTGCACCTTGGCACTATAAAACACGTTAATTCCAAGTGAATGAATTATCCTGTTAAATCAGGGAAAGTATATGTAGGAGCTTGAGTCTCTGAACCACTATAAACTCTTGTGTTATTTACTTTCAAGTAATTTCATTCAAGTGACACGTTCATACACTACACACAAACTGATCTTCAAAAGATATACTTCACAAGTTGTGCAAAACAGATTTGGGACAAGTCCCCTGAAAGCTGTTTAAGTGTTAAAGAAGTTTTTCACAATTAAAATGAGTTTAAATATAAAGGGCCAACCATAATTCCGCACTTATAACTTACTTAGATAGTTACTCAACTGATTACTTTATAGTATTCAGTGGTTTGATTATCTGAACAAAGTTATATGTATTCAGAGAAGTTGTCCAAGACAACTTTCCTAATAGCCTGATTTGTTTAAAAAGAAAAGAATTTGCATACACAAGTGCATTCCCCCCCTCCCCCCCATACACTTGTGTCATACTCCTTTTAGGACCAATACTTTGAAATGCAATGTTAATCAGATGACTTGATGTCAACTGATTATGGAAACTATACTTGTGATTTTGACACTTTTAAAGATATGCTTATCAATGAAATATATGAATGAACAGTTGATAAAAAGCAATATAAATAAAGCAAGTAAAGAACAAAAGTGTTTATAGAGGTTTGGATCTTAATCCTACGTCCTCTCTCACAGACTATCTGTGAAGTTAATTCATTTCACAAAAGGTCTTTGCTACTTTAGTGTCCCAAGAGAAGACTTTGAACACGATACACTCTCTTAGTGTAGTTGGTTCTACTTGTTATTGTAAGAACAAGTACTTTTATAGGGTAGTTGAATAAACAACAAATTTGAGGGTTTGGGGTTTACTAAATGTACAAACTTGTGAGATTGAGACAAGCTTCAATCAACAAAATTTCTGAGCTTAAGATTTGTATAAGGAATACAGGCTTAGGAGGGAAACTTAGAGCTATGGATTGATAAACAAAATCTGGCTCTATAAGAACTCTAAGAATTCAGATCATTTTCTAACTTTTCAACACGTTTGATGAGTTCTTGCTTGCGTAGTGTTTTTCGTGATTATCACTTTTGAATAATGCTTTGTATTTATAGATGATTTGCACTGCAGCTAGCCGTTGGTGAAACTAGTCGTTGTAAACTTCATCATTCGAGTGTGCTTGATGATCCGCATGCTTGTTCTTCCATTGGTTGTAGGTTGAACATCTTCATGAAAAGCAGTGTGCATTAAATGCACATATTGGATTTGCATGCTCCTTGCATTAAATGACTCTAGGGCTGACTTGACATCTTCGTATTGGTCAGTATCAACCGAGTGCATTTGACTTTGATCTTATCTTCTGTTAGAGTATATCAGATGAGATCTGATATCCTTGTCTTCTGATGGTGTCATTTGATCAATCAGATGAGTAGCTCTTGTGTTGCTTTGTCTTGACAAGATTCTTCTAAGTCTTGAGTTCATATCAGTTGGGTATAATCAGATGACTTCGATATACAAGCACTTTGTCATCTGACTTCACTTATAGACTTCATAGGTCTTCTAGTTTTGATGTCTTCTGATCTTCAAGATGGTCCAATATAGATTTGACGAAGTCCTATCTACTAAGCTTTATAAGAGCAATTTAGGTAACCTAACAACTAGATTACAAATTATATTCTAACACTAAATTACATGATCTTGTTTTGACCATCAAAACTAATATATAGAACTCTATAATATGATTAGGGGTGGGATGAATATCTCAACACATACCTCAAACGAAAAAACAATTTTCCTTTAAGCACATTTTTTTTGAAAGATTCGTTTGACCCAATCCGACACACTTAGAATCCACAAAAAATTCGATCTTTCATTAAATATACTAATGTAACATGTGAAATATTGTATATAAATGTTTGTATTGCACAATGCACATAATTTATATAAAAATAATGCACGAATCCTAGATTCATGCAATTAGTGACCCATTAACCCATGAACCTGAAGAAGCGGGAATATATAGAGAATAGGAGCACAAAAAAATAGCGAGAAACTGATTGTGAGTTGCGAGTTCATCTCTTTTTTCCCAACTATCTTCCAATCACGTTGTTTTTACATTTTAAATCATATTGCTTCTTCTCTCTTCTTTCTATTTTCTCATTGATTCTTTCTTTCTTAACATTCATGATTGTTTGTCACTGAATTTTATCACTATGTTATTTAAATCTGATTTTTTTTTTCATATTTTTTTAAGGACAAATATGTGTTACTTGTCTTTATTATTACTTGCCCTTATGGTAATACAAGTTTGAGATCAATTTTTTTTTTTTTATGGAAAGATAAATATGTGTTACTCTAAAGACATGTAATATTGCATGTACATACATGTACAATACACATAAATGGAGTATGACTCTTGTGTACCATGTACATGTATGTAACTAGCTTGTTCCATAAAATATGAATCTTAAGTGAATTAAATATATATTAAGGAAGAATTGTCATAAATAATCCCTTTATATATATATATATATATATATATATATTGTGTTATGAAACGAGTTTTTCTCATATATATTTTGTATGATTCATGGACTTATGATCCTAAAGGATCATGTTTTTTTTTTTATTAATACTTACGTGGAGTTTCGTCTCATACACGAGCACATGAGATCAATCGATCAAAACTTCCCCATTTAATCCGACGTAAGTCATCATTTCTCCGAAATACGCAAACCTCAACATGAACTCAACAAAAATATACACCATTATTTCTGTATATATATATAAAAAATTAAGCTCAAAAAATGTATAATATTAGTTAACATAAAATCTAGTATTAGTTTATATACATCACATTATTAGTTCACATACAATATATTATTAGGTCATATATTCGTTTTCAATCACATCTCCAACTATTGAATATTTAAAATAAATTTTTAACTTTAAAATTATGAAAATATAATATTATCTCAACATCAAACTCTCAAAAGAGACCAACATATTATTTGTCTTGATTTTGACTATGTGATCATTACCAATAGTTGCAATAGATGACACATATAAAATAGATATAAATTTCACCATAATAATTTTCATAGATAGATGGACACATATATTAAGAACGTGTAATAATGAGTGGAGTTTTGAGGGGTGATTTTGTAAACTTTTATGTATAAAGTAAATAAATGTGTTACTTTTGTGTATATGTAGAAAAAGTAATGACATTTGTGTAAAATTGAAAATAATGTGAGAGTGGAGTTTATAAATGGTTTTCCATTTTAAGGGTGTCAAAGTTATTGTAGGACGTCCTAAAAAGGAGAGTGTGAAAATTATTGTGGAACGAAAGGAGTATAATATTAGTTCATATACTCTATGGTATCAGTTCAAATACAGTATAGTAATAATTCACATATTGTATATTATTAGTTCAAATATTAAAGAGAATTTTTCCTATTAGAGTCATTCTTATAGCACCTTAAACAAATAGAAACTACAAGTTAAAAAAGTTTCTATTAGATTCATATTAGAGTTAAATAACCAAAAATACCCTTAATATACATATCTTACATTATTTTTTAAAATAAAAAATTAAATCAAATTTATTAATTCCATAATTTGTGCAGCTGCTTAATCCCTTAATTATAGACATGATTTACTATATTTGCTGACTTTTCCAAATCCTACTTTCTCTAATCCGATTCTAATGGAATTAAAGATTATGTCAATTCTCCACAGCCATGGCCGCCCATCGGACACGCTCCACTCCGCGGTCGTCACCGGTTGCTGCATGTGGTGGCAATAACAAACACTTGTTAGACACGTCGATAAACCTGCAGAAGTCAGATGGAATCATTGTAAACACGTTTTCCGCGCTCGAGTTCAGGGCTATGGAAGCAAAAACAAACGGTTTGTGCATCCCCAATGCGCCAACTCCGCTGGTTTACCCGATTCCGTTAATCGCTGCGGAAACAAACGACGGCGGTGGAAATCATGAATGTTTGTGGTGGCTCAATTTACAGCCAAGTAAAAGCGTTATTTTCCTCTATTTTGGAAGAAGGGGAGCTTTCTCTGCTAAACAATTGAAGGAAATGGCGAATGGGCTGGAACGCAGCGGTTGTGGGTTTCTTTGGGCAGTGAGGAATCCGCCGGAGAAGAGGAATTCAGAAGATCCGGATCTGGCAGACCTGCTGCCGGAAGGTTTTCTGGAAAGAACTGAAGAGAGGGGGTTTGTGTTGAAAAATTGGGCGCCGCAGACGGAGGTGCTGAGTCACGACTCGGTAGGGGGATTCGTGACTCACTACGGTCAGAGCTCGGTGCTTGAAGCGGTGAGATTTGGAGTGTCGATGATTGGTTGGCCGCTGTACGCGAAGCAGATGATGAATCGAGTGGTGATGGTGGAGGAAATGAAGGTGGCGCTGCCGTTGGAGGAAACAGCGGAGGGTTTAGTGACGGCGGCGGAGTTGGAGAAACGAGTGAGAGAGTTGATGGAGTCGAAGACAGGGAAAGAGATTAGGCGGCGGGAGGCGGAAATGAAATACGTCGCTGCTGCTGCCATTGGAAAAGATGAAACATCATTGCTTGCTTTGGAAAAGTTAAGAGAATATTCCCCATCCATATGCACTTCAATATACATATACATATTCATACACAAATGAATGGAACATTGTCTATATGCACTATAATAAACATAGATTCTATAATATGCATTATAATACGCATTATCCTATTCACTTATTGTTGCATAATCGTATGTTTTTTTTTTCATTTATGTTGTGTTAATCCTCCATGTGCTTTATTATTTTTTTATTATTGATTATTATTTTAAATTATCAAATTAATTAGGTCGAATAGATATGTAAGTTTGAAATTTTGCAGCCAATTATTGATTATTATTTTAAATTATTAATAAATGCAGCTAATTAAATGTGATGACCTTCTTTTTAGGAATGATTTGAAATTTTGGAAGGTGAGAAAATTACGCAAATTTTGAGGATCTGCATTTAAAAGATGATTAGATGTTAAAGTTGATTTAAATATATAAATAAATGAATTCGAAAATTTTCAAATTAAGAAAAAAGGCAGATTTGTCTTATTAAGTCAAATTTGAACCTATTAGAAACAAAATAATAGGCTAGGCTCTATTTGAAAAAAAGAGTGAAATGAACCTAATAGTTTAAAACCCAATATTAAATAATATTAGTATAAGAACTAATACTATACAATATTTGAACTAATAATATACTTAACAAAAAAGTCAAACCTACTTAACAACCCTATATAAAGACCATATAAAAAAATAACATTATAAAAACCGTATGTATAAAAAAAAATATACTATAAAAGAAGTTAATTAACACTTAATAAAAAAGTAAAATTACTAATAAAATAGTCTCTTATACCCACATTAATCTTTAGTATTATACAATATATTAACTAATATTATACAATGCGTGAACTAATATTATATCGTATTTGAACTAATACTATACTTAACATAAAATATACTAGCACATTCATGATTTTAGGCATACCATGCAAATTAATACATCAATACTGAAATATTAATATTGTTAACTAACTACTAAGAGGAACAAAAGTGAGAAAAAACATACTAAGCACACAATTAATAAATATGATCACACTCAATAAGCATATGAATGCATTGATACGATAACCACAAAATAAATAACAAAAGTGATGCAATATATTGTTGGCTTCTTCCTCAATTCTCTATTCATTTAAAAAAATTTAATATAAATTTTAATCTTCAAGTAGATTATATTATTAGTTAGTTAAAAAAAATACAACTTTAAAAAATTGGTACCAAACCAGATATGGTTGCAAAAACAATGAGCATACAACAAAATAATATTAGTTACTATGAACTAGATTAATGGGACTAAAAAGTGATCATGCAATCTCCATACATTTATATCCACATTAGAATAGGAGAAGCAATGTCTTCTCTTACATTTTTCTCATTAATTTTACACAAAATAAATTTACACTAGCTCCTTGAGAAAAAAAATTCATCATTTGAGATAGGCAATTGGTTCTATATGAAAAAATGTAAATGACTAAGAAAAATAAATAGGAAACACTCTAAGACCATGTTTATCCATGCCCAACCATGACCGGGTCATTAAATATAAAATTAATTTCTCACTCCTCCACCTACCCATTTTACACCACAACCCAAACTCATCTTTTTTCACACTTTATCCATAACCACCACAACCACAACCAACATTAATAAATTATTTCTTTTATAATATAATAGTTGTATCTATTATTAATTTTTTATAATATTTTCACAATATTTAGAAAAAATATATACAATTATTTAATAGAAAAAATTTAAAATATAAAAAGAATAATTAACACAATTTAGAAGAGAAAAAAATTAAGAGAAGAGAAAAGGGAGTGTATGAAATTATAATCCAAAACATATCAAGATTGGTCTCTATTTATAGAGAATTTAATTTTATAAATTTTGGTATTTTTTATTTTTATTTTTTTAAAGTAGATAAGTGAAAATTAGAAATTATCTAAATAAAATATAACCGACGAATAAAAAATGGACACATGTCATGTTTAGATATTATGGGAATAAAAATACTCCACAAAAAAACTGGTCATAGTTGGGTGTTCTCGGTTGACGGATGACCATGGTCATCAAATAAATTTTTTTTTCTTTTTTTTTTTCCTTTTTTTTTTTGTCTTTTGTGGATGCCCTGGTCGTGGGGTATCCGATAAACATGGTCTAAATACCTTAAGTCACTCAATTGTAAGTGACATGTAATTGATTTATCCCCCTGATAGCCTAATTGCAATCACTGTAATGGGGAGTTCCTCACAAGTAGATCAATACATTATAACAATCTGTCATACTTTTGTCAACGTCCTCTAGAAAATAATTTGAAAAAAAATTACTTTAATTGTTGTTTTTTTCTATTTATTCGTATTTTTCAAAAGTTTCCCCCGAAATTTTGGTCATTTTTCAAAAAAGATGTTCTGAAAATTTTATTTCGATTTTTTTAAACGATATTCATAGTTTTTTTCGATAATTTTCTTTGAAAATTTTAAAAAATATATAATATATGAATTAGTGGTAATTCAGCGGTGATTCGTTGATAACTTGGTTAAATACCTTCGTTGATAACTTGGTGGTGGGTGTATAATTATAATTTTAATGAGGGGTAATATAATTTTTTTTAATGTAATTCTCTTTTAAAAAAAATAATAGAGGTGAATTCATTAATGTATATAACTGTGACTTATTTAAAAATTCAGTCCATAATTCATTGGTATAATTCAACACATATAAAAAATTAAAACCAACTACATACATATAATTGACAAAGTGGGATAGCTCAAATGGTTAGAGCACCACTACCTAGGTCTTAGGTCCTGGGTTCGAGTCATGAGAGGGGAAAAAGGGATGGGTATTTAACTTCCATAAAAAAAAAAAAAAAAAAACTACATACATATAATTGATACACAAATATTTTTCACATGTTACTCCAATCAAAGTGCACGATTCACAAAATGTACATAATGCCTCATCTTCGTTTATTGATATATATCATAGAAGTGATTTCCGTAAACATTGAGCAAATGGGACTATTGATTAAATTCCAAATTTATTATTTTCAGGAATATTTTATTTAAAATTTTCTAATTGTATTTTAAACTATATACGGTATATTTCAAGAATATATGTGAAAAAAATGGTACTTTCCTTTATTTCATGATTACTTTCGTATGTCGGTGGACACGCATATTAAGTAAATGTAATAATGAGTGAGTGTTGAGGATAATTTTATAAAACTTTATGTATTTATGTATAAAGTAAAGAAATAAATTGACTTTTATATATGTGTGGATGAAGTTTATAAATGATTTTTCATTTTAAAGATGTGAAATTTATTGTGGGACGTCCCGAAAAGAAAAGTGAGACTCCATTTGAATGGAGGGATTTAGGTTGGATTTTAAATACACAATTTAAACCAACTCCACTTGTTTGGATAAATAAGTAAATGAATGGATTTCAAATATTTAGCATCTTTTTTTAGTTCAAATTTTGAGAATTTTAAATCCTCACTAAAACGGCACTCGAGCCTCTGGCTCGACTTGTGAGCTTATGGTTTTAAATTTTATTTTTCTTTTATATTTCATACTTTTTTATTGATTAAATTCTTACTAAAACTATGTCATTTGAAATTTATGAAGGCTGTGTTTGGATGGAGGGATTTGATTTGAGAAGGTATTTCAAATGGAATGATTTAAAAATAGATGGATTTCAAATGAAATGGTTTTAGTGAGGATTTGAAATTTCTCTCAATTTTAACTAAAAGTGTGTGAACACAAATCTAAGTATTTGAAATTGGAGAAGTTGTTATAAGAGTCATTTCACCTATAGAGACTACAAATAGAAACAAACATTTTGAAAGTTACAAAAAAAAATAAAAAAATTGGTGGATAGATGTACCATTCTACCATTTCTTTAAAATGACATTCAAATTTTCCATTCAATTAATATAATTCATATTATTCAAAATAAGATTTTATAAAACCCAAATCATCGGAAATTTCAAATTTTAAAATCTTTCCTAAAATTCAGCTGGAGTATTATCATGTTAATGTTTTTTTTTTTTTTTTGACAGTATTATCATGTTAATGTTAATTGTAACTTCTTCATTAAATTATGAGTAACTCCCAATGAGCATTAATTTTAAATTAAACTGACTTAATGTTATCTTTTGAATAATTAAAAAAACCGTTTATGCACAAGCATGGCCAAAATTAAATAAGTTGGATAGAAAACTGTATTAAACAAAAAAATAAAGAAGAACATACTAATTAATTTATTAATTAATGATTAACATAATATATGCTTGGCCACATGCTAAAAAGATATGCACATTTGAATATGTGAATCATATATGCAAAATCCACGAGTTTATCTTTATTTATAATTAATATAATCATAGTATTATTACATAATAATGGTGTTATCCCTAAAAAAATGTATAATATAATATAAGAAAACTAAATATTCTGCATCAACAAAATTGTTCGATAGAATTTATCTTTATTTATAATTAATATATATAAAAGAGTTTTTAGATAAAATTTACTAAAAAAAAAAAAATTTACTCATAATATTAAACTTTTAAATAAATCGAAATATAAACATTTCATGAGTCTTATATTTGATGTTAAATATTAAAAAAAAAAAAAAACAAATCGATTGAATAAATCAAAATATAAAAATTCAAATTAAGTAAATAAAAAAATATAATATTAAACTTTTATACGTTTAAAATGACTAATGATTAACAGAATATATGCTTGGCAACATGCTAAAAAGATTTTGCACATTTGTATATTTGTTTCATATATGCAAAATCCACTAGTTTATCTTTATTTATAATTAATATAATCATAGTATTATTACATAATCATGCTGTTATTCCCTAAAAAAAAAAAAGTATAATACTCCGTATAATATAAGAAAACTAAATATTCTGCATCAACAAAATTGTTCGACATAATTTATCTTTATTTATAATTAATATATATAAAAGTGTTTTTAGATAAAGTTTACTCACAATACTAAACTTTTAAATAAATCGAAATATAAACATTTCATGAGTCTTATATTGATGTTAAATATTAAAAAAAAATCGTTTAAATAAATCGAAATATAAAAATTCAAATTAAGTAAATAAAAAAATATAATATTAAACTTTTATACGTTTAAAATGACTAATAATACACGAGTCTTATATTGATGTTAAATATTAAAATAAAATTATTTAAAATACCATGTACCAAACGAATAGTAATTTTCAAGAGCCATTGGTTTTTTAAATTGGTATTTAATTTTCAAAACTTATTAGGGTGGGGCTATCAACACCCCAAATTGTGTTGTTCCCACCCCATAATTTTTTGGACAAAAATAGACCTAATTGAATTTACTAAGATATCCTTTTAAATCATTTAAAAAATTGTTAAACACACCCCTTACTAATATTAAAGACTTGTTATCCTCTTCTTCCCCTCCATTTCAATCGACAAATGCTTCTCTTATAATTGACATTACACGATTTTTGCATCCTCCTTTAATCTCTCTCAGACTCGGTCCCCCGAATGTGTTCTAACACTCGCAAATATTCACAAGAGGAGAAAGGCGAAAAAAGGAACCCTAACCCTATGTCGCTGTTTGTTAAGCGCCGCGTCATGAAAGGTGGAAACAATGGATGGAGATTCTGGTGCAATGAAGGTAAATGATGCTGGTAAAAATGAAGGTTCGACTTCAAATTTTGCTGCCATTATTAGTGATGCTACTAGAAGAAATGAATTGGATAAAAAAAATCCTTAATTGTCTGAAAAATTATGGGAATGCCATGAATTCTGGACATAAAGGATTCGACTGATATTGCCATGGAGATGGATCAGAACCGATCTATTGTTGCTGGGAAAGAAGTTGTTGTGGAGAATGACGATTTAATTGATGTTGTTAGATGATTTTTTGGGCAATTTCTGTGCGTTTTTGTTTGCTGTCCAGATTTGATTTTGGGCAGTTTTGCCATATTTGCTACTGTTTTTCAGTAGATTTGCTTGGTTTTGGCTACATGTTTTGCCATTCTTGATTTTGTTTTGATACATTGAGTGGTGAGTGCCTTGGGTAACTTTGATTGGCCCTTTATGTTCAAAAAAAAAAAAAGCTTGTTGTGAAGAAGGAGATAAATGAATTACTCTACAAAAACCATCCCCGCAACAAACTCTTCTCCTTACCCTACTACGTAATCATCTATCTTCTCCTATTATTTATTACCATTTGGAACTAAATTCTGCAAAAACTCAAATCATCTAAATTTTGGAACTATCAAAGCATCTCTATAATTTTTTCTATATTTATTTTTAAAAAATTTGACCGGAAAACCATTCCATCGCCGGTGACCATGGCGACGGAGGAGGCCGTGACGGTGAGGTAGTGTCACTCATTTTTTAAATGGATGGGGTGTGTATAGTATTAGTTAAGAAATGTAAATATTTTAAATTTTAAAATAAAAAGGATAGGAAAGGAATAAATTGGGGTATGTTTAGTAATTTAAATTGAATTTTAAATTTAAGTGGGGTGTGTATAACAATTGGGGTGGGAATAACATAATTTGGGGTGTTGATAGCCCCTCCCAACTTATTATAATAATGATTTAATATTGATTTTTAATACAAATTGCATAATTGAGTATTAACACATCAATTTGACCTTAATTTGAATTGTTTTAATTTGTTTTCTTTATTTGAAAATGAGTGTAATAAACTCTTTGAAATTCATTTATAATCCAAACATGTAGAATAAATTTGAACTGTGAATTTAAAATCCATACGCCCAAATCCAACCAACCAAACGTACACAATCTTAGTTTTTAAATCACTTTCATTTGAAATGACAACCTCCATCCATAAAAAGCTATGGCAGGCCAACTGATCAGATTTGATCGGGTGGGCTGAAAAGTGAAAACTACTAACCTCAGCTCAACTCATTTCATAGGAAGGGCAATTCACACGCTTTTATTAAAAAGAATTGTTTGACAGATGTCTTGTTTTAATTAATTATGGAAAATGATTTGAAAATAAATAAATGTTGATGAGATAGTTATATTTTGAAAATAAAAAATTACTCCGTATAATTTCAGTCGATCTATTTTATTAGATGACCATCCACATGTTACGCAATATATTAATAAAAATAAATATTTATAATATACTCCCTCCGTCCAATTTCATTATTCTTACTTTCCTTTTTTGGTTGTCCAATTTTATTATGCCCATACCCTTTTTGGAAACAATACTATTCATACTACTTCCTCCGTCCAATTTTATTATGTCCACTTCTCCGGGCACGAGTTTTAATGAATATTGATTAGTTTATTCATAAAGTAGATAAGTTGAGGGTATGATGGGGTATTGTGGGGTCCATTTGTAAATAAATGATTGTTTATGAATAAAGTGAATGACAAAGTGGGTAAATAAGTGATGGTAGGAGGGTGGAGATAAAATAGTATGAATAGTATTGTTTCCAAAAAGGGTATGGACATAATAAAATTGGACAACCAAAAAAGGAAAGTGGGAATAATGAAATTGGACGGAGGGAGTAATATATAAGACCAAAGTCTTGTATACACTCAAGTACACAATGCACTTGAGTTGATCGGTCAACCATCGACCGTTGACTTTCTATTTTTTTTATAAGTGCAATACAGTTTTTAATGAAAAGTGTAAGTCATTATAACTTGAAAGTGCAACACAATATTTAGTAAAAAAGTACAAGTCAGTATAACTGAAGAGTGAAACACAATATTAATGAAAAGTGTAAGTTATATTAATGAAGAGTATAAGTTATTATAACTGAAAGTGCAACACAATATTTTTATTGAAAAGTGCAACACAATATTATTAAAAAGTGCAAGTAAGTATCACAATTTTTAATGAAAAGTATAACACAATATTACTAAAATGTATAAGTCACTATAAATAAAAAGTGTAAGACAATATAATTGAAAAATGCAACACCGTATAACTAAAAAATGTAATATAACATCACCAAAAATTTAAGTCAGCATAACTGAAAATATTATTGAAAAGTGCAACACAAAATAAAAATAAAAAATCAATCGATAATTGAAAAGTGCAATACCATATATCTAAAATATGCAATATAAGTATATAACAATATCAAAAAGTGTAAATCAATATAACTGAAAATTTTATTAAAAAATATAAGTTATTATAAAAAATTATAAAAAAAATCAACCGTCAACGAGTCAAGATCAACTCAGGTATTATCAAATTTTCAATAAAATAAAAATGTGATTTTTTTTATTCGTACTAAAAAAAAAAGCTTATTTTCCTTTTCATTTATTTGAAAGTATTGATAAATAATTTATTCACCTTTTAAACGCCTTAATCCAATAACAAATTTATACTTCAATAAAGTTTAATAATTAATTGCAAAAATTTATATAAAATATTTCATACTTTAAGTTAAATTTGGATCTGAAATTTGCGGGTCAAACTCAGGTCAATGGAGGTTAAAATTAATTAAAAATAATAATCGCTCTCAAGTACTGTCTTACTACATGATCAAAATTATGTTACTACATGACTAAAATATTATCACTACAAGATCAAATATGTATTATTACAACTACAAGTCTAAAAAAAAATTCGTACTTGTAGTATACTTTTTGTCTTGTAATAACAATGTTTTAGTTTTGTAATAGCAACATATTTTTTAGTCTTATATGGTAACATATTTTGATATTTGTAGTATCACATTTTTTTGATCTTATTGTAACATATTTGACATTGTAGTGTAAGGCCAAAAATATGTTATTACAAGATCAAAATATTGTCACTATAAGATTAAAAGTGTACTACTATAAATTTAAAAATATTTTGATCATGTAGTAGTAATATGTTAAATTTATACTCCGTAACGATATTTTGATCATATAGTAAATCACATGTTTGCGACTCGCGACTTGATCCACGCTTATATCTCGTGAATTTTTTTAAATTATTTTATTAATTAGATAATTTAGTGTGTAAAATATTTGCCTTTTTGTTACTAAAAAATGAATGTGGTAATCGTCAAAGGTTTATATATATATATATATATATATATATAACCATTTTTCTAAACCAAAATTTTGATTCGCCCATAACATTTTTTTTTTAAATTAGTCAAAAAATAGAGTAATAAATAAATAATGTACATAACATTATTTTAGAATGTTTAATCTGTGTAGAAACTTTGATTAAAGTTGTCTCCCATGTTGATTCCGAGGTGATATTATGGAGTAATATGAGGTGGTAAGGAAGAATGCAAGATAGTAAGTTAATAGGCAAAATTAACACATAAATATTTGAGGGAGGCATTTTAATCATTCACGCGTCTGCAAAAAGAAGAATTCGATCACTGTTCACTGTCTCGTCCAATCTTTCTACACTCTTGAAAATTCTGGAAATTCAAAATCTACGCCATTACTCTTTCAAATTCGATAGAGGGAGGTTTGACAAAAAGGCCGGGGTTTTTAGCTAAACATATTATATTTCGTCCTACCAAAGATGGGTTCTAAAAAATCCTCAAAAAATTTGCGCCGTGGAAAGGAAGATGAAAACAAGGCATCGAAGAAGAGTTCTGGTAAGTTGAATATTTTTAACAGATTAATGAAGAAAATATTTGTGGGTTAAAATTTTGCTTGGGAAATGGAATTCATGTTATTTTTTTTTTTTTACAGGATCAAATAATGGGGTCGATGAAGATGTTAAAAGAACAGGTTTGTAAAACTAATTTTAGATAACTATTTGTATTAAAGACGAGTAGTTCGTGTTATGATTTATTGTATCAAATTCGTCTGTTGTTTATAGCTAAAAGAAAGGTCGGATTCTACTTCAACCGAGACAAATCCAGGTTCCATTATGAATTTAGCTATTTAATTTACTGGGAAATGATTTAGAAAAGTTATTGTTGTAATATTAAGAATTTTGTATTTTTTTTAAATGAATAGAAAAAAATGAAACCATGGAAAAAAAGAGGTGTGCAAAAAAGAAAAGGAAGGTCCATGATTCTAGTTCTTGTGAAAGCTCGGAAGGTTAGTATGTTATGTGACATTATATAAATTAGATCATAATTTCTGCAAGCGTTGAATTTACTGATTTTAAAAAATACATTTAGAATCCGATGGTGAGTCGACGGACGCTGATAATATTATGCAAGATTCCACGTCGGATGAAAGTAGTGGGGATGAGATTGTTAAAAAGATCATTCCTAAAAGACCACGAAACTGTTTTGGTTAGTCTCTGAATTTGTATTTTATAAAGCCTTATTTTGTTGGGCAGTTGTATTAAGTCATGAACTATATGATTTGCAGGTATGATTGGTGTTGGTGTTGGTGTTGGTCAGAATGAAACATGTTATCGGTCTAATTTTAGGACTTTAATTAAGAAAATTAATGGACTTAAGTTAGATGATAGCATAGTTGAGTGTATGAAGAGAACACCGTTCTGGCTCTTCTTTGAAAGCCTTTATGGGAAATTGGATAAAGACTTACTAAAAAGAACCAAAAAAAAGGAGAGAGATATAATGAATTGCCAAAATGGGTTAAGCGATGTTTTAAAGATGAATTGCCTGTAGTCGAAAATAATGTGGGTGCTCATAAGTTTGTTATGTACAAGAAGCTTATACTTTGCAAGATTGTAAGTGTTTTAAAGAGTGGGGATACTGTACATCGGTCTAAGGATGTAGTAAGGCTATTGATTTGTTATATGTTGACAATCATGTTTTTTACTAACAAAAATTGTTCCATTTCTCTTCACATTAGCTCTTACTTAGAACACTTCAACAAAATTTGTGAATACGACTGGTCTAATCTGATTGTTGAGATGTTGAAGAAGCAACTAAAAACAAGCAAAAATTTGAGGATTGGAGGTTGCACTATTATGCTGCCGGTATGATTAGAAACAAATTTATCTTTCATCTTTCTGGTGCTTAAATGAAAATTATCTATTTTCATACAGTATATAATACACTTTGTTTGATATGTTGCATTGTATAATAGTTCTGGCTGTGCGAGCATATAGCATTGTTGAAGGCGGAAAGAAGTGTTGAAATACCTAGGTATCGAAAATGGAATTTGTCCAAATTAAGTAAGCAGATTCAAGAACCGAAGTGGGCAAAGAAAGTTCAGGTTATGTTTTTCTAAATATGTATTTTGCAAAATATATTTTATTAGTAGTCCCTAAAATATTAAATGTTTATCAATGTACTACCATACAGATTAGAAAGACGACGTTGAAAGCTACGTCTGGCGAGAAGGAGAGATTTAGAAAAACAATTAGTTTTAGGGATGTTGAGGTCAGTACGCATAAAGATGTGGAAGAAGGTAACCAAAATAGTGACAATACTGTTTTCAAACAGAAGGAGTTTGTTCTGATAGTCACATTGGCAGTCATAAAGACTTAGGAGATGATGGAAATTGGGATTTCAGGACATGTAACACAGAGTCGAACAATAATAGGATAGCAGGTTCGACTGTTACAAAGACTTTTAGAGGTGATGATAGTGCACCGTCGTACAGTTTTGGAATGACACAACAGAATACCCCTACAAAGTTAGCAACAGACCAGATAGTCCGTATTATGATGGAATTGCAGTCCAGCGTACTAGGAAATGGTGGAGAGGTTGGGGAAGATACAGATATTGGGGACAGGTTTGAAAATGCCAAAGGTCCTAATCTTCATTCTTCTAATAACATAGAAATTGATAGTTGCCCTGAAAGGGAAAATACTTTTGATGCAACTAAATTTTATGAAGAATTGCAAGCAAAAGAACATGTTATCGAGGAAAAGTTGAAAGCTATGGAAAATGACTTGAAGGTTAAAGATAAGAAAATTACTGAGCTCGAGATGGAGGTGAATGAATTGAAACAAAAGGGCAATATAAATTGTGATGTACGGACACATACTCAATTTTTCGTAGATCCTGCAGCCATGAAAGAAATGGATAATCTGATAAGATTTGTTTCAGTAGAAGGGGAAAACTGCCCACTTTCAAAGATTGTCGATGGATCGAAAGGTTTGATACCCCCTGTGAATGGATGTACGTATGGAGTTGGTGAACTATGTTGACACACCGTTTGAAAAAGTGAAAAGGGTAGCCCATTACCCTAGTTCGAGCACAATCACAAGGGCTGTTAAGCGTAGAACAAAAAAAGATGACAGAAAGGCAAAAGAAATTACTCCACAGCCTAATACAAAAGAATTGATAAATTTGGATGATGTAAACGTAGGAAGTTCTGCAGATGAAAAGGAGATTGAAGAGCCGAATAAAAAGAGACCCAGGATTGATAAAAAGTCTCTCGTATTTCAAAACATGAACGAGCAGGTGAAACAGCATCTGGTTGATTTATGGGAGCTTAAAGGACAGAGGTAATGTGAAGATGACATATTTAACAAATATGTTAAAGAACATTTTATTTCAGTTTTTTATTATTTTTATGTGTATTTTGTCCATTTAACAGGTTTGTGGTTTGGTGCGGAGAAGAGTTATACTCAACAGTTACGGTAGGTGACTTGGTTCTCGTAATGAATAAAAAAGGTTTGTCTGATAAGGTACAGAAATTGCAAGCCAAACAGTTGAATGACAACATTCACATTTTGTACTGATTTTGGGATAAAAAACATTAACAAATATGTTATGTTTTCAAATTTTTAACAGGTAGGCGAGCCTGCTGCAAAACTACTTATTTGGAGACATTAATATGGCAAAGAAAACAGTTGTTTTCACAACAACGTGTTTGGTAGTAATTTAGACCAAGTTCAATTGAATTTTTTTTTTGAAGGTTGTATATTAAATTCACAATTTCTAACGCTTAATTTTCATATATTATCAGAGGCTAATTACGGGGCAAGGGCCGACGGTATACAAGAAGAGTAGCCTAAAGAGGTTGATTGACGATCGTCTGGAGGCCTCTTTGTCAGCAGACTATTGGATGTTCCCAATTAATGGAACTGCTGGCAAGAGGGTGAATGCAGTCGGTAACCATTGGACAGTTTTAAGACTAGATATGAGGACCGGAGTATGGCGTTTCTTTAATTCAATCTGGCGGAAGACAAGAAATAGAAAAGATCTGCATCTGGATGACGCTATTACAGTGGTAAAATATGTTACATTATCATTTACCATTGCTATTACAGTGGTAAAATATGTTACATTATCATTTACCATTTAATTAAATGTTAGCACATACTTTCATTTACTTATGTTGTTGTGATTACTAGGCTCAATATGTTAGTGAGAAGTTGATTGAAACCCTAAAAATGGTTAATCCCGGACACCTGATTGTGAAAAAAGGAACTCGAATGCCTGTGACGGAGAACATTGTGCAGCAGGTACCAGGGAATTTGGATTGTGGGGTTATCGTGTGTTATCATATGGAAAACACAATGTTGGGCAAGCACGTACAGAAGGGTACATTTGATGAAGATACTGCAACTATGTATCGGAAAAAAATTATCGAAAGTTTCATACAAGCATCTACATAGGAAAGGAGAAAATCTTGAGCATTTGTGGTATGCCAGAATAATTAATTCAACCTTAAAACAAATTATTGATGTAAGTGAGAATTTCAATTTTATTTGTACTAGTTGCTAAATTATTGACAACATTGTAGGACAGTTTAGATTAATTTACCAAAAAACATGTTTACATTTGATCCCTATATTTGTAGTTATGTTTAATTTTTTTTATTTATTTTACAATTATAGTTATATATTAGGGGAAACTCTATGTTAAAATATCTAAACCCTAAAACATAAACTCTAAACTATACACTAATATTCAATATAATGGTGTATATTTCAGGAAATGTGTGTAGTGAACATTTACCTAAATTGATATATTTTTGTCAATGTTCAATACACAAATTTTATGTCCAGAAAAATTATAAAATGTAACGGCCTTGACGACTAGACTGAATGTGTGCGAGAAGTCAAGGTCTGGAACCTGCGAGAAGCCCTGGGCGACCAGACGAGCCTTGTAGCGCTAAACTATACCATCCTCAAGAAATTTGGTGCGAAAGACCCATTTCGAACCAACAATGTTTGTAGAGGGAGGGCGAGGAACGAGCTTCTAAGTTTGGTTAGCATGCAGGGCATCGAGCTCAGATTGCATTGCAGCTAACCAGTGTGGATGCTTTAGGGCCGATTTGAAACCCTTAGGCTCGTCATAAACGAACTGACCTCAAGGGAATCAGGCGAGGATGGGGAATGAGCAGCCGAAGAACGGGAACACCGATTCATCAAACTGAGCATGACGAGTGGTGTAGAAGCGGAAAGTGATCGGATCGTAACATCGAAACCCTTTATGGGAAGAACTGTATCCCATAAACATGCACGGAGCACTGTGAGGAGCAAGCTTGTGGAGAGAATAGTTGTGAAGATATGGAAATACCCTACATCCAAAGGTTCTGAAGTTCGCAAAGTTGGGGGCAGTGTCGAACAAGAGCTGAAAGGGCGAGCTGTCTTTGAGAACCGGCGTGGGCAACCGATTAAGGATGTGGACAGCAGTGGAGAAGGCATAAACCCAAAAATGAGCAGGCATGCTCGACTGAAACAACAAAGAAAGCCTAGTTTCAGTGACATGACGATGTTTGCGCTCAGCACGACCATTTTGCTGAGGAGTGTATGGGCACGAGATGCGATGATGAATGTCATGGTCGGTAAGAAAACCACGAACGCGACCATTAACAAATTCAGTTCCACCATCACTCTGGAAAACTTTGATCGAGGTGGAAAACTGATTACAAACAAAGGTGTGAAATCGAACAAACACATCGTATAAATTAGACTTGGCGTGTAGAGGATAAAGTCAAGTGAATATGGAGAAATCATCCACAAATATGACATAATATTTAAAACCATCATTCGAAGCAACAGGGGCAGGTCCCCAAAGATCACAATGAACTAAATCCAAAACACGAGATGCTCGCTTCTCATTCAATACAAAAGACAAGTGTTTACTCTTAGCCAACTGACATGGAGTACATAAGCTCAGATTGGGCAAAACAGAAGTAAGGGACAACAAGCCCAATTTATTCAACAAATTAATGATAGAAATAGGAACATTGCTTAATTTACGATGCCAACACTCAAAAGAAGCCTTCAACGACGAGCTCCGTAAAGAAGCGACCAAGGCTGGAGTGTCCTGCTCCAGGGCATAGAGTCCTCGACTATGCCGACCCCTCGCCAAGGGTTGCTTGGTCGCCCGATTCTGAATGACAAACGAGTCATTACTAAACAAAACATCAACAGGAAAGTTTGAAGTAAGCTTACTAATGGATAACAGTTTCTTAGTAAGATGTGGTACGACGAGCACATCTTACAAACGAACATCCTTATTAACCGAACATGACCCAACATGAGTTATCGAAATAGTAGAACCATTAGCAACAATAACATTGTCGTTACCAGAATACGGGTGAGGATTATTCAAGTCAGCGGAGCAAGGAGTCATGTGAGCAGACGCACCACTATCGAGGAACCAATCAGAGGTCGGAGGCTGCGAGATGTGACACTAAGAGTCAAGAGCATGGGCAAGGTTGGCCGCAGAGGGGGCAGGGCGAGCATAGCGGTCCGGGCAGCCAGTTGGCATAATGGCCTTGTTGTCGGCATATCTGGCAAGTAGGAGGACGGCGAGCAGGGGCCGAGCTACCAACCGAGGATCTAGTGGTCGTCTGGCCACCACAATTCTGAGGGGAGAAGTTACGGGATTTGGTGTCAGGGCGAGAAGGTTTACCCGAGCGAGCAGAAACAGAGAATGTTGGAACGGGCGAGGACGAGGAGTCCATCGAACGAGTAAACTGGTCAAAGTTTAAGGCTTGATGGATCAGATCCTAAAAAGCAGGCATGGGCGACATAGACATGCGAGTGTCAGAGAAACCAGCGCACTGGGAGCCGAGACCCGTAAGAAACCAATGACACTTGTCGTCATCATAAACAGGCTTACCAATGGAGGCGAGTTGATCGCAGAGAGCACGAAACTTCTTGCTGAAGTCGTCGACGGAGGTGGATCCACGACGAAGGGAGAGGAGCTGATTCCGTAGTTGAGTAATACGGGAGATAGAGGTGTGACTGTAGGCTGCCTCGAGTGTGACCCAGATGGAGCGCGAGGTGTCATAGCCAATGACCTCGGCCATGGCTTCTTCAAAAAGGGAGGAAAGAAGAAGACAAAGGATCTTCTGATCCTTCTCAAACCAAGCGATGTAGGCTGGGTTTGGAGCCGATTCACCAGATGTGGTGATCGACTTCGCCGGAGCGGGTGTCGTGCCATGAATGTGAGATATGATATCATGGCTTGACAGGACCAAGACTACCTGATTTCGCCAGAGCAGGTAGTTGGAGGATGAAAACTTGATTGTCAAGAGATGAACCAGAACATTGAGAGGGAGTAAGGCTTTAGAGAGAAAATTAGGGTTTCGATGAGTCAGACTGATACCATGTGAGAATAGGTATGTGATCATCGTTAATGAGGTGATAGGAATGATACACTATTTATAAGAGTATTTACAAAGAGATAATTAAGGTAAATACAACAACAATATCAAAGAGATATATACAAAGATATGGACTAAAATAAAAATATATTATTCCTATATTATTATTCCCTATTAATCCCTCTACAAATCCTTAAGCTCCTTCAGTATCCTTTTCGACGCCATTAAAATCTGTTTTCAAAACCTAACAAGACAAATGACCAATCAAATTCACGAAAAACGGATCCACGTATCGGAATTGAACACAAATCCATCAACAAAGAAACTTCAAAGCGCAACTAACATAAAATGACAAAGTGGGAGTGCTCAAGTGGTTAGAGCACCACTACCTAGGTCTTAGGTTCTGGGTTCGAGTCATGGGGAGGGGAAAAAGGGATGGGTATTTAACTTCCATAAAAAAAAAAAGCTAACATAAAATGAAAGGTGCTCTTCCGCCGCCCTAGTTCGCTTAAGGAAAATGGAAGGGGCAATTGCAATGGGAAAATGAAAATGGGTCGAAAGGGGAAATCGGATTAGTGGGTAAGGGTTAACAATTTTTTTAAATTTTTTTTAGATAAGGGGTTAACAAATTAAAACTAAAAAATTGAATGTTAAATTAGATAAATATAATATTTGTATATTATTATTTTATATTTCATATGTTAGAATATATTCTCCATATCTTTTATATATGAAAAGTTTTCTTCTCATTATCCCCTATATTACGAGTTAGGTACGGCTGATGTGTCGTCTTGTGAGAGATTTCGCTTACGTGTCATTTTATGAACAATCGAGTTACATGTGTAATTTTATTATCAAGCCACGTCTATAGGTAGGTGTCCATGTATCATCATCTTCATTGATTCTACTGAAAAATCCAATATATATTGTATCTAAGGTTTACGCCTCTTCTAGCGCCCCCCTTCGTATTGTTTCTCCATGTTGCGTCTCCTCGCCGATATCGCCCCCTCCATGTCATTTCTCCTCGCCGATATCGCCCTCTCCGTGCGCAACGGTAAATCTTTATGCTTCGTTTGTTCCATATCCACATCTATATGTATCCATCTATCTTCTAATTCTAATTTTTTTTTTGTCTACGACTGATCTACATGGTTGTGAGAGTCATTAGGTTAATGTTTTTCTTTTTACACGTGCTTGAGCTGTTTGTGTTGCACCATAGTAATGCCTCATCAGCCACTCCCACCAAAGTCCCAATTATGAGCCCACCCCTTAGTCCAGTCTTCACTCTCAGTCTCAGATCACTGCAGCCTGCATTGTTTTTTAGTTCAAATATTACTAATGTGATTTGGAAATATGTATTACAAGATCATTTTATTAATTGGATTGCTTATGAATGAGACAAGATTTCAAATTAAATGAATTATAATCGATTTGATTAATTCGTTTTTCATTTAACCGTAAGAAAATCTATGTATACATAAACTTCAATTTTTTTTATAAAGTAAAACTTGAAATAAAAATAGAATGTTTTATCGTGTCAACTAATGATTTTGTTATATATTAATTATAACAATAGGCAATTAAGTGAATTTAGTAGTTTCTAAATCATGCTTTTGATGTTGTTCTAAGCTACAACTTATTACATTTATTTGTTGTCCAAGTTTTCTTGACTGATCAGCTGTTACACTGTGATTTGAACATACGTGTGAATAAGAGGTAATATAGTAAATTTTGGAATGTTTCATTTTCTTTCTTTGCTTATATGGTGGCGTTTTGTTGTCCCTTTGAATGTTTTTCACTTTTTGACGTGAGTCAATCTCTATGGTTTTGTTTCTCAATGTTTAACTTGCAATTGAATTCGAATTAATTTTCATAGCCGCTGGTTTTTAGATGTTGATGATTCAATTCTCTATGAATTTGTAGTTTCAATAATTTTATTCTTCGAAGGCAGTTATGGTTCGATATGGCAAGTTAGGTGTTGATCATGATGGTGGGCAGGGAGGGTGGATTAAAATTTACGTATCAAATTGATTTATAGTTAAATTTTAATATGATAAAAGGGAAAAAATTCATTACACAAACCAGGGTGTTAATAGCCGATTTTATAATATTCATTTCTTTAATTTATTTAAATACATAAGATTATAAATATTAACTAATTATTTAAATACACAAACCAGAGGAAAGCATCCACTACCATTGTTATTGATGACAAATGTAAATGAATTGGGTCAATGTTGTCTTCTACGAACATGTTGAAGAAAGTTAAGATTGAGAAGGATAGCTAGAGGGTCCTTAAAAAAATGATGTTTTCTAACTATTTTAATTTTAATTTTTGAGGATATTTGAAATAAGATGTTTGGTTTAACTATTTCACAAATAAGATACATTTACAATTTGAATGATGATATTTCAATAAATTGATTGATTGTTTTCAACTATTATTAAATTGTATTAATTGTTTTGTGATTTTAGACTTTGAGTGTTAATATGCGGAGTTTGGAACCACCGATATTATCTCATGGTTTTTTCCATGTTGATCGATCGAGTACTTCTCTTAATTTTTTTAAGTGTTGAATTACTTGCAAAGATCTTACAGACATTGCTTATACATGTTAAATTATATTTACGTATGATACCATGATGTCAAAATTCTTTGCTTTTGAGCTAGACATTTTCGTTTCTTTTTCAACATTTTGATAACACTCAAAACTAATACACTTACTACAATATTTTATTTTATTCACATTTTACCTCACATCTAACTAAACTCACTTTACACTTTCAATAAATTATTTAAAATACTCCTTTATTATTTAACTCAATTTATATTTATTTTTTATTAATTGATTAAGCTTAATTTGATGTATATATGAGATGGAATACCTATTCTTTTTTATTGCATTCACATTTTATGCCATGTGTGTTCCACCAAGCATGAGTTTCACTTCACCTAATACTCCATTACAGCATATTTTTTTTATTGTAACTCCTAATATGAAATAACAATGATAATTAAAATATTCATAATATCATTTTGACTCATATTTCCTTTTACATCTCACCAAATTCTTTTTACTTTTAATTAAATACTTTTCACATTTCACTAAATCACTTGTTGTGACAGAATAGGATTATAGCACATGAACAAGAAACGTAAAGAAGACAAGTGATTTACGTGGTTCACCAATGAATTGGCTACGTCCACGGGCAGCGAGACCCCCGAACAACTCAGCGAAGTGTGTGATTCAAGGCATATCAACATCACTCAAAATACTTTCACATTTATTTTACTCACACACAATTAAATTCATTTTCTTAAAAAGTGTGGATCAACCTGTGTAATTTATTAAATAATAGAAGAAGTATTTTTGTAAAAGTCAAACTTAAAATAATATTAAAATACTTATTTAAATCCCTGTGTAATACACGGATTCTACGCTAGTATCTATATAAACCACACATGTAACTCTCATTTGCCATTACATATGTAAATATAAATACAATGTAAATATAATACAATATACTATGGTATCAAGAGCAATGAGCGGTCTTCAGGCTAACACCTTGTTTATTTTCGATCCTTACGGTTGCACCCTCGCCTTCAAGAATTTTTTGTATGCACAACATTTTTTTCAAGATGAGAGTGTATTGCAGTACTATTGCTTTTTTCTTCTCTAAACCCTACCGCTAGATATCATCACCTACGCATGCACTTTTCTCCTTCATGCTTCCATAATAATCACTTTTTTTTTTTATCTTCACGATCACATTCTCGTCTCCGAGATCCAAGTATATCTACCTATCTCTCAGGTATCGTCTATCGCTATATTATTCAAGACTAGGTCGAATTAATCTATTCTTCATCAAATTCATACACAATTTTTTTCGATCCTCACGGTCACATTCACATCCACATCTCCGAGACTGAGGAATACTTTCCCATCTCCTAGATCTCATTTTTCCTTCTTTCCTTTTAAGATTATGTCTAATTGATATTTTCTTAATTAAAACCAAAACAATGTCTTGTTTTGTTTCTTCGTATCTTTTTTTTAAGATTTGGTCAATTCTTCATCAACCTCACACATAAAACTTTTTTTTCTTTAGTCCTATAAGGTTAACGTTTCATTTATTTTCTTTTCTAATCCTTGTGATCACCAAAACACACCAAGATTTGATTAGCAATACTGCTATCAATTCTTCTCCTCGAGTTGTTGCATACGTCGAAGAGGGTTCGCTCTTTTCTGCAACAACTTATCCCCAACAAATTAACAACTCATAAAAAATGAGACCACGTTCTTCCAAATCCAAGAAGATAAATCTTCTTCTTCTTGAGTTGTTGCATACGTCCAAGAGGGTCCGCTCTCTTCTGCAACAACTTACCCTCAACTAACTAACAACTCATCAAGAGCAAGACCACGTTCTTCCTCTATATTGCTTCGCTCACCACAAATAACAAGAAAAACGTCAATCTCACTTATAAGGTGCAGATCCTCTTGTGTCATACACACAAAATCACTCACCATGACCGCTTTGTTCATTGGACGTCCTTCATCTCGATTATCACATTTAGGGGTGATTCGGTACGGTATATCGACCATACCGAACCATACCGTTATCGTACCGAAATTTCGGTATACCGTAATCTCGGTATACCGAAATTTTCGGTATGTAAAAATTCATACCGATACCGTACCGTAATTTCGATATACCGAATTTTCGGTACGGTATATCGGTATACCGTATCATATCAGTATATCGATTCATATCGAAAATATTGAACCATCATTTCATATCGAAATACCGGTATACTAATTCATACCGAAAATATTGAAGCATTGTTTTATACCAAAATTAATTATTTAAGGTTTATTTTATTTATGTTTTAATAATTAAAGTTATTTTAATTTAAAAATAATATAAAATTATTATTTTATTAAGGTTTCGGTATATCGATATATCGTTTCATATCGAATACCGAAAAAATTTCGGTATATCTAAATACCGCGGTATGATCATTTTCCATACTGTTACCGTACCGAAAATTTCGGTAAACCGGAAATTTCGATAATTTCAATATTTTTTCGGTATGAAAAGTTTGGTATACCGAAATTTCGGTATATTTACCCACCCCTAATCACATTAGTTCATGTGTCGTCTGTCGCTCCCGTCCTCGTCTTCAACCTTTTGTGAACAAGATTGGAATCAGCAATTGTGCTTCATTTTGAGAGGTCATATTAGCTAGGGACAAATATAATATTTGTATAATACTATTATTTTATATTTTATATCTTTCATATTTTAGAATATATTCTCCATATCTTTTATATATAAAAAGTTCTCTTTTCATTGTATATATATAAACCACATATGTAATCTCTCATTACTTATATAAATACAAAGTAAATATAATATAATATACTTGTTTGTATATTATCAGTTAAAATGAAGAAAGAATAACAACATTAATTAAAATGAAGGATTGCCTCACAAAGTTTTAGGTATTCTTGTTATGGTTAATACTCATCAATCTAAAGGCATAAAAATATGTACGGGTGGGTAATTATGTTTTTTTAATTGAGATTGGAGGGATAATCGTACTAACTAAAGATTCTCTTTCTAATAAAGTTGAACTATTCACTATTTTTTTTTAAGAGGTCGTTTTATTATCTTTAATATCAATAAATAATTCTTATATTAAACTCTGTGTAAATAGTAATTATTTTATTAATAATGAAACGGAGGGAGTATGAAATAACTTGGTGCATTCTAATACTTATTGACAAGCTTATGTTTGACGCACTATTCTCTTTAGACTTCATTTTGATAGAGGGATTTGAGTTTATGAATTTTAAATTCAAAATCAAATTCACTCTACTTGTTTTGATTAAAAAAATAAATAAATGAATTTTAAATATTTAGATTTTGGGTTGGTCTGCTATGGACTCGAGTGCATGTTGTGCACCCTGGTCCATGTTGCACTTTTCAGTTTTACTGACTTATACTTTTTGGCAAATGGTGTTGCACTTTTCAATTATTAAACTGTATAATAATATTTTTAGTTATAGTGACTTACACTTTTTAGTAATATTGTGTTGTACTTTTCAGTTTAATAACTTACACTTTTCTTTAGATTAGGGTGCACAACATACACTCGAGTGCATACTAGGCTTTACCTTAGATTTTAGCTTTTAGCTTTTTTTTTTTTTTTAAAGTTAAAATTGAGAAGATTTCAAATCCATCTTAAAACTATATCATTTGAAATTCATTTATTTTTAAGTTCTTTCATTTGAAATATATCTTCAAATCAAATCCCCTCGTCCAAACACAACCTTAAGGCCCTTTCTAATTATGTTTATTTTAGTGTCTGTTTTCTGGTAGCTGAACAGTAAGTCTCCCTTTTTATGCTTTGTTAATTTGATTAAATGCTAATAAGTAAAGTAAAATTGCTCAACGGATAAAAAATTAACCTAATATGCAAAATAAGCTTTCTTAAAACAAAGTTTGAATGTGCAAAAGTGGATTAGCCCACATCTCAATAATCATACATTGTTTTTTTTTTTAGTCCACAGACTTTTTGCAATCTGTATTTTTTTGGCTTGTCCTGTGCTAGATGATTCAATGAAGAAGTCGAAAAAATGAAGAAGTCGAAAAACATGATATTCTGAAATGTAAAAATACCATATTCCTTTTTCTGTAATACTATATGTTCTTCATGTGTGTTAGAGGGGAAGTGAAAGATTTATGATAGTAAAATTTAATTTTTTAATTTGTAATACTGTCAAGTGAAATAATGTGATATTATTAAGTGTAATGATATAATATTATTTACATAAAAAATGTGATAAATGTTTCATAGTAACACACATTAAAATTTTGTGTTATTGTCTTTGTATTTTGTGTATTCAGTCTAATATTGACATGCTTTAATGAGTGTTACTGTCTTAGTATTTTGGATGATACCGTCATGCATTAATGTGTGTTACTTTCTTGATATTTATGTGCTATTGGTTTGGTTATATATTATATTGTCATGCATTAATGTAGGTTATAGTCTTGATTTTTTGTGTGTTACTGTCAGTGACGAATTCAAAATTTGAAATTAGGGGGTACGAAAATTCTCAAAGATTAGATTATTTTTTCGTTATCTCGAGTTTCTTTGACATAAAATTATCTTTCATCATTTTCTAATTGAATTAGATTGTCAATTAACAATTACTCCCTCCGTCCCACAATAAATTTCACACCCTTAAAATAACATTATTTTATCTTCACACATACACAAAAGTCAACTCATTTTTTTACTTTATACATAAAATTTTACAAAATTACCCGTCAAAACTTCACTCTATTATTACACTTTCTTAATTTACATTTCCATCTACCTATAAAGATTAATATAAGACGGAGGGAGTATAATGTAATAAATTAACAAATATAATTCTATAATAAATCTACAATAAAAAAAATAAAATTCAAAGTTTCAAACCATTATCTATTTCAATTAAATTAATTTAATATAGTGTATCAAATTAACAATTATTATATAAATTCTAATTCATAACTTATAAGTTATAAACTTAAATAAATTCATTCTAAATTAAAAAATAATAAGTATGAATAAATATATTAATTAAATAAAATATAAATTAAATAATTACTTGGAGTACTTTTTTAGTAGTCGCCGAGAAGATGGAAAAAAGAGTGTAATGTTGTGCTGGGATAATTGAACTATTGAATTCAGATGGCACTGGCTATATACCCCTCCATCTTTGTTAAATATACTCCCCCGATTCATACACTCCCCCTTAAAATGATATATGTTAGATGTACTCCCCCAAAATTACTCAAATTACCCTCTTCTCTCTTAAATGCCATGTTAAATGCACTCCCCTATTAAAACCCTAATTCCCCCTTTCTTCTTCCTCATTCTCTTAAAATCCTAAAAAACTAAAACCCTAATTCCTCTCCTCCTCCACCATCCATCCAAGCCGCCGACAACGCCACCTTCGTCTTCGGCGCCGCCGGACACAGCGTCGTCACCGCCAGGTACTGCCTTTTTTTTCTTCTTCTTCTGTAAATTTTCGCTACCCTCCTCCCTCCCACGGCCACCTTCGTCGTCCCTCTTCCCTCTCTCGGCCACCGTTGCTGCCCCTCTTCCCTCTCTCGGCCACAGTCGCCGCCCCCTCCTCCTTCACTCCCACCATCTGCAAAAAAAAAATTCTTATTTTCTCTCTTTTCGACAGCTTCTCCAATATTGATGCCCCCTCCCTCCGTCGCCGCTTCCTCGCTCTCACGGCGTCGCCGCCCCTTCTTAATTCCCCAGCGACGCTGGCTGCCGCCAATCCTTTTCTCTTTTCTCTTTTTTTCATTCTCTCCCGCAACAACAACAACTCTTTTTTTTTTCGACAACTCTTGGTCGACGATATATACTATCGTTGATAAATAATTGTTGACGATAATGTATATCGCCGACCAAGAGGTGTTGAAAATTTTAATATTTTTTAAAAAATATATCTTTCGACAGGAGTGCTTTTCGTCAGCAAGTCAGTGTCGACAGGAGTGATTTTCGTCGGCAAACCAGTGTCGACAAGAGTGCTTTTCGTCGGCAAACCAGTGTCGACAAGAGTGCTTTTCGTTGGCAAACCAGTGTCGACAAGTGTACTTTTCGTTGGTAAACTAGTGTCGACAATAGTGCTTTCCGTCGACAAACCAGTGTCGATAAGAGTGCTTTTCGTCGGCAAATCAGTGTCGAAAAATATTTTTTTTTAGACTAAGTTTTTTTTATAACTATTTATGGTGCGGCGGCGGTGGCGGCCGAAGATGTGGCGGCGACGGCGGCCGAAGATGCGTGATTGCGGCGGTTGCACTTAAATTAGGGTTAGGGCTAATGTAAACTTTAATTTAAATTTGAAGGGTGTATTTATCTAATGAATTTTTAATGAAGGGGTAAATTAGGTATTTTATATGAATATTAAATTAATAAATAGAATGGGGAAGTATACTTAACAAAGCTGAAGGGGTATATAGTCAGCCCCATTCAGATTCAAAGTTAGGTGAGGCCTTTATTTGAGTCTTTCTTTTTGCTAGTTTTTGTTGGGCCTTTAATTTAAGTTGGTCAGTTGGGGAAGGGATGTTGGGCCACCTTTTTTTTATATATACTTACAATTAAAAAAAAAAAAAACAATTTGGGATTTGGTGTTCAACACTTCAAATGTATCCTATGTAGACATGTTCAAACCGTTACGGGAAATCGGCCAATCGGCAAAACCGTCGGTTACGGTTTAAAAATCGAACCGTAACCGTAAAATGGCAGTTCGGTTACGGTTTGACATTTTGACAAACCGCAAACCGCCGGTTTGGCCGGTTTTGACGGTTAACCGCCGGTTTGCCGGTTTTTTAAAAAAAAAAAAAAAAAAATTAATACACAATTCTTCTAATTTTAATGTATAAATTTAATTTATATAATTTTTATTCAATTCTAGTAATGTATTTTCTAAAAAATGAGTTAAAATAAATAAAAAATGAACAAAAACGAAGTGAAAACGAGCGAAAACGGAGATAATATTTAAAAAATTAAAAAAAAAAAAAAAAAAAAAGCAAACCGGCGGTTCGGTTACGGTTACCGCTTTTCGAAAACCGTAACCGGCGGTTTCTAACCGTTGCGCATGTCTAATCCTATGTACCAGCTGCCTCCGCCCTTAGTTACTTTGTTGATAGTTTATACTAGTGTAAGACTCGCGTAATACGCGGGATTGAAATAAATATATAATATATTTTAATTTATTAATGAAAAAATAGATTTTAAAATATGTATAAATTTATTTATTAAAAAATAAAATGTTGTTGCAATATAGATTATTGTACATCATATATATATATAAAATAAAAATAGAGTAAAAACTTATAATTTTATCTAAAAAAAAAATCAATATACAATATTATAAATTGAGAAAATAAAATTTGTAAATAACATTTGTTGTACGTTTACATATTTTTCCATTTAAATCTAAGCAAATAATTTTCAATTCACTCTTGCACTTGTCTCTAAATGTTGTAACATAAAAATTATACAATTGTCTGTATGAACACATATATCGGAAGGTAGACAGACACCTACCGTGATAAGAAACTGGCCTTAGTTTTTATTTATAGTCATTGCAAAAGACAATATAATAGAAAATTGTCTCATTCAAAATATTCCGGGAGTTGTGTCATCTAAAACACTCAATATTATTCTCGGAATAAAAACTTTACTTTCAACGTTCCCTCCAGAAATAATTTATGCTTTTGATGATGTAATTTTCAAATCTTGTAACAATATTTCTAATTTCATTGCACAAACTGAACTTCATGAATCTTCTTCGATCCACCTACGGTCTATTATAATTCCATTGAATAAACCCTACGGTCGAAGCCCCACAACATAAGATGCGCATGTGTATAATGTAAGCGAATCATGAGGTGAAAAGAAATGATGTCCTTAGAATTGTCGACATAAATTAAGTAAATTACAAATTAGAACAAATTCATGGATTGAGATTTAAAACACAACATATTTAAATTTATCAAATACTACTTTAATCTCATTTATCTGAAATCATTTGATATGCAACCTGTCATCATAGTTGTAGATTATAATAAACTTATTTATATTCACATGATATTTCCAAGAAGAATAACTGAATAACTGTCAAACAATCAAGAAATACTTAACACCCAAATCTTTAGGAGCAAGAGCAACAATCGATGGTCATGGAGGAATTTGATGTGCGTCTATATATCAGAATTTTAGCACAAAATAATATCGCTAATTTACGTTAATTCACCATAATATCCTTAAATCCATGAACCATAATATAAGAACCTAAATTTTTTGCTTTAAATTCATTAGATATGTCCTATGTATACCATCTTCACTCTTTGGCAAGCCACCTACATATAGAAAAATTAACACGGATGCAGAAAATTATATGTACAATGATATTTTATAATTTGCATGTCCAGGTTTTAAAAGTTATAGATAATTGATTATATACACTTTAAACAAAATTATACAGTGGAAAAATAAATAAGAGTGTATATTTTTAGAAATCATAAACAATACTTGAAAATATAGACAAATTACAATATTTAGGAACCTAATATAAAAATAAATGTATTTTTAATATAAAATTCATGTAATATTTAGTTCAATATTTTTCAATAATGCAATAGTAAATAGAAAATATTTAATTCAATATATACACATATACTCCCTCTTTCTCATAAAACCTTTCATACTTACTATTCACCCACCTTTTTTAAAATATAATAATAAATAAAAATTCGAAATATAATTTTATAAAAAAATAAATAAGTGAGTTGACTTGTGTGTAGGTATGTACCCTAAAAATAATGACATTAAATGTAATATTATAGATATTGTACGGAGTTTCTAAATGACCGAAAAAGTAGGTGTAAATGGTATTATGAAATAGAGGGAGTATACAGTATACTATTCCTAAAATTCTATAAAAACACGTACGTATGTTTAATTTAGGAATAGTTTACAATAATGCAATAGAGCATGTTTAATTAATTCGATCAATATATATGCTTTCAAAAAATATATATATATATTCATTTTTTTAATTCAATATTTAAGAAACTAATATAAAAGTACAATATACAATATACTCCATATAGAGCAAGTTTAATATTATGTATAGTATATACATATATTCTTCCTAAAATGCAATAGAGCACGTTTAAGTTAATTAGCATTAATATGAATGGTATAATTGTATTAAGTCATTTGTTAACACATAAATTAGCATATATGTAATTACAATGAAATAAGTCACTTATACGTAATTATTTCTAGTAATAAAAGGGAAAAATTGAATGTTGTAAAAAAAAAAAGGGAAAATTGAATGTTGTCCAAAAAAATATTTGGGGTTTTTTTTTTTTTTTTTATGGGATATTTGGAGAAAATTGAATAAATATTAAATAGTATTAATCCATACACATATACCTATCGAAGTTAGTATATTAATTTAATTAATAAACCCCATTTAATATAATTGAGTTGATTGTACATATTTAAAACTTGAATTAATTAAGCTGACTTATTTCGAATTAGCATATGGTAAGCAAATTGTATGCTTTTTTCCTTCTTATTTTTTATAACCACTGATGCATTTATTTTTATTCAAATTGTATGTTTTTTTCCTTTCTTATTTTTTGTAACACTGTAGCATTAATTATTTCATTTAAATTGTATGTTTTTTTCTTTCTTATTTTTTATAACTACCGTAACATTTATTTTCATATAATTTAAAATTATAATATATCATAATCAATAATTAGTATCAATATATTATATATCTATATTAATTCACACTAATTATAATCTAACAACCATATCAATGTTGATAGTATATGACGTCTTTTGAAAAATTCGCTTGCACAACTCAATTTCTCGAAAATATAAATTTTAGGAAGTATCGTAGGTTGGTTGCTCCAAAATTAATTGTTGATATAATTTCAAAATATAAATATAGTTTAGAAATAAAAATTGGTATTCAGTAAAAAAAATTTAATGCATATAAAAATTATTAATTAATCCTTATTAAAAGAATTGTTTCATTGCATTTAATTTAATTATTTATATATTGATTAAAGATGATAAGTGTTCACATTTAATGTTAGCTCGAAATTTATGCTCAATATTTAAAAAGATATATTTGAACTTGATGGAATTACTATTAAACTCATAATTGACATACATAATCCAAAATTTCAATATTCTTGATTGAAAGAGAATTTAGATTTATTCAAATAAATACTTAATGTTACTTTTTTACATTCAACACAATTAATATTTCAGCTGAATTACCCCGAACATAAAATAAAATTTATAAAATGACATATAATCTTGCAACTGAAGTGAAAAAATTAAATAGTGGTAAAAAACTATCAGATTAAAATTAAATGGATAAAAATAAAATTGTGAATGTCCGTAAGTAATTAATTTGTTAAATTTGATTGATTATTATTAGAGAGATATACTCCAACTTTAACTATTTAAAAGTGAAACTTTTCACTCTTACCTTCTTTGTGATTGTACCAAATTAAAAACTTTAAATTATATATTGAATATAAATTAATTATGTGCAAAGAACTCAAAAATAGATATATTAAATTAAAAAATACATAACAAATAAATTAATAACGTCAAACTTTAAAATTCAACAATAAAAGTGCAAATTAAATTAAAGGGAGTGATTTTGTTGTATAATTGTGACATGAATTAAGGGAGTGGTTGTTTATATATTTTTTATAAGCATAATTTTTTCTTTAATAAACGTTGTTCATTAAATTATTTTATCATAAATCATATGCGTAATTTTTTTCTTTTTTTGATAGGAGAAAATAAATGGTACACATCTTGAAGGTACATCGTGAAGGTAAAACAAATGATTCAAGATAAAACAGATGATAAATCATCTAAAAAGCTTGAAGGTAAAAACAACAGAAAATAAAGAGAAACTTAGAGAAAAATTATGATCAGCCTGAAAAATTTCATTTCCGTAAAGAAGCCTCCGATCGCACCAAAGCTTCAGCATCCTCCTCCATTGAAACTGATGGAGCCCTCTCGTAGAAACACCATAAGGAAAAAATCAGTCACTAAAGTTTCAACATCCTCCACTATTAAAATTGACGGAGCCCTCTCGGGAGAAACACCATACATAGGCTTGAGAAATGCTTGAGGAAAATTAGTGAATGGTATAAAATGAAAGATATAGGCTCATTTATATAGGAGATTGAATTAAGATTTAATGGTTAAAGATTAAACCTCTAAATGAATGGTTAAAATTAAAGAAAAAAAGTGAAATGAATGAGAGTAGAGGAATTTTGAAATGAGAGAATTTAGAGGAGAGAGGTTGAGGTAGGGGTGATGTGGATGTGACATGTGTTCTTAAAAAAATTTGTAAATATATATATATAGATAGATGTTACCGTCTCCGTCCCTTTAATTTGAGTTGATCAGTTGTGAAATGGAGCGCAGCTGTGCAAGCTTGCGAAAAGACATGGAATCACTTTTTTTATACCTAAAATTTAAAAAAAATAAAAAAAAATTTGGGGTTTGGGGTACAGTTGTACCCGGTTACTGTGTTGGTATTTTATATTTGACCCACATTTTTTTTAAGAATCTCGTCTAATTTATCTTATTGTATACAAGTTCTCTTTATTATTTATAAGGGTTTGATAAGATATGATATATATACACTCAACTGTATAAAATTTGTCATAAATAATTCTCCACTTGTCTCAAATCAATTTTCATACTTTTATTTTTATCTTTTTTTCATATTAAAAAAAAAAAGGTTTTTCACGACTCTTACCCTCAAAATTCACACTTATTTACTCTGTGTGTCATTACATTTTCTTACACAATAATCTTATTTTATCACTTTAATAAAATTGAAATGATCTAAATACCTGTACTTTATCTCATTTTTTTAATTTTGTGCTAAAATCAGTGTGTAAATTGATCTGAGACAGAAGGAGTATTCAATATGTGATGAGATTATCTTGAAAAAATAATTTTGGTTCCTTTATGATACTCCAGTGTATAAGGACATTTTCATTTTGAGTATAATTTTATAAACTTTTTAATTAATTTGTTGTTGCTCTTATATCTTTAATTTAAAATTTAAAGAGTTAATGTTAATGATAATACAAGTGTTGTAGGAATTTATTTTTAAATCAGACATATTTACTACTGTATAAATGTTAGGCATAACATCTGCCACCAAAAGTGTGCTTACTTTTTTTTTTATATGTGTTTTTAGAAAAATCATATTTTATTTATAAACAATATATTTAGAATAACGAGTAAATAATATATTTGGAATCTTGTTATTAAAGTAAAAAAAATACTCAAAAGTGAATTGTTTAAATATAATAAATATATTTTTTGTGGACAAAAAAAGAAGTGAGCACACTTTTAATGGGATGAAGGGAGTAATAAAAATGAGCATTAGTCACCTTACACCTAGTGCTGTATATAAAAAATTTGACCAAATGACTTTTGCATAAAACTTTTAGCAAGAGTACCTTTTTTTCAAAAAAAAAAACTTTTACTGTAAGCATTAGCGTATGAGGGCGCAGTGAAAAAGTGGTTTCATAATTTGAAATACTCCTTGTTGCTGCTTTTCTCTACAAAGAAAGAAACAAACAAACACAAGTGTATTGAAATTATTGAATCTCCCTCCCCCTCTTCAATAATGGCATTTTTCATAATTTAGCTCTGACACACACACGCACTTCCTCCCCCTTTCTCTCACAACACATGGATTATGTGTAATTGAAGATCCAACTTTTCCCCTCAATTTGCATGTGTTGTGTTGTTTCTATCTATTTCTTTCAAGAATCCTAGGTGTTTTTTCAAATTAAAATACTATTTCTGCTGCCTCCAAAAGCCATTTTATTCACCTTCTTTGTCTCAGACTTGTACTGGTACACATTTGTAGTCGTTTCTGTTCATGTGGAAATACATGCTGTAATTTTCGGTACAGATTTTTGTTTTTTGATTTGTTCTTAATTTAACTTGAATTTATGGCATGCATTTGCGATTTCTGATTCTTCTGTTCCCTCTTTTTGACCTAATTTGTTGTAATTTTGTTCTGAGATCTCGTTTTTGTGATAATTTATGGGGATTTCTCGATCTCAGATCCTCAATTTTATCATACATGTATCACTTGTCTGAGCTAGGTTTTAATTCATTCCAAATCCTGATTTGAGTACCATAAACTTTAATTACTTTCTCGAGAGTTTAATTATCAGAATGTGGAAGCAAATTCTCAATAAATTTCCGCGCAAGTCTCAGAAATCAGATCAGGAATCGCGCAGAAACCCTAGTTTGGGTACCAACACTCAGTCCGGGCCGGCCAAACGGGCTTCAGCTGCAGTGTTTCCAGCCAGTGTGATTGCGGGAATTGAGCCGTTGCTTGCCTTTAAAGATGTATCAAGTTCAGAGAAGATGAATCTCTTCATTAGTAAGTTGAGTCTTTGTTGTGTTGTATTTGATTTCACTGATCCTGCAAAAAACCTTCAAGAAAAGGAGCTCAAGCGAGCCACATTGCTCGAGCTTCTTGAATTTGTATCCGACAACCCCCCAAAGTTCACAGAGCCTGCAGTTTTAGCATCTTGCAAAATGTGTGCGATTAATTTATTTCGTGCCTTTCCACCTAATTGTCGATCAAGAACTACTAGTTCAGGTGAAAATGATAACGACGACGAGCCCATGTTTGATCCCGCGTGGTCACACTTACAGATAGTGTACGATTTCTTGCTTAAGTTTGTGACTTCATCTTCTTTGGAAACAAAGGTTGCTAAGAAATACATAAACAATTCCTTTATATCGAAAATTATTGACTTGTTTGAGTCGGAAGATCCTCGTGAAAGGGATTGTTTGAAAGCGATTCTGCATAGGATTTATGGAAAATTTATGGTTCACCGCCCATTTATCAGGAAGTGTATGGCCAATGTGTTCTATAGATTTGTGTTTGAGGTCGAGAAACATAATGGGATCGCGGAATTGTTGGAGATTTTTGGGAGTGTGATCACGGGATTCGCTTTACCTTTAAAAGAAGAGCATAAGATTTTCTTTTGGAGGGTGTTGATTCCGTTGCACAAACCAAAGTCATTGGGGATTTACTTTCAGCAGCTTACGTATTGTGTGAATCAGTTTATCGAGAAAGAGCCAAAGTTGGCTTGTAGCTTGATTAAGGGACTGCTCAAATATTGGCCAATTACTAATAGCCAGAAGGAGGTGATGTTTTTGAGTGAGTTGGAAGAGATCCTTGAAGTAATTAGCATGGCCGACTTCCAAAAAGTTATGGTTGAGCTATTTTGTCGCATCAGACACTGCATAAATAGTTATCATTTTCAGGTAATACTTTATCTGCTATAGTTGCCTTTTAAGCTCGAGTTTGTTTACTTATTTATTATGTGACACATGAAATATTAACGTCTGGGCTTGCAAATATTATTTGTGTTTATGGAAAAGTATAAGATTATGAAGAGCAATAGATAGGCATTGGCTTTTGTGATAGTGTTAATGATCAACCGTTGACATTTACTGACTTGACCGTAGAATGATATTGGTGATCTTTTCTTCTCCTTGATTAGTTATATCCTGATGTCATTGTAAATCTGTTTTATATTTTGTTCATTTTGCTAAATTATTTGCCTAAACCTGCAAAAAACTTGGGGTTAATTTCTACTTTCCTTATTTTTTTGGGATCTGTCCAGGCACAGAGAACTTTTGTTAGGTGAAAAAAATGTATTATTGGAACGGCAACTTATTTATGTTACTTAATTGTTAGAAGCATGTATAAATTTGAATATTTGCTTAAATCCACGGGTCAAAATTTGCAAGTATGATGAAGTGTGTTTCTGTGGTGGTCGTTAAAGCATGGAAAGCGTAATGTAATTTCTGTGATATGGTTTGCGGATTAAACAATTCTAGTAGACATCAGGGTGTAAATTTTCTCAGTTAATGATGTACTAGTTGTTGAGATCAAGATCAAGAAGAAGGACATCATGTTTGAAAGGATGTTAGGAGATTTCATCAAAATCGGGCTTCTATATTTTTTTCATTTTGAAAAACTGTATTCTCAAACTAAGAGGGTGTTTACAAACAATAGAAAGTGAGTGAGAATTGCTTATTTTTTTTCTTTTCAAAAGCTTCCCCTAACGACTTCTGAATAAAGTGATTCTGGAAGTTGTTATAGTTATGTTTGCAAACACACCCTAAGAAAGACACGAGTGGTTCTCCAATGCTGAACTCATTTCATTATGTTTAGTATATTAATGGTGAAGGTATTCAAATCTTTAGGGAGATTTGCAAAAAAAAAAAAAAAAAATCATCACAGCGAATGATTTATTTGTTGCTTTTGATAAAAAGTTTGTATCAATGAAATAACTCGATACTTTCCTGGTTTTTCCTTGTAGGTAGCTGAGAGGACTCTTTTCCTTTGGAATAACGACCGTATTGTGAATCTAATGAGTCATAATCGGCAAGTTATACTGCCAATAGTATTCCCAGCTCTGGAAGTCAACGCTCAAAACCATTGGAACCACGCTGTCCTGAACCTAACCTTGAATGTAAGAAAGATGCTGACAGATATGGACGACACTCTCATATCTGCTTGCATTTCAAATTATCGGGAGGAACGAGAAAAGGTGAATGCATCAGTTGAAAAACGCAAGGAAGTTTGGGAGCACTTGGAAAATGCTGCTAGCCTGCAACCAATTGGCCGGTACACTGCTGTTCTAGTAACTCATTAAAAACCTCCTCTACATACATCGTGTTTATAACTCAGCAAATTAAGTCTGTTCATCTGCTGCTGCTGTTGTTGTAAAATCTGATCTTAATTTATGAGATAGGATAGTGTAAACTACAGTTTATCTTTTTTTTGGACTTTATATTATTGCATCTTTTGCTAGTGGACTGGTAATCAATCTTTGTGTTTGTTTGCATGAGATTGTTTTGATAACTCTAGAACGCGTGTGTGAAAAAGAAAAATGGCAACTCAATTTGGTTACCATTCATATCTGGTAGTTGTAGGAGACAAATGGGAAGAAATTGAGTTATTTTTCTTACTTTTGGTCGTTAAATTAAAAAATTCTTATGTGTGTGGGAGACAAGTAGGGCCAATGAACTTGCTCATGTGGATCCAATGTCCAATGTTTGGTTAAGCCCAACAAGAATCTTTATATTTATCTTTAGAGTCACATGGAATTAGTGCAATTGAGTCCTTAATTCTAATTTTAATTTGGTGGGTAAAAAATTTAATTGAATAACTTGAAATTCAATTACATACTAGAATTTACCTTACTACTATTTTCTCTAAAATCTTCTTTCAATCATTGCTTTGAAGTATACATAGTATGTTATGTGCAATTTAATTTTTTTTAATAATTTCAGTTAATAACTATTCATTAATTCGGTTTTAATTGATTGAACAATTTATGGCGATTGTTATCTTTTGACCGCGTGGCGCGTGTGTCTTCTTGAAAATTCTAAAACAAGCAGGTCTTGTATGAGACCGTCTCGCTGTGAAATCGATATCACTTTATAATTAAATGCTATCGATTTTTAAAAGATATATGTAAAATGCTCATTTTAAGATAGAAGTTTAAATAAGATAGAAGTTTAAAAAGTGATACCTTATATTAAAAAATGTTAAATTTATGTTGATAACCGATAAATGATAGTTTCACAGGTCTGTCTATTTTTTTGATCCGGCGTGTCTTATTATTCATTTTTATTAATCCAATATTTTTTGAAAAATAATTAATTATATATTATCCATTCTATCTCACTATAACTTTTTTTAGATAAGATGACATTCAATAAATTTTTTATTCTATTTTTTATATATTATTTTCTCTCTAATTACATTACTTGTGTCATATTTACAGTATTATTTAACAATCACATTACTTGTGTCATATTTATTATTTAACTGACAAAACAAAGGGAAGGTGACTGAGGGAGTATATATTATTGATGTTGATTTCTACAAATATTTTGGGTAATACATGAACTGATTTTACTTAGTGATTTAAAAATTAATTTTAAAAAATCACTCAAATTCACCTCTATTAAACCTATCAATTAATAATAATAAATCCTATCACTCAATTTTTTTAAACATAAATATAATAACTTCAATTATTGCACAATCATCTAATGATTATAATTTCATTCAACAATAATATAATAAATACAATCTCATTCAATCTTACACATGTGATATAAAGTTAAATTATTTTCTATTCAAAAACCTAAAAAAACACACAAATTACTATTCATTAGAATTTAAAAAACTTAAAATTGAAAAATCGATTTTAAAAAACCACCCAACCTAATCTTTTAACAAATTCCTTCATTACAGCCAGTACCAGATTCCAGCACACAGTTAAATTTCTAGATTGGCAATCTTATGATTATCCATAAAAATCATTTGATTTTTATCAATAGATAGACATTACATGTGAGGGAATAGCATGCATGTGGTTGGGCCATGAGAAACAAGCTATAAATAATTCCAATTGGCGTCAGAAACAGAAAAACAGCATGGTATACTAATATACACCGTGATGAAAAATATTATATATTCAATCAAATCAATTACCTCTACATTCTCTATGCAACAATCCATATTTCACATACAGAAGATATATACTTTTTCTTGCCCATCATTTCTTCCGTTGGGGCAACCTTTGGACGACCACCTGCAACAAACGATAGTTTAAATAGTGTGATAGCTAATGAAGTCGATTTTTGACCTACAAATGTCGAGAAAAATCTAGGTTACAAATCAAGAAATTAACTTGCAAGTTACCTTTCCAGAGTTGTCTTTGTTTCCTACTATAGTTTGGCATGCCAGCCTCCAACTCTCTGGTTTCTGTGAGATGTAAACATAGAAACCAAGTTTTACTGGAAATACGGAGTATAATTCAGCGTTGAGGTTTAAATTATGTCATCTAATGCTTCAGTCTCATTACTCACTAGAAGCATTTAAAAACTCTACATGATTGGTTTTACATTACATCTAAACTTACACAGAGACGAAATAAATCAAAGAAATGACGTAGGGGTAATTAAACATGCCTTTTTAAGATATTTAAGCTCCGTATTTGTTCTCTCATTCAGCAGATCACTTCCTTCAACAATCTGTACCAGATGCCAACATATACTAATTGTAAGTTGATACGAATCAGAACATCAGTAAAGTTGAAGAATTTCAAAGCAGCTAATTCAATCTCAATGTGACAACATATACATACAAGTGTTGCAAGGTGATCAAGCTTTCTTTTAATAGGCATGATCACCATACATTATGTGACTACACTCTTCGAGACACCAACAAGGTGGTGTTTGCAAACTCCAAAATCTAGAAGAGAATCACTTATTTTTAGAATTGAGCTTTTGAAAATAAGTGATTCTCAAAGTAATGAATAGTGTTTGCAAACACAAGCTAAACGTTCGAAATATGACCTATCTCGATTGAAGGGCACATCATACACGAAATCAAGCGCATCACCAAAACATTCTACAGAAATCACTAAGGCCCAAGCATTATAATACTGCAGTGATAGACATTTCATTGCTAAAGAGAAAGTGTATCTTACCTCTACAATACATGTTCCACAGCTTCCACCACCTCCACAATTCATTAACTTCCCCTATTGGACACAAAATACCCCATCAGAAGAAGAAATCTACACACACCATAGTAGCACACATCACTTGATGATCTAATTAGGAAAGTTTGCGTGTCATAAACACAAATTCAGACCCCCTACATTCCATTCTTTGAATTTTATGGGTTCGACATTTCTATTTTTAACCTTTTTATTAAATCATGTGCCTTTGTCTTTCTGAAATTAATGGTTACTTCGAATATAAACATGAACAAACACAACATGTTATACACTTAAAACTTACATAAATAGCATAGAGCTCAATCTTGTTATCCGACATTATGTTTCTAAGCAGCTTTTCTCCACTTATAGCTTTGGCTCTGTTCACTGCATCCCCAGGTTTAGGCTAAAATTAAAACACATGAATAAGAATCCAGAACAACAATTACTAAATTGTTCATCAATTAATCTGAAAATTACAATAAAAATCGTCAATTGGATTGCAATGGTCAAACCTAGGCAATCAATTTAGCATTGTGAAGTAGCAAACGAGCAATAAAAAAGCAGTTAAGCAAAATTAGGGTTTTAAGCGGTAAAAGTAATCTCTAATTAGAGAAATAAGTAATGTGCTTAGTGATCAGGGAAAGGGAGAATTAATTATTTGTATACCCCGAGAAATTCTAGCTCAATTTCGGGTTTCTCCGGAGGTGCAGTGGAGGTTTCCGGCGAGGCAGTGGCGCGTGAAATTGAAAGAGGTCTCCCTCTCAGAAGAGATGCGGAGGAGCTCCGGTGGTAGGAGGTGGCGAGGGGGAGTTCCGGTGGGCGGAGTGATACGGAGGAGAAACTCATGGCTGCCATACTACTCTTACTCTGCCTTTGAGAAGAGCATGCAGTAGACACGCTATCTATAATTTTTTTAATTACACTTGTGGCTCAAAATTATTCACATTATTAAATCCACAAATTTTATAGAGAAAATTTAAAAAAGAGCGAAAGAACTGCCGTGTCCTCCTCTCGAGTAGGAGTTTAGGGTTTTGAGTCCACTACCGCCGTTTAGTGCTTGTCAGAACGATTGTTCTTGAGTCACCGTCCGCCGGCCTGTGTCCTTTTTTATCGAGTCTACATTTTCTTTTTGCATCCCCCTCCATTCTTTGAATTCCGGATCCCTCTTCTCCCCCCAACCGTGATTCTAACGTGACATTGTTTGCTCTCAACGCTGCTTGTTTCTCTTTTGTTTTGCAGGTTCCTACAGATCGCTCCCATATCAAGCATCTCGATACCAGTGCGCAGGGTTATGGCAGAAACAGAGGATAAGAGGGATGATATACCAGATCTGGAGAGTATGGGTGGACCTAATTCTACTGCGCAAGTTCCGATCTGCCTGGTGGGGCGCCTCTGCACGGAAAGACCGTACAATCTGTTTGCCCTAATTGACGTGATGACAAAAGCTTTCAAAACCAACACAAAGGTCTCCGCCCGCGAATGGGGTAAGAAGCTATTAATCTTCTCCTTCTCGGACGAAAAGGACAGAGATTGGGCACTAAAAAATCAACCATGGCACTTTGAGGGGTCCCTCTTCGCTATTACGAAATTGACGGGATCTGAACAACCATCGTCAACTGCTGTATCAAAGGCCTCGTTCTGGACAAGGGTGTACGACATACCCATAGCCTGGCAAACAGAAGAAATCCTCCTCGCGCTTGCAAGGAAAGTAGGAGATCTGGAAACGTATGATGTCCCGGCCCCCGAAAGCATAGGTAGCTATATCCGATTCAAATGTGGTATTGATATCACTAGGCCTTTTAAGACGGGTTTGAAAGTGCGCCTTGAAGGAGAAGAACTTTGGCTACCTCTCAAATATGAATCTCTCCCAACCTATTGTTACTGCTGTGGTCTAATTGGTCACAACTTCAACGTGTGTGAGGACTATGACAGAAACGAATGTCCACCACCATCTGATATGGAGTTCGGCCCGGTCCTCAAAGCTTCTCCCATAAAAAGAATAAGGGGTGTGAAAATAGAGCGTAAGGAGGCAGTGCAACCCGATAACAGAGTATCAGAGAATGGAAGGAGAGCTTTGGGCTTTCAACAGGGGCCTATGACAAACACTGCAATGGATGACACCCAACCAAACCCAGTACCTCTCTTACCCCCCCTACCTCACCACCCACCAAGTACTGAACCACACATACCCACAGCTCCTACCAAAACTACCCAATACCGACCCACTATAGCCCCACATCTTCCTCATATCCAATCCACCACAGATTCACCACCCAACCCCCCCCCCCCCCTCCCCCACTTCACAATAACCAAAATTCCACCAGTATATCCGTCACAAGTATCATATCCAAACTTAAGAGTTCTCTCATAGAGCGACCTTCAATCCAAACAACCCGAACCCCGAACCCCAACATCGATTCCCCAAACAACATCACAAGCGATACAAACACCCAGCCTCCTGAACCCCCACCAGCTCAAGATACTGAACCAGAAACAAACCCAAAGAGAGTGACATGGAAAAGGAATGCAAGAAATAAAGGGATAGATGGCCAGAGCATTGAGAAGGACCAAACAATTACTGCAAATGGGAAGCGAGTCTATGATGATGTAAAAGATGCAATGGAAGTCGATGATTTCCAGCCTTACACAAAAAGAAACAACACGGGTGATAAGCAGACAACACATTCGAACAACGGGAGAGTGAGTAAGACTGATACTACATCGGCGGTGTGTGCTACAGAGCACCACTGCCGGGAACAATGAGTTGCATAGGATGGAATTGCCGAGGGCTTGGGAACCCTCGGAAAATTCCTGTGCTTGTGCGTGAAATACGCCGTAAGTGCCCCACCTTTGTCTTCTTATCTGAGATAAAGTTATTGGTCCGAGAACTAGATGGAGTTAGACGTAAGTTGGGTTTTGATACGAGATTTGGCATTGATTGTATTGTTGACGGGGGAGGAAGAAAGGGAGGCTTGGCAGTGTTTTGGAACAAGGAATCTGATGTGGAGGTACTCTCCTACTCCCACAACCACATCGATATCCTAATAGGTGGGAGTTCGGAGGACACCACATGGCGTGCTACATGCATTTACGGATGGCCTGAAGACCAAACGAAATGGATGACCTGGGGCATGATGGACTATCTAGCTAGGGGGAACGAGAGGCCATGGGTGTGCTTTGGAGACTTTAACGAGATCCTTCTGGGTTCGGAAAAAAGAGGTGGTCTTGTCAGGCGTGAAAGCAGAATGGAGGATTTCAGACACTGCCTTAACCGAAATGGTTTATTTGATCTGGGTTTTGAAGGAAACCAGTATACTTGGACGAACAACCGAAGGGGCTCCCAGAATATTCAAGAACGCTTGGACAGGGGAATTGCTAATCACAAATGGATGGCTTTGTTCCCTGACTATAATGTTGAACACCTACCAAGAATTCTTTCAGATCATGCACCAATTCATATTAGGTGGCAAAAGAAGGATCCGGAGAAAACAAATGGGAGGAAAAAACGGGTAAAGCTTTTCCGGTTTGAGGAGCGGTGGCTGTTGGAAAAAAAATGTGGTGAACTAGTTCAGGAGGCATGGAGAGCAAGACAAGGCACAAGTGCTCAAAGTTTGTTGGCTAAAATGGATATTTGCAGACGATCTCTGGATAGCTGGAATGATGAGGTTTTTGGTGAACTACCAAAACAAATCGATAAAGCTACCAAGGAATTGAACCATGTCCAATCTTTGCCACCAACAATTGAAAACCTGGAAATGGCGAGAGCACTTGAGAATCAAGTAGCAGCCCTCCTTAGACAGGAGGAACTCTTCTGGCATCACCGATCCCGAATCAGTTGGATGCGAGACGGCGACAGAAATTCAAAATTTTTCCACCAAATTGCTAGTGGCAGAAAGAGAAGAAATAGAATTGGCCCGGTGGTGGATGAAAATGGGAGAATCTGGTCAGAAGAGGATGATATTGAGAGGATTTTTAGGGGGTATTTCATGACCCTGTTCAGGGGTAAAGATAGGCTTGATATGGGAGAGGCAGTAGGAGCGGTGAACCGAAAAGTCACGAGTGAGATGGAGGCGACCTTATCACAAGATTTCACAAGGGAAGAGGTAACTACGGCCCTTTTTCAAATGTTCCCCACTAAATCCCCAGGCCCGGACGGTATGTGTGCTTTATTTTTTCAAAAGTTTTGGAAAATTGTTAGTAATGATGTTATCAGTGTTTCATTGGAAGTACTAAATAGGGGAGCCTGCCCCGCATCTCTAAACCACACCTTTATAGCCCTAATCCCCAAGAAAAAGAAACCAAAGAGCCCAGCCGATTACCGCCCCATCAGTCTTTGCAACATCACTCTCAAAATTATCACCAAAGTCATTGCAAACCGCCTCAAACCTCTCCTACCCGATATCATAGACCCATGTCAATCGGCCTTTGTTCCTGGGAGACTCATTACTGATAATGCCTTATTAGCCTATGAAATCTTCCACTACCTCAAAACAAACAATGCCAAGGTTAAAGGGTCCTTCGCTTTCAAGCTTGATATGAGTAAGGCCTATGATAGGGTTGAATGGGATTTTCTTGAAAGGGTGATGTTGAAAATAGGCCTCCCCCCTCTTTTGGTTAGAGTCATAATGAGATGTGTTAGATCGGTGTCTTTTTCAGTCCTTATTAATGGTGTGCCATCAACCCCTTTTCTCCCATCTAGGGGTCTCCGTCAAGGAGATCCCCTTTCACCTTATCTTTTTCTGTTGTGCACAGAAGCTTTATCAGGTCTTCTTCATCAAAATGTGCAAGCTGGAATTCTCCACGGAGTTCAAATTTGCAGGGGTGCCCCGATCATTTCTCACCTTTTGTTTGCCGACGATAGCCTCATCTTCGGGCGTGCAAATGAGAGAGAGATTAACGGCCTGAAAAAAGTCTTGAAAGTCTATGAAGGAGCGTCGGGTCAGAGCATCAACCTTTCAAAGTCCGACATTTGCTTCAACGGAGGGCTGGAAACCGAGAGGGGCAACAAACTGGCGGAGCTGCTTGGTGTTAATCAGGTTGTTCAACATGGAATCTATTTAGGCATCCCGACAAACCTGGGACGATCGAAGAGTGAGGTGTTCCAAGCTCTGGACTATCGTATTGAGAAGAAAATCAAGGATTGGAAAAGCAGAATTCTTTCTCAAGCCGGGAAATTGACCCTCCTAAAGGCAGTGGCTCAGTCCATCCCCACGTATTTGATGAGCGTTTTCCGAATCCCTCAAGGCATTATTGATAAAATTGAGGGAGCCATGAACAGATTTTGGTGGGGTCAACAAGGAGAGGAGCGGCGAGTTCACTGGATTTCGTGGAACAAACTCTGCAGGACAAAGAAAGAAGGGGGGATTGGAATGAGGAATTTACTGGCTTTCAACAAAGCTATGCTCGCCAAACAGGGATGGAGGTTAATCCAAAATCCGGATGGTCTAGTAGCTCGGACCCTCAAAGCCCGTTATTACAGACATGGATCTTTCCTCTCGGCTGGTGTGGGTTTCAATTCGAGTTTCACATGGAGGAGTATTTTGGAGGGACGAAAGGTCCTTGAAACTGGACTGGTGTGGCGTGTTGGAAATGGGCAGATGATAAATGTGTGGAATGATCCTTGGGTGGACGATGGCTCATTTCCGTGGGTTACACCTTTGCACAACTCCCATGTGCCTTTGGAACAAGGACTGCGCGTGCGCGATCTTATGAACACCGAAGGTAGGGAGTGGGATAGAACACGAGTGGAAGAGTTGTTTAATGTGGAAACAACGGAGAGAATTATGTCGATCCCGCTTCGAAGAACGGAGGAAGGGGACATCCCGACCTGGAGACACTCAAATAATGGCATCTATGATGTTAAATCGGGCTACTTTGAGTGGATCAAGGTGCATCATACAACCGAAGACAGAACTGAAGATCGAAACTGGACCTGGATTTGGAAGATTGAGGTAATGCCCAAAATTCAGGTGTTTATATGGCGCTGCTGTAAAGAGATATTACCAGTTAGCACTAATCTCATTGGTCGTTTTGTGGATATTGAGCCTATATGCCGTCGATGCGGCACGGAGGTTGAAACGACGGAACATGCGCTCCGCGACTGCATGTGGTCGGTTAGCATCTGGAACGCCTCTGGGTTGCAGCTGACCAAACGGGATGGAACCTCAGCGCCTCAATCAATACCAGAATGGATCACTGACTTTATGAACAGGAGTGAGGATCGGGCATTCTCCATGTTTGCCACAATTCTATGGTTGGTATGGTACGCTCGAAACCAGTTATATTTTGAAAATAAAGCATTGGAGCCTGCTTTCTTATGTGAAAAGGCCAATAGTATGGTGGATGAATTCAACAGAGTGAAACGAATGGGGCACACTAGAGATGCCGGGGAAAAAAGAAAGACACTAAGGTGGATGCCTCCTGAAGGAACTATGATCAAGATTAATACTGATAGTACGTTCGCGAAGGGGATGGAGGTAGGCATTGGAGGTGTGGCACGTAACGGAAATGGTGATATATTATGGTGCTTTTCCGAAAGAACAGAACCGACGGCGTCGGTTGAAGAGGCGGAGGCTAAAGCCATTCTTCGAGCCATCCAACTGGCGAACATACATGGCCTCGGGATGATAATTGTGGAAACGGACTCTATGATCTGTTACAATGCTCTGACATCTAGGAAACCAAATTTAACGCGCTTCGGAGAGGTTATCACTCTTATCATAAGCCTCGAGAGGTGCTTCGAGAGAATAGCGTTCAGCTGGTGCAAGAGAGAAGGAAATGGGGTCGCGCACTCTTTAGCTGTGTACGGCTCTTCTATGCTTTCTCCATATTTTTCTGCTACTTTACCTTTACATTGTAATCACTCCCTGATGGTTGATTTACATATTGAATAAAGCTGAGGAGAACTTTCTCCCCCTCAAAAAAAAAAAAAAAAAAAAGAGCGAAAGAAAAATACGTATATAAGTTCAACATACAAAAGTAACAAAATAGAGTATGTAACTTCACAAAAACTTATATAGGAGTATAAAATTAACGCGTGTCAAACTTATTTTTTCGCTTTAAGTATTGTCTTATTACATGATTAAAATTTTATTACTACAAGATAAAAAATGTACTACTACAAGTTTAGAAATATTTTAAACACTTAATTTTTTGAGTGAATGCAACCTATGATTATTTTGGGCGACTCGAATTTAGGCGTACATGCTTATGACACGCAATTTTTTAATCAGATATTTTATGTATAAAATATTTCACACAAAGTGTTACTTATGTCTCTTTTGCACTAGTTGCACCTAAACATAAATGGTGTCACCAGTTTGAACTGAAACATATTGGCTAATGAAGTTGAATATTATTAGTTTATATAAACAATTAAGAGTAAATAAAATAAGTACTAATTTTAATTAAAAAATGACACAAGCTTTACCTGAAATGTGGAGAGAGCATGAATAAATGATTTTTTAGCCAAATATGCTTGTAGACAATTATATAAGTGGTGTTTTAACATTTTTGTACTATTTTTTTTTTTTCAATTTTACCATCTTTTAATTTTAGAAAACACTACTAATAATTTACCATCTCTTATTTATGAACTAATGGTGTATTATTTATATACTCTCCCCGTTTAAAATTTATTGTATCCATTTTTTTATTTTTTTTTGAGAAATGTGGTTAATTAGGAACACTAGTAAAGACCCTAGCCTATGGGGCCAAACGTGAAAGTCTAGGGACCATTTTGTGACACATGCATGTCATACGGGACAGAAATGCAAAAACAAAACTCTTCATCATTTAACGTTTTGATGTTTTAACGTTTTAAGAATTTAATCACAATTTAATTATGTAAACGGTATATCAATGGAAACATTTAAGCTCCACTCCAAAATCCAAATTATATTATATATTCAAGTTAAATTTACCAAAACTTACTAACAAAAAAGAAATTAAAATGAAAGTAATCGTAATATTTTTCTTATTAGTTCTTTTACCATCAAACTTTTTAGAAACAAATACAAAAATTGATGCTTTAATTCTTCCAACATCATCTCTTGACTCATTAAAAGGATATGTCTACAATGTTGGATTGTCATTCAGACCGGGAAATTCTGAGGAATTTATCGTCAATCTTCTAACTTCGGTTCTTGGAAGGTCTCTCTCTTATTTCGATCTATTGATTTAATTCAATTTTTTATTATTTTGATTTTATTATCAATTAAATTTATAATATGTTAAAATTAATACGGTGTGAAATTGAAATTGAAGTGAGAAGGCAACTAAAAAAGCCTCCCTATGGTCCTATGACGACACTACTTTTGTTGCTTATTTAACCCGCGAACAAGCCAAGCACCTTGGAAGTAAAGATGGAGTATATTTTTCGATATATATATATAATTGGACTAATCTTCAAATTTAATTAATCAAAACAAAATGTGCTCCCATTTCATCAAAATTTAGTTTAGAAAAAGAAATGACTGAGCTAGGGGATCCCGTTAGGATTTTTATTACAAGGATTGTCACTAAAAGAAAAAAAGGTAGCCATCCACAATAAGTATGTAGCCCCATTCGAATTTTATTTTTTTGATCCATCACCCAAAGTGCCACATTTTTTTTATTTTTTTTTGACAAGATAATGTGTGGTGTTTGGAAGGATATAAACTACTCCATAACGGCATGATTGGTATATAGGAATGAATTAGGAATGGAATGATCATTCCTTAATTCATTCCAAATACCATGATTGGTATATTTATTTATTAGGAATGATCATTTCATTTGGAATGGTCATTACCAAAAATTAAGGAATAATCATTCCTACCAAAAATTAAGGAATAATCATTCCTTCCATACCCCATGGTATTGTGTATTCCATGATGTTAAGGAATGAATTTTATTATTATTACTATTATTATTATATAAAATATTACTCCTATTATTTATTTTCATTTTCACACACTATTATTTTTTACTTTCAATAATAATTTAAAAAATTAAAAAAATAATATTTAATATTATAACTATTAAATAAATAATAATTTATTATTCATAATAAAATTTTGAAAATCAATAATAAAAAATAATAAATTTAAAAATTAAATAATAATTAAATATACATTAATATATAATAATAGTTATAAAAATATTAATAATTCATAATGTTAAATTAAAAAAATATTTATTATTTGATATTAGTAATTTAAACACTGAACAATAATATTTTTATATATTAATAATAATATATATATTAATATATAATATTTAATAATAATAATAATTTTTAAATAATAAATAGTTATAATAACAAATTATCGCAACAACAAAAATTAACAATAATAATAATTTAGGTAATTTTACACAACACCAATTTTTCATTCCTTGTTCATACCAATCATAACAATTGTCATTCCTATTTTATTCCTTTCCCACCTTCATTCTATTCATGAGCTCATTCCATTCAGCCATATTTTCATTCCATCGTACCAATCATGCCGTAAGTGTTATGTAGGGTTAAAAAAAGGTATGAGACTAAATTTTGTGGATAGAGAAAGTATGTGACTTGATTGATAGATAGATAGATATATATATACACACGGAGTAATATTTATTATATGCTCGTTGTTACAATGATGTATATAAATCAATTAATTTTTTTATTTATTTATTTTGTAGAATTACGTGGCGTTGCGTCTGTGAAGGAAGATGTGGGATTTCCCGTTGATAAATTGCCGACCAATTTGACTCATCAAGGATCCGAATCTTAGAATTTTTTCTCCTCATAATGATTCACGTGTAAAAATATAAAAATATTTATTCAATTGGCATCATCACTTGAAATAATCAATTGTCTGTTTTGATTGAACTAATTCAATCAAAACAATGTCATGAATAATATGTATTTATTTAAAAAAATTGATACTTGATTGCAGTTTAACTTCAATAAATTAGGTTAAATGTGATCAAAAATTAAATTGAATATTAAAATTTAAGTGTATCTATACACTAAAATACATAAAAAAAAAAAAAAAAAGTTATCCTTCAAAATTATACTTCCTCGTACCTAAAAAGTTTGGTATGTTTTTTTAGATACAGTTAAAATATATATATATATATATATATATATATAAAATGATTAAAAGTATTGAAGAGCTCAAACAAATCCAATCCTTTTTTTCTTTCTAATAATATTGGCTAAATGGACTTCCATCTCACATACTCGTTTATATTTGTCATGGGTAAAGTTAGTATGCACTCGAGTGCATGTTGTGCACCTAGTCTAAAGAAAAGTATATGTTATTAAAATGAAAAGTACAACACAATAATACTAAAAAGTGTAAGTCACTATGACTAAAAATATTATTATACAGTTTAATAATTGAAAAGTGCAACACCATTTACCAAAAAGTGTAAGTCAGTAAAACTGAAAAGTGCAACATGGACTAGGGTGCACAACATGCACTCGAGTCCATAGCAGACGAACCCTTTGTCATGTTTTAGAGAGTTGAACTTATCATTTATATGAGATAATCTTAGAATCAAGAAAATTAATTTGTATTCATATTATACGCTCTAGTTGTATCTTTCTACATCAATTTATTGTGTTTCTATGTATTTTTAGAATCAATGCAATTTGTGTATTTTTTGTGTTCTTCATATGTTTAATTTTACGAGTCACACTTGTATGCATCCAATTGGTGCACTTGAACTACAATTTTCACTTATTTTAATGTAACATATTAAAAATTTAATTGAATAATTGAAAATAGTCACATTTGAATCTTCCTTCACAGCTAATCAAGCTCGAAAGTAGGGGAAAGAAGACAAAGTGGGATAGCTCAAGTGGTTAGAGCACCACTACCTAGGCCTTAGGTCCTGAGTTCGAGTCATGGGGAGGGGAAAAAGGGATGGGTATTTAACTTTCATAAAAAAAAAAAAACAGGGGGAGGGGAAAAAGGGATGGGTATTTAACTTATAGAGTTGCAACTATAAGTGGTGCTCTAGCTTCAACCGCATCCACGGTCCCTCCACTTCAACTCCTTCAATCTCTAAAATGTTAAATAGATTGGGGTGAGTAAAACAACTAGCTCAGTGGGATCCATTTGTCTTAAATATAACATGCAAATAAAATTATCCACTCACAAACATGCATACAATTTCATAAGCTTGTTGGCAAAGCCAACCATAATAACATAGACTTGTTGAATAAATCAACCATAAGTTTGTTGGATAAACAACCATAATAACATAGGCTTGTTGGATAAATCAACCATAATAACATAGAATGTAAGATGCAGTAAGTAACAAAATCACTCACACGAAATATTTAAAAATGACAAAGTATTCAATCAGGAAAATCCCGCCTTAAAAATTTGAGTAGTCTCATAACTTGAGTTATTGCAAGAGTTCCTCATCATCTACAATAATAAATATTATGTTAGAATTATTATTACCATAATAATGAGTCCTAAAGCTATTTAGGAATTAAAATAAGCAGAAGACATGTTAAATCGAGTACTACTAATAAATATATACCTAGATAACTAAATAATGAAGTAATACTGAATATGTATAAATTAATGAATTTATTATTAACTTAATAATATATGCCTTGAGCGAAATAAATGTTACTGAAATTTTTGTAGTTACAACCTACGGCAACCACTAATTAAATGGTATCTATAAAAACAAGTTAAAGAACCAAAATCTGAACTGTGGCACAAACAACATAACTATGTGCCGGAAACAAATCGCAAAAAGTGTTGAAAAGAATTGAAAACAGGATGAATGGAGAAATTGATATTGTTCTCAGTAAATAAAAGGGGGAGAGATTAGATGCGGCACCTTTCAATTCAGCGAGACACCATGATGTGGATGATAAAGACTCGATCACTAATTAAAGTGTTTAGAAATAGAGATTTTTCGTATGAGGTTTCTTGAAAAATAAACTACCGTGTTATATAATAATAGAGAAGATGTAAAATTAGTTTGAGAATAATTTGGGACTTAGAGAATAATCTGGAATTAGGAGAGTTATTCTCGTTGAATAGAAAATTAGTCTCCTAATTTGAATTTAATCACATTGTTGGGTGTGTGTGTGCGATTTAACCGTGATGTAGGTGCGATTTTCACACACAAGTGTGTGCGATTTTCTCTTCGTTTCTCTCTTCTCTTTCGTTTGGTCAAATCTCTCGATCAAGGTTTCTCCCTTATGTAGATCTGCAAAATAATCTGTTAGATCTTGTTAGATGCTTTAGTCGCCGCCGTCGTCGTCGTTTTCATCAGATCTAGGTTACAGATCCTCAGATCTACTTGTTCTAGCCGCCGACCGTAGCTCTCGCCACCGTCGCCGCCGTTTGTTCCAGCCATCTCTTATGTAATTTTCCTTCGTTTCTTGTTAGGGATCAATGGAGATTTTACCCGGAACGGAGCCACGGTGGTCGTTCGGGTATTTCTTCGTTGATCCCGTTTACTTTTTTTTAGGTAGTTTTGGGTGCTTGCTTAGTTTTATGCTTTGGTTTCTGTTGTGCACGTCTAGTTGTCCATGTTGGGACTTTGCTGTAGTTGTGAGTTTTTTTTGTGGTTGGGCTCTTTGAGATAGGAGAGCTCTGGTGCTTTGGTACCCTTTAGATCGGATACTCGGTGGAACTTTGTCTTTTTATTCTGTTTTCTATTCTTGATTTGAGAACACCTTAGTGTGGGGTTGTCTCATTTAAAGATTGAAGATCTGGACTCCTGGTAAGGCAAAGGGAAACTCGCCTTTCCTCTTCACGCGATTGGAGTGGACGGCGATATCCGTTTGGTTTGGAGATCAAGATTTTAGGCTCGTGATTTGTATCTTTATTTTATGATCTTGTAAACCCTCCATCAAAAAAAAAAATTTGTCAACCGAATAGAGATAATTGAGGAATGTGTTCAGAATTAGTGAGGATGTTCAAATTTCAAATCAATATTTAAAACTATTATATATACTAGATTAGCACCGCGTATTACGCGAAAAATTAATAAAATAAATATTTATATTATAAATAATTAAATAATTTTATAAAGTAAATTTTAAATAAAATGTGTGAGAAAGACGTTTAATTTTTAATATTTAATAAGGGCAGGTCTCTTGTAGACTCAATTCCTTATAAGGAATTGGGTCCATTTTCAAAAGCGGGTAAGATCAAACAACAAGTAAAAATTACGTGGAAAATGATCAAGATAGTTGTTGTAGCCGAAATGGTTAGACACGGAATAAGTAAAAGTGTGACATGCATTTTACAAATTTTTAACTTTTTTTTTTGCACCGTTACGTTATAAGGTGTTACAATAATACTTCCACTTATAATCACATACACTTTTTAATAATTTTACATTACACATTTTATTCGTATTTTGTTGCACTTTTCAATTGTAGTGTCTTACAATTTTGAATAATATTTTATATTATAGTAACTTACACTTTTTAGTAATGTTATGTTACACCTTTTAGTCGCATTTTGCTGCACTTATTAGTTGTAGTGACATATAATTTTCAATAATATATTCAGTTATAGAGACTTACACTGTTTAGTAATGTTATGTTGCACCTTTTAGTTTTATAATGTTGCACTGTTCAATAATAGAGACTTACATTGTTTAGTAATGTTATGTTGCACCTTTTAGTTTTATAATGTTGCACTGTTCAATAATAGAGACTTACATTGTTTAGTAATGTTATGTTGCACCTTTTAGTTATATTGAGATGCACTTTTCAGTGATATATAATGTTATGACTAGAAATAAAACTTCATAAAAAATATTGTCTAAAAAAAGTACAATAAAAAACAAACGTGGATTTAGAGTTTTTGAGCCAAATTCATTTCCAGCAACTGATATTGATGTTGCTTCTTTATTCTTCTTGTTTACCTTCTTCTTCTTCTTCCCCTTCTCAAGGTGACCTTTTATCACTGTTGATGTATTCAACTCTTCAATCCTCTTAGACTTCAATGCATCAATAGAACGAGAGTAAGTCTCCAAACCTTCTTCGATAATACCAATTGCTTCCTCATCTTCTTCACAACTCAAAGCAAGGTTATAAAACTTCCTTGTAACATTATGTGTCCATGGTAACTTACTACCTTTCAATGAACTTTCAATCTCTTTCCCGAATTTGTCCCACGCGTGTGATTTAGCTAACTTGGTCCACCTGTTTTTAACAAAAAAATCAAACCCTGTTTCAATCGCATGAATTAAACTAGGAACAGACTCAAACCTATATCATATTCATCATAATAGTAAAGAAAACAGGATCATAGATGCAAAAGAATGTGAAATTCCAAAAAAAGAGTATAAATTATGAAGAAATAAAATTCAAGAATCATACCGCATATAGATAAATATGGGACTGTTTTATCAGATTCGTCTACAAACGGCTTTAAAAACACGTTTTTTTTCTTGGACTATATTCAAGAAACAGCCTGTAACAACACCACAATAGTTTAAATCAACAAAACAAGATTCGATTAGAGTTTTGCTTATATGATCCGAATTTCAGGAAGGTGGGTTGGAACGGGCGGGTCGGATCCAGTTTCTTATAAGAAATCAATTCCATATAAGACTTTACCATTTAATAAATATGAAAACAACTTTATAATTTTTTTTTAATAATAATAAAATAACTCTTAATAAATTGTAAGTCACCCTTCAATACCAACCACAACACCTTAAATAAATATTTTAGTTAATTGCTAATTAAATCACAACCCTTTTCTCATTTGTAATTTAATCTAAACTTTAAGATAATTGTAAATAAATCACAAACTTTAAATATTGTTGCAATTTAGTCTTTTTGACAATTTCAATTGTGTTCGGATCTAACATAATTTAGAGTTTTTAATGACATAACAACACCTTAATAAAATAATATTATTTTTTAATCAATATGATTTAGGGAGAAAGTAGACTTCTAAGAAGTTTAATTTGCAATGATATTTAAACTTGATGATTTATTTGCTATTATTTTAAGGTTTAGATTAGATTGCAAATGTTCGAAAGGTGGTGATTTAATTTACAATTAATCCTTTTAAAAATTAACAACCTCCTTAAATTATGACACATAAGTCAAATTAACCACAAAATGACACATAAGCTAAATTAACCACAAAATGACACATCATCAATTTAAACTCCCTATTAATATATAAGGGGATTTGGAATAGCTTTGAGAGAATGTATTTCATATACTTTCTCTATCTAAAGTTATTACATCCAACAATTCAAAATTCGAGTTTTAATAAATATTAATTAATTTATATATAAAATAAATATATTGTATGAATAAAGTGAATGATAATTTTAATAAATAATTTATAGTTGGATGATGTAGATAAAATAATATTAATAAAATTATTTAAAAAAATATAAGAAAAAAAAATTGAACAATAAAATTGAAAAGTGAGAGTAATGAAATTAATTGAATAAAAATAAGCTATCTTTACTTTTAAAATAAGTCACTAATTTCTCCTATCTATTATTTTTTTAACTTTTCATACACTTTACGCAAACAATTTTAAATAAAATACTACTATATTTATTAAAACTTGTGATTATTAATCTACTAGCTCTATACCCGCGTTTTACGCGGGGTTCGATTTATTAAAATAATATTAAATATTATATTAAAGTCGATTTATTAAAATAATAACTTTAAATACTATATTAATTTTTATATTTTTTTTATTGTTAAAGTCTGATAGACTTAGACCTTTTTTTATTCTAATATATTTATAACATATACATTTCTACAATGTATATTATTGTATTTATATTTTCATATTTATACAATTTTTTTATTGAAAACGATTATATTATAACAAATACATAATTTTCTCAACTAAGTCAGCGTAACATCTATAATCCATTTTCCTTTTTTAGGGCGATCACTCTTGACACTTCAATTAACTAATCAAACTTTATTTGGAAGATTTTAGATTTTTTTTTAACAATTACTAAAAAAATTTTAAGTAAAGAATACACTTACTCTCTAAATTTTTTTATTGACAATTACTAAATATTCTCCACAATACTCTATACACCTTAGAAAGTTTTTAAAATACATTCACACTCTATATTTCAAGAAAATTATATATACATTCAAGACATTAATAAAATAAATGCATACCCGTGCATGTATATTATAAAAAATTATTTATATTTATTGAAGAGGGTCACTTTGTTGCAATGTAGAATTTTTGTGTGTACCTATTTAAAAATTAGTACAATAATTTGATAAATAGTAAATATATAAATAAATATTAATAATAAATAAAAAATAAATACCACCGATATAATTAATAAAGAGGGAAGAAAACTTACGGAGAATAGAATTTGAGATTTTTACACTATATTTCAATCAATAATTCCTAATTTAAATAAAGAGAAAGATACTATATTTCAATCAATAATTCCTAATTTAAATAAAGAGAAAGATAGGTGCTTCGGTATTTGCCTTGATCTTTAGTAACATCTCAATCTTAAAGTGCCTTCGGTATTTGCCTTGATCTTTAGTAACTAGATTTCAATCTATATTAAAATAATAATTTTGACTATTAGTCGATATTCCAGATGAACTATAATTATAGAATAATAGAATGACATGTGAATTCATTTTGATTTTAATATATAATTTTACAATTTTTTTGAAATTATTATCCCCAACCATTATGAAGGGCCTATATCAAGGGAAGGTTGATTAATATTGGTTGTCTAAAATCATTGACATATATCTAAATTAAAATAAGATACAAAGATATTTGAAATAATTGATATCAAATTAATTATATTTATTTAAGATTGATTAATTAAAATATGTTTTGAAATAATGTTTTGTCATTAATATTATTATTATAAGAATCATTTGAAAAAAAAAAAAAGGATTTTTAAATTTTTTTTTAAATGAATTACTTTTTAAAACCATTATTCATCAAATTAATATGTATGCACATAAATTTAAAATATGAATATTCAAATTGAATATAGAATCAAATAATCAATTTCATACCGATACAACAAAAATAAATACAATATAAAATATAAAGAGATATTGCATTCCTAAATTTATAATTTACATGATCTTTGAATATAAAATACATTTCTAAATGAATTTTAGATCAAAAAAATTGTAAACAATTTCTGTAAAAAAAAATGTAATTCTAGACAAACAAAAATATATTCATTTGAATTTGAGATCAAAACAATAAAAATAAATCTGAAATATCAAGATCATAATAGATACACCTATTTTCTTTATTGAAACAATAAAAAAATTAGATTAGATTATAACATCTAAAACGTGACCTACCTATTGATTCTATTTAAATTAAAAACATACAACAATAACTATCAAGAAAATCCAATTTCGTAAAACTATTAATTTACTGAACAATTTCGAAAAAAATAATTTAAAAAACTGTAAATCTATAAAAATATATTCATTTGAATTTGAGATCAGAACAATAAAAATAAATCATATCTGATATATCAAAATTTATAGTAACATCTAAAACGTGACCTACCTATTGATTCTATTTAAATTAAAAAAGTTATAATTAAAAACATACAACAATAATTATAAAGAAAATCCAATCCATTAAATCTATTAATTTAATGGATAATTTCGTAAAAAAATAATTTAACAAAAACGTAAATCTATAAAAGGGAGAGAGAGAGGAGAGAAAAAGAATGTTGAACACTGACTATTAGAAACAGAAGAATTTTTAGGTGAACAATGTTGAAAATGGGGTTGCATTAACACTTTCATCATCAACCGCAAGTCCTTGACAAAGTGGGATAGCTCAAGTGGTTAGAGCACCACTACCTAGACCTTAGGTCCTGGGTTCGAGTCATGGGGAGGGAAAAAAAATGGATGGGTATTTAACTTGTAATCAAAAAAAAAAACCGCAAGTCCTTTAAATTTACTGTCCGTAGAAGAATTTAAAGGGGAGAGAGATTAAAAATAAAAATTATAATTTAAAATTTGGAATTATAATTTTGAGATTAAAATAGAAAAAATGATTTTTTTTAATCAGAATGCCTGAGAATGCAGGGATTTTGAAATAAACGATTTTGGTGAAGAGAGAGATTGTGTAGAGTGATAAAATTACGTGTCCCATTATATTCTCACAAATATAGAGTATTAAGATTCGTAGCACAATTAAATCTTTGTTGGTATTTATGTTTGATACAGTAAAAACTCTATAAATTAATAATTTTGGGACCACCAAAATTTATTAATTAAAAGAGTTATTAATTTATCTATAAATTAATATTTTATTAATTTATAAATTAATATTTTATTAATTTATAGAAACACTCTTTCAAACTTCCACTTGTAATATTTATTGTATATAAAATGAAGGGTCTAATTTAAAAGAATTCTTCAATCTTATCTTATTATGCTTTTTGTGTTCATTGTATCACTTTATTAACATTAAAAAATATTTTCAATATAAATATACAAGATCAAAATATGCTAATACAAACAAATCATACACACAACGTGACTTCTCCTCTTACGGGTGTCAAACCAATAACAATGACCGTCGACGAGATTCGAAAAGCATTATGCAAGTACAACAAGGATAATCCAAGCCTCACTAAAAAACAATTGCAATAATGAGTTCTTAGTAACTATTGTTTGCAAGTGAGTCAAACGACAATATCAAATACAATTAAACGATCTTTAGAGTATCTCTCACTTGCTCCCGAAAGAGGTGATGTTAAGCGTCGCAAACCGGCAAAATTTCATAATCTAGAAAAATCTATCTATGAATGGATTCTTCAATATGAAGAACACATTAAATAATTTCTTGTTGAGCTATGGGAAAACAACACTAGAAGTTCTTACAATGATAAGAAAAATTAGAGACTAGATTTAAGTTGAAATTGATTTCAAAAAAAAAAAGACAATTGAGTCATTTTTCAAAAAACATTCATAAATCATTCATGTAATATATAAGTATATAAGGAATTATTAATTTATATTTTATATGGGGTTTATAGAAATTACAAAAAATGTATTATCTTATAATTTTATCGAGTTTATTACTAAAAATATTATTTTAGAGAGTTTATTAATTTATAGAGTTTCTAGTGTACTAATATTTAAATAAAAAGGTACATACAGTTAGATAAGCACAAACCAAACATGCCCTTGAGTTTCAAATTAGAAAAACACCAGGCAAACCCCAGGATCTGTAAAACCCTAGAGCATTTTTCTTACTCTCACTTCTCGCTCTCGAAAAAGATTCAATCTTAAGCAGAAAATCAAATCTAACAATGTCTGCCATGATGGTGAGCTCGATCTGTCTTTCTTCATCTATATAGTATATATGTTTTTGTTTATAGATTCAGAAGCTCTATCTCAATATGTATGCTTCTTTCACATCACACGACGCTGCATTTTCGATCGACGCTTCTTAAGTTTCCGTTACTTGAAATTTCTGCTGATACAAGGGAATCTTCTTCGTATATTTAGTATCTCTTTTTTTTATGCGAAGTTTCGAGTAGATTGGAGAAATGGAAGTAGACTAAAGTACAGTGAAATTGTATCCGTTAATGGGCAGTGATGTCTTCAGCTATCAAATAACAAATCAAGGGGAATGATTTTTTTAGCTATCATTACTTACAGAGCATAAATTTCATAGCTTGCAAACCTTTAGAAGGGATTTTATCTGTTGTATACATTCGAAGATGTGTGAAGCAACTAAACCATGTTTTAATTAGCCAACTCTGTGAGTTGTTTATTTGGTTTTAGTTATCATTTAATCCCTGGAAATTCGAAGCTCAGATATTATGTATCAGATGCACAACATGCCATTTTTCTGTTAAAAGTTATAACCCAAGGAGTTGGCCTAGTGGTGTAGGTTTGGGACTTAGGAGTATGCTCCTCTCTAGGTCTCAAGTTTAAACCCATCACATGTGTTTACTGCATTTATTTTTAATTGAAATTCATTCAAGCACTCCATTAATGGATCTGTTATAAGTTAATTTTACAAAAAATGCGTGTAAGCTTCATGTATATAACTCATAGCCAACAACTGTTGGCAAAGGATTTGCACCTATTTGTGTTGTTTTCACCGTTTTCCCTTCAATAAACTGTTGATTACTTTCTTTGTAAACTAATTTAAAATTTTATGTTAACCTATTGGTCTCCTTGAAATTAATTATATTTGGTGAAAATTGGGATCAAACAACAGCAACCACAAATCATATTGCTCAAGGAAGGGACAGATACCTCTCAAGGGAAACCACAATTAATAAGCAACATAAATGCATGCACGGCTGTTGCTGATATTGTGCGAACTACTCTTGGTCCAAGAGGCATGGACAAATTGATACATGATGAGAAGGGAAACACCACCATCTCCAATGATGGTGCCACCATAATGAAGCTTCTTGATATTGTTCATCCTGCTGCTAAGATCCTTGTTGATATTGCAAAGTCCCAAGACTCTGAGGTATTATCTTTGTTGTCTTTTTGGTTTCACTTCCCCCCCCTTTATACACTATCTTAATCTCTCTATCCAAATAAATGGAAATGAAACACCGCGAGTGTGTTCCATTTAAGATGTTAGAGTAATTTTGCTTAATGAGTCCTATATTATTTGAAAATTAAAATGTAGTTGTAGCTATTTTAAACTGATTTATATCATCTTTGTCTTGGCTTATCTATCACAGTTCCCCTCTCTATTTGCACACTCATTTAAACTGTAGCTGTGTTGTGCTTGTCCTGCAGGTTGGTGATGGAACCACTACAGTGGTTCTGCTTGCAGGAGAATTCCTTAAGGAAGCAAAGCCTTTTGTTGAAGATGGTGTTCATCCTCAGAACCTTATACGAAGTTATAGAATAGCTTCTAATTTGGTATGAGTCGTAGGATACTTTTTTCGTTTTGAATTTGTATAGGTCTAACATCTAGGGCACTTAAATTATCTGGTTCTTTTTTAAATTTTGTAGGCTATTGCGAAGATCAAAGAGTTGGCTACTAGTATAGAGGGAAAAAGCTTGGAAGAAAAGAAGAGTTTACTGGCAAAATGTGCTGCTACGACACTATCTTCAAAGCTTATTGGTGGTGAAAAGGAGTTTTTTGCAAAAATGGTAGTGGATGCTGTCATTGCCATTGGAAATGAAGATAGGTTAAACATGATTGGAATTAAAAAGGTATATGAATAATATGTATATAACATTCAATCCTGTTAACTTGCTTACTTGTTTAGGAGAGATCACCATGATATTGGTGTTGTGCTGTTTTCTTATGTATCATATCATTTCTTATTGTGTCTTGCAGCTTTAGTGATATTAGACACGTGGTGTGAGAGTTTGATGGTTCTCTTCTGACGTTACTTTTTCCATGTTACAATGGCATGTGCTTAGAACCTTAACATATATCTTGAAATAGATTATTAAAAAAGCTTGCTCTTACATATCTTATTGTTTTTCCTCTATATTATTGCTTCTTAGATGTAATTTGAAACCTTTTCTTTCCTCGACACATGGTCAATGCAATGAATTAGCATACTAGATTTTCAGGAAAACTTGCTCTGAATAATTAGTTTTCAGAAACAAATCGTGTATGACTCTCCTTTTTGTATGTATAAGGCTGCTCCAAAAGCTATCCATTGATATTTTATCTTGCTTACACCAAGGCCATTAGTTTTGGTGGTATATGTGTAGATCCTTCATCGTGATTCATGCAGTCTAAATATTAATGGCGTCACATCATTGCTTTAAATGATGGTTATCTTTTTGGAAAGGTGTAATAAAGCCTCATTTGGGACATCAAATAAACAAAATAGGAGCAAGTTTAAGATAGGGTGTAATGATTTTGATATGTTGAATGAGGATAGTATTAGTCTGTCCTGGGATCAAACTTCTTTTTAGGATCAAAGTATTCAAATATGGTCTTACTCATGCAATGTTTAGTCAGGTTTTGACAAGCAATGTTTCTGCAAATCTTCTTTTATCTTTGTCCATCGTGGTTGAACAACTGGCCTTTGCAGTTTTTGACAGTTTCAAATTATTTTCCCAGTTAAGTGCCCCTAACTATCACTCTTTCAAAAACGTTATTTGTCTCATAACATGTAGTCCCACTCATGTAAGTAATTATCTTGTATATGATTAGTAAATACGCTAATTTCATTAAGTTGGCATTATGTCAATCAACCAAGGAGCACCGGATCAGCATATAGTTTCCCAATAAATTTCAAGGCATAGTAAATAGGGGTTTCATTTGGGGTATTTTTTTCACTTTAAAATTTATTCTGTGCACTACCAATTTGTCAGATGTTTTTGCTCTGAATATCTGGACCAGACATATATATTTTTTTGATAGCTGAGGTTAACACTGTTTTGAATGTTTTGCACTGGAATGACCTTCCAACATGAGCACATTTGGAGTACTAAGACCATTCTTTATTTGTAATGTCTGCACATTTGTTAATATATACAATTTGCCTTTGCTCTTTCCTTCTTCATGCTTTCTGCTTCTAATTTCTTGCTAATTTACTTCGGTAGGTTCCTGGAGGTACCATGAGAGATTCTTTTCTTGTGAATGGTGTTGCCTTCAAAAAGACATTCTCCTATGCTGGTTTCGAGCAGCAACCAAAGAAATTTGTAAATCCCAAGATACTTTTGCTAAACATAGAATTGGAGTTAAAATCAGAGAAAGAAAATGCAGAGATCAGGTTAGAATATTCTGCCACTTTTGATTTGCCCCAGCACTAATCCCTGCAAAGTTGCTTCCCATTTAGTTCATTAGCAAAATTTTCAATATCACAGGCTGTCAGATCCATTGCAATATCAGTCAATTGTAGATGCAGAATGGAATATCATTTATGACAAATTGGATAAATGTGTAAAGAGTGGAGCCAAGGTTGTTTTGTCACGGCTTGCTATAGGTGATCTGGCAACTCAGGTACAAATATTAACATTTTACTTGCTAATGACTCGTATTCATTCTGATGAAGATCATAACATTGATTGTTAACACTTAATTTACACTAGAATTAAGTGTCTGGTTTTTGCTTATTATTTTGTTCAAGGATCAACAGGATCGTGATGGATTTAAGTTAATTTGATGAGATATACTGTTAGTGTAATTTAAAACTCTTCATGTCGTAGATTGGGACAGAAAGAGATTATTGGTTAGACTTGTAATGTATTATTTGTGTGCAGTATTTTGCAGATCGTGATATATTTTGTGCTGGTCGTGTTACTGAAGAAGATTTGCATCGAGTTGCAGCAGCTACTGGTGGAAATGTTCAGACAACTGTGAACAATGTCATTGATGAGGTTATTCTCTTGCTTTTTGTCTTGCCGTTTAATTTTTTTGTTTTTAATTTTAAAAAATTAAACTATCTATATCTATATCTTCCTACTGACTCCTGGAATTCCTTTTTCTGTTTGAAAGGTCCTTGGTACTTGTGACCTATTTGAAGAAAGACAAGTTGGAAATGAACGTTTTAACATATTTAGTGGATGCCCATCTGGTCAGACTGCCACAATTGTTCTTCGTGGTGGTGCAGATCAGGTTTGTGATTATCATAATCTTGCTCTCTATTTTATGATTTGAACTGGGCACTGATTTCTGGCTTTGATAATTTTAGTTTATTGAGGAGGCAGAGCGAAGCTTACATGATGCTATTATGATTGTTAGAAGGGCTCTAAAAAATTCAACCATAGTTGCTGGCGGTGGTGCTATTGATGTAAGCATTATCTTCTGCTTTTGGAATACTATTCAATTGAAGGTTTTGAAATTGCAGCTTTGATTTAAAAAAAAATTGTTTGTAGATGGAGATAAGTCGGTACTTGAGGCAGCATGCACGTACCATTGCTGGGAAGTCACAGCTCTTTATAAACTCTTATGCCAAAGCCCTTGAGGTAAATCTTATGAGGATTCAACTGAATATCCACCATATGAAGATTATGAAAAATAAATAATTCGATGAAGTAGTTTGAGGTTCTTAATTATTTCTCGTCGACTGTGGATATCAAACATATGAGATCTATAATCATGCAATCTACATCCAATATCCCCTGTTGCTCTTTCACGATATTTTGTGACCATTTCGGAGTATGAAGCAAAATATTGATGGGAATTAGGAGACAATCTCATTGTCGGGCGTCTTTTCCATATTTTATATTTAACATAGGTTTATGGAAAGAGTGCTTTTGCCTTTGATTATGAGAGTGTTGTGCTTCTGCTCGATTTGGTTATTCCAATAATCAAGCTTGCTATCTGTTGCGGTGTTTCAGGTAATTCCAAGACAACTCTGTGATAATGCTGGTTTTGATGCAACTGATGTGTTGAACAAACTGAGACAAAAACATGCCCTTCCATCAGGTTAGCCTCTGTCTTTTGCTATCAGTTTGTAATAATGAGATGTTTCCTTGATGTTTCTTAATGTTTTCAATTCGAATGTGAGATGAGTTGAGAGGCCTTTGCTATTTTTTCTGAATTTGTTAAATACGGAACTTATTATTGGTGGAATCTCCAAACTATACACAGGGGAGGGTGCACCTTATGGTGTAGACATCAACACTGGTGGAATTGCTGATTCATTTGCTAACTTTGTTTGGGAGCCGTCAGTTGTGAAGGTATTTCTAGTTTCATTTGTTTGTGGAATTCCTTGTCTTTTACGTACTACACTTCTAAAACTCACTCTCCAAATCTTTTTTGTTTTGTCTCGCAGATAAATGCCATAAATGCTGCTACAGAAGCAGCTTGCCTTGTCTTGAGCGTTGATGAAACCGTGAAGAACCCCAAGGTAATTTGATTATTGAGTCTACCTCTTTCGATCCTACCCTATATGTACACACACATATAGGGTAGGTATGAACATTTATAATAACTAAATGGATTAAAGGTAAAAAAATAATGAAATAGCTAAGGCTTCAACAAGTAGTCTGATGATATGTTATGATGCAGTCTGAGAGTGCACAAGGAGAAGCTGCTATGGGTGGTAGAGGTCGAGGAAGAGGCGGCATGGGTGGCCGTGGAATGAGGAGGCGATAGTTCTATATTACCCCTTGAGACTATTTTTTGGTTAAAATTTTGCTTCTCTTTTGATTTTAATTATTACAGTACTTTGTTTTGTGTTTTGTTTTTCCATCTCCCATGCTACCACCCTACCTTACCTCCTAGACCCAAAAGGGGGGAAATAGGCTGTAGTATTATTTTCTATGTATTTTGTGGTTGTTATTTTGCATTTATTTATGTTGCTAATTTTTTTTATAGCAAACACATGAATGAGATTTGCTGGAGATCTTTTATCATCTCCTGCTTTTATTTACTAATCAATGATATGTGTGAGCAACTATCATTATTGAAAAACTGTATACTTTGTGTGAGACCTGTCTTATGGATTTTTTTTTTCATGAGATAGATCCCTACTGACTCATTTCAGATTTTTGGTTTGAATTTTTTTTTTTTTATGTTTGTTGAAGTGTGGTTTCAGTGTATGTGTGGACCATGTTTTTAATAAAGTGACTATTACTTTTTATATCTTTTCACGGAATGAGATGATCTTATTCAATTTCAGCTCTTATGTTTTTTGTTGTCGGTAAAAACCCTTCCAACAAAACTTTTAGTGGGACTTTCATGGAACACCCTTTTAACGGAAGACATTCAAAATTTCTCAATTGATTAAAATTTTTAGTAAAAAAGTAGTCGAAGTTCATGAGTAAGTATTTTATTCAGATTTGCTTCTCACGTCTGCATATATAAAAATTGAATTTTTTTTGAAGGCTTATTTGAGCAAATTTTTTTTTTTTAAAGTTTGATAATAATTTCATTTCTAAATCTATTTAGTATCAAATTAAATGTATTTTACAATCGTTAATTTGACATACAGATTGCATACATAAAAATATCCGACTTAAAATATAAATTTTAATTTGAAACGTTGAATTAAAAAAACATTCTATAAGTTTTATTAGGTTTTAATATTATTTTATAAATTTCAGTATTGGGGGTGAACAAAGTGTTTATATAATTATGAGATGCTCACATTGTATCTTAAAAATTTCGTATATGGGTAAAAGAATAGTAGTAAGGACCCAAAGAATAAATGTGTAGACGAGAAAATAAATTTTATTTAAATTCCAATCACAATTCTTCTCACATTAAATAATTTGTTCCAAGCTTTAATGGAAAACTTGTTGGATGATAGATGTGGTAATTTTTTTTCCAGCCCCACCTCATGACCTCAAAGTCTCGATGATATTATTCTAATCATTTGAACGGTCTCACTTCGTGAATATAATCATTTTTTTAAATGTATTGATTAATTGTTAAAACTAATTTAAGCGAAAAAAATAGATTGAGTAATTAAATAAAATGAGAGATTTGAATTATATATTGATGCTAGGCCGGGAAGGAGGTGACCGTTGTGTGTGGATTTTGGGTCCACGTTATGAATTGGCATTTTATGATGTAGCAGAGCAGCTGCAAATAATTGACTATTCACCAGAATGAATATTATAATTAAATTTAATTGAAACAAAAAGATTTGATCCGCAAGAAGCTTCTTATAAAATGAAAAAAGTGAAATTATGCATTGTGTAGTAAATGAAAGTATCGATTTGTCGTCTGAAAAGTAGCATGCATGCCAATTAACAGTACTGTTCATTTGATCTCTACTTATGCATGTCATATCATTTCAATTTATTTATACTGCTTCCCCCATTCTAACCTACCTCCCACTACACTACCAAACATCTTACATGTCTATATATGTTTTCAAATCTGTAGATTTAGAAGTTAGAACAATCGAGTTTGAATAAGCTCATACACTTAAGTGTGTTGAAAAATATACTCCCTAAGTTTAGGGAAAATGGACTTTCTTCCCATGTCCCAACATTAGTCATTTTCATTTCTCTATTAATCATGCTAGCTTATTATAATTACGTTTAACTAGGGAATGAATAAAAGGATAGTATAACAATTTAGTATTTTTCCTATTTATTCAAGACTTGAAAAGTAGACCGGACTTTAAAAAATAGAAACTATCAATTTATATATGATTTCACATGATATTATATAATTCTTAGTTATATACCAATATTTTTACAAATCACAATTAAAAAAATATATTAATTTTTTTCGTGAAAAAATAAGAATAGAAAGTAGGAATGAAAAAAGAATAGTGCATATAGATAAATATGAATAAAAAATATAAGATGTTAAACATGGTCTTAATATTTTTGAATTCTAAATTGATAGTTTCTTATTTTTCACATCTTGAATCTAACATGAAAAATATTTTAAATCATAAATTGATTGTTTATTAACTCCTAAATTGATTAGTAAGAATTTGTTTGTTTAGTGATGTAAATGTACGATAGGGATTCTAACAAATTCATTAGGGATGAAATGCTATATGAAAATAAAGGATGTAGTTTGTATGGTAAAAGTCACATGATCGCCCATTTCATTTCATTTTATTTTATTTTATTTTATTGTAAATATGATATGATACTACTATTTTTGTAGACGTGGTATTATTGAAGAAGTACTGTAGTGTAGGTACAATAAAATGAGAATAGGAATTAAACTGGTCAAAGGGCCCTATAAATTGATTGTGTAAATCATTGTCAGCGCGCCACGTGGACCTTGTATATACATTTCGAATAAGCCAACTGCAATTGCAATTGCAATTCCTACTTCCTATGCTCACTCATTAAAGACAAACATTCAATTTGTATCTATTCAAAACCATTATTATTATTATTATTATTTTAATACTATTATATTCTGTAAAACGATTTAGATATATTCTCAATTGTTGAATTGAATATTATTAAAAACTTGTGTAACATCCATTTTAACTTATATACTAGATTTTTGGGTTGATCTTTTTTTTTTTTCAAATTTTATATTTTAAAAAAATGCTTTTAACAAAAATAACTATCACACTTTACATCAATCAGATTAAAGAAGATCCATCTCATCTAACAAAAATTGTAGTAGCGGTTTTTTTTTTTAATAAATTCAATTTGTTTAGAGTATCTCCAATGTAGAGTCAAAATGACAATTTGCATCTATTTTTTCTCTCCAATGGTAACTCAAATTGGGTAGCAAATTACCACAAATCAATTTTTGGTAGCATTTTTTTTTTTTTGCCTTTTTTTAATTTTATAATTTATTTATTGTCTAATTGTTTAGTAATTTTTTTTTAATTTATGAAATTCACACTCAAGTGATTTACTGTTTTATGTAAATTAATTTTTAAATTTGTGATTAATAATTTAAATGCAAATGTAAAATTATAAATAAATATTTGATAAAATAAAAAAGATAAGATTAAAAATATTTTAAAAGAATATATAAATTTGAATTTAATGGTGTAAGACGATTTTACTATTTAACTCAAATTTAGTGACAATTTGAATTCAAGGGTAAAAATAGGCTTAAAGGAACATAGGAAAAAAGAGGTCATTGTGGTGTAATGGAGTTACAATGATTTAAATCAGAAAAAGCAATTTCCATAGATTCTGTTCTGTCTGTGCTCCAAAAAGTAGTGGAGTAGTTAGCTGCGAAAAGTTTTCAAAGGCACTTCCCACATTCGGGTAGAGGTGAACGAGGTGACTCGGTCAATTTCCTCCGTTTTATATTTATCTTTTTTTTTTTAACTTATTTTTTTTTTAAAAATGTTGATTGTTTTAGCTATATTTTTACATTTTTCTCTGTAATTATTGTATCCTTCTTTCTATACATTTTGTTTTTCACGGTAATTTGAACAAGTTATTCATAATTTTCTTTTCTTATCTCTCATTTTTCACTCCATCTTTAATTATAATAAAAGGTAAATCTGTAAAAAAAATTATATTTTAAAAAATTTATACAAATAACAGAATGACAAACATTATAAAATAAAGGAAGGACAAATTGTGGGTAAATTGTGAGGCAACATAAATAAAAAAAACTTTTTGTAGGGTATAGTCGATACTAAGCATTAGGATAAAGTCCCATCACTTTAGATATATCATATAGTACTACTACTTTTTATCTGCATATATATATATATAGAATCTTCCAAATGAAAAAGCAACAATCTCCTTTGAGGATTTATTTTTATATAAATAATACTTCCTACCTCTCCTGAGAAGTTTCTCGTGGAAAGATTTCATAAAATTTAATGTGATGTTGTACACGTGATTTGATTGAAAATAAATAAAATTGTGAAAAAATAATATAGTACAAATGATATGATTGTTAATCGAATATTTTAATAGTTAATGAAATGAATATTTAATGTAAATAAATTGAAAGAAGAAAGATAATTATTTAATGTAAAATAGCATAATTATTAGGAGGAAAGGAGTAGTATTAAATAATAAATATCACGTGGGTTAAATATGAAGTTAAAATAGCATCAAGTTAGAACAGTTGATACACACAACTAAATTAAGACTTAATTAATACGAACAAAATCATTAATTAATTACAATTACAACTTATGGAAATTAAAACGACAAAACATCAATTTTTTTTTTTAAATTTAATTTCCAGAAATTAAACATATGTTAATTAAATTAATTATTAATTCACCAGAGGCCTTTCACTGTCCTAAATCTATGTGCAATGTCCCTTGCAATTTTGGGTGCATCTGATGCAGTTCCAAGAAGCCCTCTCTTTGTAAATCCCACCACGTATAGACCATTTTTGCCTTTCCAACCGTGAGGAAAAGATGCTTTCGGAATTCCTTCTTCTGTAAAAAAATCGGAACCCTGTACAATCGCGTGCAACGTTATAAGTAAGAGTAACACTTGTATGCACGATGTAACTAATAATATTTAATAAAAATAACTAATAATGTTTATAAAAATGCTAATACTGATTAGGAATCGGTTGCATGTGGTGCAACTAATGTATACGAGACTTTATATACATCACATAAGTGTGGTCCATAAGGATGGAGATTTTTGTACCTATGAAATTAAATTAGTTTTACAATTAGACTAGCTAGCTAGCTCATTTATGAATATATTTTAATTTCAACAACTATTTACTACTTTTAATTAATGCTATATACTTAGATCAATTATTAGCAATATTCAATAGATGTAACATTTTGAGGTAGTAAAAGATAAGAAGTTCAACTTATCCATCAAGATTATTGGAGTTCAACTTTTGTGTAAGATTGATTAAGGGTGCATTATTATATATATTCAAATTAATTAATTTGATGAGAATGTATATATAATCATATATATTGGACCTAACCTTTTGACTCAATCTTCTACCCTAAAAAATTAAACCTACCATTTAAGGTATGATTTTTTTTTTTCCTTCTAGAAAGAGCACTTTATTTGGTATAATGCAGGTAAAAATTAAATAATTAATCAAGAATTGTTGTTATTTCACAATGATACATGCACCCAACAATTTTTTTTTAATCATCCAAACAAATTAAAAATGGTGTTGAAATATAAATAATATACCTTGAGCCAACTTGGCACATTGCTCTTGTACCCTGTGGCTAGTATTATGGAATCAAATTTTTTCTCTTGGCCATCCATGAATTTAGCTCCTGTTTTTGTTATCTCCCTCACACCTTTCATAATCTGTATACGTAATTATTGATCGATCGTGAAATGGAACGAGGGACTAAAGATAAAAATGTAATTTATTGTTATAAAGTTTAAAAGAATTAAGTTTACCTTAATTTTGCCAGATTTAATTTGTGAAAAGGCTCCAACGTCAAGGACGGGGGTCTTTCCGGTAGCGTTTTTTAGCTCGATGGGTCCGGTTTTGGGTCGCCGGATACCTAATCTCTCGGTTTTACCTAAGGCCAAGTTAGCGAGCACAATGAGGAACTTGTCCACTACACTTAGAGGCAACCACTTGAGAAGAGCCATAGCTATTGAAAATGTTGAAATTCCAAGTATTTCCCTTGGTAAAATATGAACCTGAAATAAAACACCAAACAACATTCACCCTATGTAATAACTTTAAATATAATTCATAATCAAAAGCTAGCTAGCGAAATTCTATAATAAAAGAGTTAGTATGACGTGCAACTATTTTACAACTAAGTAAAATAATTAATACTTAAAATAAAAAATTAATATCATTTAATATTAAATAAAATTACACACAAAATGGATATATGGTAAAACTAGTTTACATAAAAAAAAATGTATAAAAAGAGTGAGTCTCTTTGTACATCAGTGCAACTACACAATCATCTATTTCATTTCATTAAATATATAAAAACCAATTATATCTCACAACATTTTTTTTCTATTTTTCTTTATCTCAGTTATCTACTCCACATATTTTATGCTATATATATTCATTAATTTTTATGTAAAAAGACAAAAAAACGAGTAAGACATTATGCATTTGAAAAAAGAAATGAATATCTAAGAGAAGCCATAGTCTCCATGCCCCCTAAACCCATATATACACGTTTTGTGAAGGCAATAATGTCAGAGAATTGCAATTTCAAACAAAGTTTAGCAAGTAAAAAAGGGAAATTTATAAATTAAAATAGATAATAAAAATAAAAAATGTACTTACTGAATTTCTGACGACCATGTGAGGAATTGCATTATGTCTACAGAGATCTAAGCTAACTTCCATGCCCGAATTACCACACCCTATAACCAACACCCTTTTATTTCTAAACTCACCCCCTGATTTGTAATCACTCGTGTGAATCACGGGCCCTTCAAACCTCTCTATCCCCTGTATTTCCGGTATCACGGGCTCCGCATTCTCCCCCGTCGCCACCACCACCCACCTCGTGAAGTACACGCAGTCCTGGCTCTGCACTCTCCACAGCCCGACTGCGATATCGAACTCGGCCCGTGATACGGTTTGTCCGAACACGGGCTCGATGGCGAAGTGCTTGGCGTAGGACTCAATGTAGGAGATGAAGTGGTGCTTGGAGGGGTATTTTGGGACTTTTTGTGGGAAATTAAGGAGTGGGAGTTGGCAGAGGTGTTTGGGGAGGTGGAGTTTGAGACGGTCGTAGGTTTTTTCATGCCATAAGGAGGCTAAACACTCGTTTCGTTCGAGGATAAGGGATGATGAGACTCTGTTTTCGTGGAGGCATGCGGCCGCGGCAAGGCCCGAAGGCCCGGCACCAATGATTATGGGCCCGGGAATGATCTTGCACTTGAGTTGACGATGAGGAGGCATTTTTTGTGTTAGTTTGGAGTGTGGAAACAGAGAAAAGAAAGCGTGGGTTTTAAAAGGAATAGTGGAGAGGGGGGGAAAAGTGAAGTGAATATTGTGGAATGAGAATCAGTGTGCTTATCAAATCATCATAACTAGTCGTTTCACCCGTGTTTCTTTTGGGACTGACACGTTGGTCTCCCATTTTGTGTTAATTCGGAATTTTACAATTCAATTACACTCAAAATTTCAAAACAAACACACACAATCACTATTTATCGAAATTTCTGCATCCAAGATTTCCTCATTCTACATAATTTCAAAACAAATTTGGGTGTTAATTTTAAAGTGTGGATAAATAAATGATACTCTTATTTGAGTTGGTAAAATATTTTAAGGAATATGGAATGTTTATATAAAAGATTAAAGTTTGATGATGGAGATGAAGTAATACTTGTGGGTGGGTATTATTTTCTTTTTAAAAAATGAGAATTATAAAATTATATATACAAAAATGTGAATTATAAAAATGGATGGAGGAAAGTATATAGATGTTGAAAAAATAATTAAATTGAAGGTGAAACATATGAATCATACATTCATACTAGTACTGGGTTGGTTTTGATTTGGGTACGTGTTGAGGAGATTATTACAACATGTAAATGGAAGTATTGGTGCATATTCAAGAAAAAGAAAAAAGTTGAAGTGTTTCATATTTTTGTGATATTTTTTAAAAAGTTGAAGTGTTTTCATGTTTTTATGATATTTTTTTAAAATTTGAATAATACAAAACAGACAAAAATATTGTGCTTTACATTAGTCATAGAAATTTTAGAGTTTGCAGGTGTATATTGTTGGCCTTAAATTTATTATAATTAAAATATTAAATTTTTGTTTTGTTTTCCTATATACATTTATAGCTACCCATTTCCAACAATAATTTCTTGTATCTAGGTATTGATTTGAAATAAAAATAAGATACATTAATTTGGATGGTGAAGAAAATGAAAAAAACAATACTCCTTAATATACTACTCCCACCATCTCCAAGATGTAGTTCTATTTATTTTATATTATTTATTTATAAAATGTAGTCTTATACTTTCATATATTTTATAAAAATCATCTCTTTATTATTACTTTTCAACCATTATATAATTACTTAAATTATTATCAACTTTATTTACAAACAATCATTTTATTTATAATGAACATCATAATATCTTATAAATTTTTATTATTTTTTTCGTGTGAACGGAGAGTATTAAATATGGGTAATTGGTTTACTATTATGGAATTGAAATTACCTCCAACAACTCAAAATGATGAGAAATATTAACTTTAATCATAAAGTTTAAATCTCTCATCATTTGAACACATGAAAGAGTAAAAATACGGTATTGAGCAAATCAATAAATTATTACTCCTATTTTTTCTTGAAAATGAGCTCTCATTCCTATGAAAGCTTTTAGAAGACGGAGATTATTGATGACAACTGATCTATCATTGTGACTTGTGAAATAAGCGAATAATGAAAAACAAATTTATTTTTATGTAATTTGTGAAGAAACGAGAGCACCAATTTTTTTTTTTTTTTTTTTTTTTTTAAGTTTTGATAGCCGAAACTCGATTTTGACAAGCGAGTACACTTTTTTGGGTGAAAACGATGTTACGAGTTTTATTGTTTTTTGGTTGTTATTTTTGCGATTTTTAAATGTTTAGGGTTTTTGAAATTTCCTATTTTCGCACACTACAATTTTTCGTTTTTAGTGTCTTTTCAAACATTGTGGAGGCAGTTTTAAATATTTGAATATTATTGAAGAAGTGTTCTCGTTTTATCAAGATTCGAGTATTCTTTAAATCAATAATTCTTGTTGTTCGATCTTTTGATTCACACGCTGCATCAGCTATGGAGGCAACCTACCCCTTTGATTTTTATTTTTTTTCACTATACATTTATAAATTATTTTATACCTTCCATTTTTTGTACGAATTTCCCTCCTAAATTGAAAATTACCTAGTACAGTATTATGATTCAAAGATTTGTGCTTTGATATAATCATGTTATATAATAAAACATTAGATCGATTTTAGAAAAATATTTTCCGTAATTTTTTATTTTTTTTATAAAAATATTGGCGTATGTCTTTATCATAGGAATTTGCTCTGCTTTTTAAGGCTTTCTCGTACTCTGAGAATTTAGGCGGTATAATCAGTCAATATTACTTTGGGATTTTCACACACTCTTCTTTTCATCGTGTGGTCTTAAAATGTATTTTGCCCTTTATAAATAAATACTCACCCGTCCCATGATTATTTGTAATTTTTTTTTTTATTTGAACATCCCAAAATTATTTGCATATTCTTAATATATAAATACCCTACAAAATTAATATCCTCTCAACATTATTTTATTTTCAAAATTATCACACATTTTTTACATACGAAGTATATTTTACTTTACACATCATCGAATTCACCTAAAATACCCCTCATTTATATTACATCACCAACCACTAAATTCTCTTTTATTAAAAATTGTACCGATTAAGCCGTGCAAATAATTCCAGGACGGAGTGAGTAACTTTTTTAATACGGAGTATGTTTTTTGTAGATAAATAATTGTATTTTAGTTTTATTTATATATATTTTCTCTCTCAGTTTTATTATTATTTTAAATTTTAAAAATACTTATAATTTTTAACGTATCTTTGTTAATTAATTATTTGATCTCTCTCATTCTTATTTTAAAAAATACTTCTAAAATCATGAAATGTGGTAAGAAAATTACTAATTAATTAAGAATAAATTTGTTAATGCGTACTCTCCTTAATTTTATAAAAAAAGAATAAGCTAACAAACTATTTATTTATGAACGGAGTATATATATCTTTGAACTTTTCATAATTAAATTAATATAATGGATTATATATGTAGTGTGTATTTTAGTGACTCAATATTACAATGTTTTTGACACAGGTATAAGTTCATATATGCAGTGTGTATATTAATGACTCGATATTACAAGATACTATGTTTTTGCGATGAAGGAAAAAAAACCATTCATCAATTAATAAAAGTTCATATTGACCTTAAAAAAATAGGTGCTACATATTTACATTCATTTTTTTTTTTTTTTTTTGTATAATTTTACTTTAATACACAATGTCTAGATTACTCATATATAAATTATACACCCATTATTTTTACATATTTCAACCTTACTAAACAAAATTTGTACAATTTTCGACCAATATTACTAATAAGATGTACATTTATCGATTAATTTAATTGAAAATATGTTCTATTTTTGATCAATTTAATTGAAACAGTACAAAGAAATCAACTAACCAAGACCGAAATTTGAGGTCAAAGAAATAGCAAAACTCAAACCACAACCTCATACTTGTTGAATTCATGTGACATGAACTTAGTCAATTGTATTGATGAATAGTTTTTCATAGTTACTTCTCATAATTTTTAAAAGTGGTTTTCAAAGTGAAAATTTAATAACTCTTTTTTTTTTCAATAACTCACTTTAAAACCCAAACTTATTTGAAACCCACTTTCCGTGGATGGGAAAACGGGCCAACCCGTTTGACTATTCTAGAAGTTAGAATTGTCAAAATGAGTCTGTTGAGTCAATCCGTTTCGCCATAAAAATAAAAAAAAGAATTGGGCTCAAATTTTTTCAGCCCGTTAAGAAGCGGGTCTCGTTCCGCCATAAAAAAAAAAATGGATTGAACTCAACTTTTTTCAGTCCGTTAAAAAGCGGGTCTACAGGAACCGTTTCGTTTGACCGCGAGTTTTGACGGATTGGGAGCGGGTCAACCCACCAACCCGTCTTTTTTTAATGGGGGCATGTTATGCATAAGTTATGGTACATAAAATATAATACGGAGTATTAGTTTAAATAAAGTATAGTATTAGTTTAAATGAAGTATAGTATTAATTCACATATGGTATAATATTAGTTTAAATATTAAATAAAAATAAGTTATATGTATGTAACTGGTACACAAGAGTACAACTCATTCTATTATTATAATTAATTTAATATTATAGAAAAAAAATGTCATGTCTTTGAGAATTATTCAACAACTCAAAATCTAGTTGTTGCATGCAATTAACAACTAAGATTTAGAAGAAAAAAAATTAAGCACAATAAGTCTTTGTCTCGCATTATAAATTCGCGCTGCTCGCGCCACTTGTTTTAGTTCAAATGTCAGATGTCGACCTTCTAGTTATAGTTTCATTGTTAAATTTTAGATTATGATAATAGATTTAATAATGAGTGTGCAATAAGAGATAAATATTAAGAGACTTTAAATTTTGAAAATGAAGATAATTGTTGTGTTGAGATTCTGGCAGCCCGCCCCGTCAATTGACGGACTTGAGATTTTGACCCGTCCCGTCAGCCCATTTTAACAGCTCTACTAGAAGTATTTTTAGAGACTTAGAGCTAGGAGTGTTAAAAAAAACCCGGACCGGAAAAAAGACCGGAACCGGATCGACCGGTTAGTTCCCGGTCTCCGGTCCGGTAAATTTTGGATTCCGGTCTTCCGGTCCGGACCGGTTTGGACCGGAATTTTTTTTTATATTTTTTTACTAATTAACTCTCATTTATTTTTCAAAATCAAGTAATTGGTGAGAATGTGTTGAGATCTATTACATTTTTTGTAAATATATAATTTAACAAACATATTTAATTTATTTTTAGGGTCAAAAGATCATTAATAATAATGTAAAACAAATTCACATTGGCGTAGATTGATTTCAAATGAAGAGCAAACACTTTAATTTTCATACTCAAATTCATCAATCTTGTTCTTGCTTCCATAAACTTGAAAAAATATTATTATTATTTTTTTTTTAAAAAAAATCTGGTCCAACTGGTCCAAACCCGGACCAGACTAATTACGGTCTGGTCTCCGGTCCGCCCTTTAACTTCAATTCCGGTCCCGGTCCAAACCGGTCCAGGTCCGGTCCGATTTTGGACCGGTGCACACCCCTACTTAGAGCTGTTAAAATTGACTAAGTCCGTTGGGTCAGCCCGTCATGTCTATTAAAAATGTAGGTTGAGTTGAATAATATAAGCCCGTTTAAGATGTGGGTTCGTATGAGCTAGACCGTATGGATTGTGAATTTTGGCGGGTTGGTTTGCAAGCATTTTTTTTAAAGTTAAATGATTATTAAGTTAGGACTGTGACTGTGTGTGAGTAAAGACGTGATATTAAAAATTTATGATTCAATTCAATTTTAAATCAAGATACAAAATTACAGAATATTATACTAAGTAAATTAAAATTGAGATTTGAGAATGAGAATACACCGTTGTCGTCCATGTATTCACATGACTCAGAGAGATTTGATAATTAATGTAGGTTTGATTTTTCTTTTAACTTTCTTTTTATAAATGCATAATTATCATGAGTACATTGAAAGAGTATGTGTGATATGTGTATTCACAAATCGACAGTTGTTATTGATAGTTGAATTGATTTGACCATTAAACTTTCGCTGAATATTATATATTGATTCTGTCATTCTGAGAATAAGGATTTAATCAATATTTAGGTTTAAATTTAGTTCCATTGATTTGTCAATTAAAAAAAAAAAACCAGGTTTCCTCTTTAATTATAAGAGATTAAAATTATTCACGTGGTGAATTTAATTAAAAATTATTTGTACTTTTTTTTATAATAATTATTTATGTATTGTTTAAAATTTATTACAGTATAATAATAAATGTGAGAAAGTAAAAAATAAATATATTATGAAAAAGTATGTGAACTAGTCCGCAACCCGTCATGGGTTGGGTTGAATGTTTTTCAACTCGTCCCCACAGTGATCGGCCGTCAAAACCCGCAAAATGATGGATTGAAGTGGGTTATGGACCGCCCCGCCCCGTTAGCCAATTTTGACAGCTTTAACTATTGTACATTATTCAATTTTCAATTTTATTTATTAAATTTAAATTTAGGGGGCAAAGTTGGTATTCATTGTTGAAGAGGTTGTATAAAAACGGTGTCGTACATGCTTCCACCCCCCATTGCCATTGCTTCGAGAAATTTCGTCGGCGCTTCATCCCCCAGAGTACTCTCTCTCTCTTTCTCTCTCTGTTCGTAAGCTCTTCTTATCAACGCAAACGCAGAGTTGAAATCACATCTTTATTCTACTTTTTCATCAATTTATCTGATTAGTTTTCCCTTAATTGCAGGAACATAAACCGATTGAAAGGAATTAGGAAAATGGGGTCTGCAGGGAGAGAAGTGTCTATTTCACTGGATGGCGTGAGGGACAAGAATTTGATGCAACTGAAAAAGCTCAACACTGCTCTCTTCCCAGTTCGGTACAACGACAAATACTACGCGGACGCTCTCGCCTCCGGTGATTTTACCAAATTGGGTGTGTATTCCTTATTCAATCTCTTTTCCAGGTTTATCAATAAGTTTTTTCTTGATTGATGATGTTTTATTTGATGATGTGAATTGGTAAAGTACATTGAACACTTTATTGTTTCAATAGATATGTAATGTTCTGCTTTAACTGTGCTATAGAAATTGATTTAATTGTTGTTTATTATATTTGGTTAGAATTTAATGTTCACAAGTGCAATAAAACAGAGTTTTAATTTTCTTTTAAACCTAGGGGGTGGAGAACTGAGAGGTACTTCTTGTTTTGGGTTTTTCCTCTTGTTTCTGGTTTCATTTAGAAGTTCATTCTATTGATATCTGCGGTAATAGTGCAATCAGATTTCTGGTGAATTCTCTAGTAGGTAAATCAGAAAGTTTTGACTTCTTCATCTGTTATTAAATCATATTTCTGGTTCTGGACTTTGGCTATAAGTGAATACTATAAATTGATGATAACTTGCTTTGCAGTTATGTTATATTGGATATAAGGGTACTAGATAAAATGTTTCTTAGTGGTTTTAGTCATGGAATTTAACATTTCAATCAGACCAAGGAGTTTAACATGTTCAGACCAACCACACAACATCCTATGATCAAATTAAAAATTGCTCATATTCCTAACATTTTGCAGTTTGAAAGACTAAATCGGTATGTTAAAAGTCTTATTGGTACTGTAGACCAAGAACACAAAACCAATCCCTTCTAGGTGGTAGACATTTGAGTATATTACTTTTACAGACATGGTTCTGGTGCTTTATGCCATCCGACGAGAATTATAGTTATGCGTAAATCTAATGGTAAGGCAGTTAGTTTTTTTAATGATATTTGTACCAGCATCCAGTAGTTGACTAGTCCAAATTCATACACGACTTTTTATGTGCAAGAAGATAAGCAAAATCTCTATAAATTCTGGCTACTTAGCAAAATTGTAATGGGACAAAACCTCCATGAATTCAAGTTGCTTTTATAGTTAAAAAAATGTGTGTGCGTAACAGGACAGAGTTTTGGTGGGACTTGCAGTAGAAGAGAGGACAGTGTGAAACCAAATTTGAAATGTTGCATATTTTAGACACGTTAAAGGCTTGTCCTCTATTGGGGTCTATAGCTTCTGCTTTATGCTGGTCCTTTATTGGGGTCTATAGCTTCTGCTTTAGGCTGGTCCTTTTGGCTCGAGAGGAATGGCAGAACTTTTAAGAATAATGAGGAATCTTTAAGGAAGTGTGGATAGTTTTAAAGTTTCTGCTTTAAGCTGGTCCCTTTGGCTCAAGAGGAATGAAAGAACTTTTAAGAATATTTAGGAATCTTTAAGGAAATGTGAGGAGCTTTATAGTTTGATTTGCTTGGTGGGTCTCTAACTACAAGGACTTTAAGACATTTCTCCTTTCAGATTTAGTTGACTGGAATGGTATCATGCAGCTTGAATGTGCTCATCATTATAGGATGACTCGTCCTTTGTACTTTATATTTTTTGTCAATACAAGCTTGTTGTTTCCTAACTAAAAAAGGCTTTTTCTCTATATTTCATCATGCTCTATACATATATGTTTTTGAGAGTATGCTTACATCTGACTTTTGGATTATTCATCTTGTCAGCCTATTACTGCGACATTTGTGTTGGGTCTATTGCATGCCGTCTTGAGAAGAAGGAAAGTGGTGGTGTTCGTGTATACATAATGACATTGGGTGTTTTGGCTCCATATCGTGGGTTAGGCATTGGTAAGTCACCTTGTCTTTTTACATATATATATAACTTATGAAGAACTGTTTAAGAAGTGGGACATGTTCTTTTGATAAGTTCCTATGTTGGTACTAAATTTTCATCCAATGATAATTTCGAGGGCTTTTCATTGTTTTTATGAATCGTTTTTCCACTCTAAACTGGTTGTAACTGTGTAAAACACCAAGCTGTTTTCTGGTTTTAGATCAAATTGAAACTAAATTCTGATTGTTCTCCCTTAACTTTTTTTAAAAGACGGTCTTTCTATTTGTTTGTCCATTCCTGGATGTGGTGTAGGTACAAAGCTGTTGAATCACGTGCTTGATCTTTGTGCGAAGCAGAACATTGGGGAGATCTACTTGCACGTGCAGACAAACAACGACGATGCCATCAAATTCTACAAGAAATTTGGATTCGAAATCACAGATACGATCCAAAACTATTATGCGAATATCACTCCACCAGATTGCTACATTGTCACCAAGTTCATCACCCAATCTCCAACAAAGAAATGATGCCTTGAACTAGTTTACTGAATATTTATTCTGTTGCCCTGATCAAAAGTGAGTCGAATGAAGAACAACCAGTTTTGGGATCTGAAGACTGTCGGGTAATCATTCATTGTTCATCAGTAATGGTCGAAAGTGAGTCAAATGAAGTATAATTTATGTTTTTGTAGTGTGCAAGTGATTGTAACTTGCCTGAATTTTTCACTGTGTAAGAAAAAATGTCGCATTCCAATTTCAATTATTTAAAGATGCCGAGTTAAGAGTTTTGTTTCCAGTTAATTTAATTCTTGATTATTATTATTATAAGAATCTGGCTATTAACTAGCACAAATTTTGTGATTGATTGCACAAGTAGCTCAAAAAAAAAAAAAAAATGCTGTACATTCGGATATACTCTAAAACAATTTGGAGGGTGTTAATAGTATAGTAGAGCCCTTGCCGTAAAGGTATAATCGGGTCTGTACTTTGATTCGCAAACGACACGTGTTAATCAGAATATTAGAAAACGATTTCGTGTGAATTCTAAGTATCGACTTCACAACATACAGCAAAAAGTGCACGTGAAAATGTACAAAGCCTAACTAAGCCTAATACATTAGAACCCCTAAAACATGTGTTAATTGTAATAACAAAACGGTAGGGAAGGGAAGGGATAGTGAAGTAGTTTAGTCGGAGGACTTGTTGATGAGTGACTTATGGATGTGTGGGATCACACCACCACCAGCAATGGTTCCTTTAATAAGAGTGTCGAGTTCCTCATCACCACGTATGGCCAGCTGTAGATGTCGAGGTGTAATACGTTTCACTTTTAAATCCTTGCTGGCGTTTCCAGCCAACTCTAACACTTCAGCAGTAAGGTACTCTAAAATGGCTGCAGAGTAGACAGCAGCTGTAGCGCCAACTCTTCCATGAGCAGTAACTCGTGCCTTGAGGAGTCTATGAATACGTCCAACTGGGAACTATAGGAAAAAGCAAGAGTTTTGTCTCCATTGTTTACAAATTCATTATAAAAATGAAAGAGATTAAAATTTGCATTACATTCTTTGGTTCACAACATCAAGATTCAAGAATTGAAAGATCCTACTACAATCACATGTTTACAAATTCATAACGGCAGACCCCAAAACAGAAGAGATGGCTCATAGAGATACATTTCAAACACTATCAAACACAACTTTCCTACATCCATTTGTTTATTCATTGACAACATCAAGAGCACAAAAGACCAACAATATCTAGTAAATTAACAATCCATCATCAACAAACCCCAACGGGAAAGAGAATAATGCTCCGTCTAATACAGCTGCCCTACATTCTTGTTCATCCAAGATGGCATCAAACAACAATTCTATATATATAATAATCCATTTGCAAGGAATCTCTATTATCAAAACCAAATATGAATTAAAAAAAAGTCAAATCAACTAACAGAAAAGGCCTAAAACACAGTAGAAAGAAGATTGATTAGTTAGTTAATTAGGTCTTTCTTCATTTTGTTTTCCAAAAGCGTACTTCACCTTCCAGCTGTGAGAAATTGATCGAATATTGTTCTTCTTCACTAGTACCATTTACAGCATTTCATTGTCAAGATCGTAACACTACACTACATTATTATACTAATAAAGAAGGAATCTAAAGGAAATCACAAAAAAACGAAGCTAAGAAATCAAAAGAAACCTGAAGACCAGCGCGAGAAGAACGAGAGGTTGGCTTCTTCTTGTCCTTATCCTTCGAGGAGGCTGGGGCTTTGCCCGTTAGAAGCCCCTTCGCCCCTTTTCCCGACATAGCTTTTCTTCTTCTTCAGAGTTCAACAGAAAATTCAAATACTCAGTAGAAGAAGAAGAAGATAACCGACTACTTTCTCTCTCTCTCTCTCTCTCTTCGTAAATTGGGTGCTGTTAGGATTGAATTTTAACACCACGTTTGGACTCGGATATTACCATCTTCAGTTTTGGGAAAATTTGAATAAATGTCACGACGTTTATTTGATTTTTTTTTTATTATTAAAAAACGACATTCACTTATTAATAATTTGAAACAAAAATAAATCTCACTATACTTTTTGGATACTATGGTTTTTTTTTTATACAAAAAGGAAACTCTAAATAACATGATCATAATAGTACATGAGTTAACTCTCTAACCTATTGAGGGATCTCTACTTTAGTCCAAACGTGAGAAAGTGAAGAGGTGATATCAAACTTTGCCAATTTGTGAGCAATCATAGTGTTTTCCCTGGGGAGGTAGTGGATGTCAGCAATATCTCCATGTGAACCAGCAACTCGGTCCTCAATAATATCTTCGTTCGGTCAAAAAATAGTGTTTAGTGAGGTTTTTGGTTGCATCAACCGTCTCCATCGAGCCCGTAAAGATTTTTGTTGACTTGATGTTTAGGTTAAGAGCAGCCACAATACCTATCACTACTGCCTTTGCTTCTGCTCCAAGAACTGAGCCCGTGCTCGCAATCCTTTTGCATTCTGCTGCCAGGAGGTGATCCACTGGTGAAATGATACCATATCCTGTGCTATAGTGTCCCTTCTCGGTGTTGAAACAAGCATCAACGATCAGCTTGTTTCCATTGAATTCCCTGAAAGTACGTATGTGATCCCGGGCGCGATGTGGGGTGATAGGGGTTTGTTGAGGATACAGACCTCCTTGTAGTCTGATAGCATCGTCTCCACCCATTATGTTGAAAAGGCTGCGGTGGGGATCTTCCGCTTTTTGCTTGTGCTCGACGAGTGTTTACATGAGCATCTCTCCTTCCATAGAGCCCATAGGCGGAGGCCGAATATATTGAATTGTTCAGCGTACGTTTGAGAGTATGCTCCCCATAGAATTTCTCTCAAGGTCAAGTGTTTGCCTTTTTTCAATAACTGCTAAATCGTGTGTTCTTTCCAAACTCTTTTTTACTGCTGGGCAGAACACCAAGGTGTGTGCTTCGTCCGCATGATGGAAGCCACAAATGAAGCAATGCGGCTCAATCAGAACGCGGTGTTTTGAAGGTTTGCTTTTGTTTGGATGAAATTTTTGATCTTTGGTGGAAATTTAAGCCCCAAATAATGCTCCAACATCTGGTTTCATTCTCTGAACTTGAGGCTTCTTTGTTGGGTTGCTGAAAGCTCTGAGATGCCCTCGAAAGGTGATATCCGGACTTAACAATGCAGTTCCCTGGTTTCCCCCATTTCTAGTAGCGCGCGTCATGGCCACTCCGTGTGCCAATCGATATACTCTTTATGGCTTGCACCTCATACTGCAGGAAGTTATTTTGGAGTTTCTGGATATCCCATGTTTTTTTTAGATGTGATGAAGGAGGCCACCTTTGTATTGTTCTCGAAAGAAACTCTGGACGAGATCTTTCTACTCGCCAGCTTTGGGATCCAGGCATCCCAGCGGGTGTTGATTGAGCTTCCATAACCAATTTTCCATATCAGGCCCTCTTAGATTAGCGGTTTTCTCCAACACAAAGATTGTCAAATGTACGATGGGTTGTTTCCCACCGAGATCTCCATGATATCAATGTATTTGTAGTATCGTGCCTTTAGGATACGAGCCACTAGTGAGTCCTGGAATGCTATGAGTCTCCAGAGTTGCTTAGCAAGAAGAGTCTGGTTGAAGTCGACTAACCGTTTAAAACCCATTCCTCCTTGTTGCTTTTGTTGGCATAGGTTCGACCAGCTCTTCCAATGGATTTTTTATGTTTCATTGTTGGCCCCCCACCAGAATCTGGCACACATACGTTCCATCTCTTCACATAAGGTTGTTGGAATTCTAAGGCACTGCATTGCATGTGTGGGAATAGCTTGTATAATGGCTTTAATGAGGACTTCACGTCCCCCTTTCGAGAATTTTCGGATTTTCCAATCTTCTAACTGTTTTGCCACTCTGTCTCTAATATAACCAAACTTTTACTTTTGAGGGAGAATGTAGGTAGGCCCAGGTATACTTTGTGCCCTTGGCACACATCAATATGAAGACAGGTCTTCACCTTCTCTATGTTTTCTACCTTGATTTTAGCGCTGAATGTGATGGCAGATTTTTTAAAATTTACAAGCTGGCCCGAGGCTCTTTCGTAAGTGTTAAGGCAAGCTTTGATATGGTCACAATCTCCTTTGCCTGCTCGAAAGAAAACCAACTTGTCATCCGCAAAGAAGAGGTGGGAGATCATAGGAGCTCCACGGGCAACTGAGACCCCATGAATGTGGCCCTATGAGCATAATACGAAGAGGTACAAGGATAGGGGATCCCCTTGTCGAATACCTCTAGTTGGTACCACCTTTCTATGGATCAGGCATTCATTTTGAACGAGTAGGAAACTAATTGAATGCAGCGCATGATAGTCCTCGTCCATCGACTGTCAAATCCCATCTTTTCCGTAAGGGCCTCGAGGTATGACCATTCCACTCTATTATAAGCTTTGCTGTTATTGTTTTTTCTCAACCAGTGCATACATTCGAAACCGAGGATCACATTGTCTAAGATGAGGCACCCAAGGATGAAAACGCTCTGGTTTGATTCTATGATCTTGCCTAGAACATTTTTTAATATGTTAGTGAGAGCTCTAACCACAATTTTGTATGTCACACTGCAAAAGGCTAATAGGGCGGACTTCCTTCATATGAGTTATTTTTTATTATTTTTGGGATCAGAGATATTACCGTATCATTCCAAGAGGACAGATCACCCTACTCGTTCTACACTTAAAAGATGTTCTTGGTGATGTCCGAGCCTATCACTCCCCACGATCTTTGAAGGAAAAGAGCATTGAATCCATCCGGACCCGACGCTTTGGATGGGTGTATGTCAAACAAGGCCTGCCGAACATCTTCCTCAGTGAAGTCCGTTGTTAAAGTTGCATTCATATCGGCTGTAAACACTGGTTGGATAACAGTTAGGATCTGATCCAGGTCCGCTTGAGTGCTGTCAGTGGATGTGAACAAACTTGAGTAATTAATTGATGGTTGAAAGGTTTTGTAGGTATTGTAGGGTATTGTGTGGTACATTGTGAATAAAGTGATTGTTTGTGAATAAAATTGATGATAATTTGAGTAATTAATTGATGGTTGAAGGGTGATTGTTTTTATAAAGTGTATGAGACTACATTTTGTGGACGGAGAATATAAGACAAATGAGACTACATTTCGTAGACGAAGGGAGTATAAGATTTTAGAAATTTTATAATTATTTTAAAATAAAAAATATATAAAGGGAGTGTATTTTACATACTTAGAGGTGGAAATAACCGTTACACATTTAGTTGGAGTAATTTAATAGATGGCTTCCCGTAAAAAAAAAAAAAAAAAATTTAATAGATGGCTTAGGCCTATCTTAAAGTCATGGATTTGCCCCTCCACGAATGTTAGATGCACTCTCTCGATGCACGAACTTCTCTTAAAAAATAGATGAACTCTCTCTAAATTATTTATTATACTCTTTTTTTTAAAAAAATTGTATGATAAATGCACATCCGCTAAAATCCTAATTTCCCTTTTTCTTCCACAACCTTCTTCTTTCTCACACCATCCCAGCCGCCGCCCACCGCTCAAGCTCCTCCCTCCCCCCTTTTTTTCTTTTTTTAATTTCTACAACAAAGCAGCGGCAACGCCGCCCCCCTCGCCCAGCGACGATGCCGCTGCCCTGAACCCCACCCAAACATGTAGGTTTTCATTGTTGTCGACCGTAATGTTTATTTTCGACAATTTCTTATCGATTTTTTTTTAATTCTTTCGATAAAATGTTGTCGATAAGGGTGTTTTTCGTCGACAAACCAGTGTCGATCGACACTGATTTATTAAAAAAATGTATTCAAAATTTGTTTGTACGTCTGCCGTCGGAGGTGGAGTGATAACTGTCGGCGACGACAAAGACTGCTTCCCCTAAAATTAAGATTAAGGTTAGATTTTGTTTGAATTTTAAATAGAGGGTATTTATCTTGATATATTTTACTAAAATGACAAATTAAATATTTTACATGTATATTTAATTTAGAAATGATGGGAAATGCATCTAACATTCATGGAGGAGCATATAATCCACGCTTATCTTAAATTTGATAGTTTGGGTCCATAATTAATAAATTTAACTTAATTTCTTCTATTTTTAATTGAACAAAAATTAACTTCATTTATCTTTAAGGCTATATTTATTTTGGGCTTTAGGTGATTTAAAAAATCGGATTTTTGAAATTCTAGTTTTTTAAATTCTGATGAATACATATGAGTGTTTCTTTTGAATTTTGAAATAATGGAGGATTTAACTTTATGTCAAATCAAATTATAAGATGATATGAGTTTGTATTATTATACTATTGTTTGGTGAAATTATAATGATTAGTTGATTGTGTAATGATTGAATGTATTGTATTATTATAGTATTATTATATTATTGTTGAGAAAGATTATAATGATTGTAGTGATATTATATATATATATATAACTTTATATCAAATTAAGTGGATTTTGAAAATGGGTTGGTCTGCTATGGATTCGAGTGCATGTTGTGAACCCTAGTCCATGTTGCACTTTTCATTTCTGACTTACACTTTTTGGTAAATGGTGTTGCACTTTTCAATTATTAAACTGTATAATAATATTTTTAGTTATAGTGACTTACACTTTTTAGTAATATTGTGTTGTACTTTTCAGTTTAATAACTTACACTTTTCTTTAGACTATGGTGCACAACATGCACTCGAGTGCATACTAGACTTTACCTTTGAAAATTGATTTTTAAATTTTAGAGCAAAACGGATTTAGAATCTTGAAAACCAAAACCTAATTTTTAAAACTTAAAGTAAACATGTTCTAGTAGCCTAAGTCACAATTCCATTATCATGGGTTTGATTTTGGAAAGAAATGTTTAAAAATAAATCCTCACAGATTTTGCTCCGGTTAATTTCATCTCCACGAGCGCAGACAATCAAATTAGGATTGTTCTTCTCAAAATTCATAGGTTATTTTTATTTTTTTTATTATTTATATTTTATTACATCTCACTTAATAGATTAATTTCTTAATTATTTAAAACCATAATTGAGGATTAAAAGTTAATATTTTATCTGGACAATAAAAAGGTTTTTGGATTAAAAAAGAAAGAAAAGATAAAAGTCATTAGTTCACAAACCGAAATCAGAGGCCGAATTATCATCAAAAAATGATGCAACCCTAAATACGATCTAACAATAAAAGCGATAATAAATTCCAAAAAGTTAATATTTTCCCTGGTGCGGCAGTAAAACATGAAAATGTACGTAAAAAAATATCACAATTCCAAATTTTCAATCACATTAAAATATTTGGGTCAATTAAAGTTGTCAAAGTCTATTTTATGGTATGCATGAACTAAACGTAATTAACATATGTCTTTTGACTATGTCATGTCATGTCAAGTAGTCGCATGCACTCACAAGTTATAATAGACTAATAATTTCTAATTAAAAATATAATAAATTCTTAGTGTATGATTTTATGGATCATTGGTCATAAATGTACTACAACTTTATTTGTTTTTTTTCAACGTTAGTTTTTACTTTATTTGTTTATAGCTATTAAATTGCAAATTAATTTTTTTTAATAAACGAGTTCGCATGCACTTAATTGCATACAATAATCACGATGTAAAATTCGATCCAATTTCTATTAACAGAGTTTGATTATGGTTTTGAATACGAGAAATTTTTTAGTGCATAGTTTATGCTTTGATCCTTTTTCATATTTCATTTATATTCTACTATATAAATTATTAATATGTGTTGATAAGAATATACAATCCATTTGACATTTTTTTTATTGTTCATGTGCCATGTATTTATATCATAGAATACAAAGGGGTAACACCAAAAATGTTAAAGTTGATAGGATTTCAACGAAACAATATTCACCCTGGTATTTACACAAATTTGGGAGAGTAGGGTCTATTCAACACTGGGTGCACAATTAATAATATTCAATTAAAATAATGTAATAATATTCAATTAAAACAATATAATAATATTATTTTGTGAAAATAACTGATCCTGACCAACTATTCATTGAAAGCAACTAAAATTGTTTACTGCAAACAACTAATAATATTTAGTGAAAATAACTACGTACCCTTTAAAAAATGCAAGTGAGTGCATAGTGCACTTGATGCATACAGAACTTGTGAATTTGTATTATATTTTGATATTTTATTTCGTACTTCACTATTTTAATACATGAAACGTGTAATAAATATTTATTTAACACGTGTCACGTAATAGATGATCTAGATTCTGGTTTGGTATTTACATACTGAATATGAGGGGTTGGGTCAACATAAATTTCGTATTTCATTACTTGCAAAAGTCGGCGCTTAGACCTGTTTAGAGCCGTTTGCTTAATAATTTTTGACTATACACATTTTTTTAGACTTTTAAGTGTTGAAGTCCAATTTGAGCGATTGAGCATCATTTTTTTTAAGTGGAATCGACGTTTCGAATAAAATTCATGACTTTACCATGATGTATAACATTTATTTTAACTAAATTTTATTGTTTAAGGGCTGAAAACTATTTTATACATTTTTCTGCATTATAAAAAAGAAAAAAATTCTAGTCGACGCCCATTTTTCTGAAATTCACCTAACTATTTATTTTTTACTTGTACAATAAAAAATGAGTGATACTTATGTACAATTATTGCATCTATACAATTGAAATTGTACTACAATAAATTGGATTAATTGTTTAGTAAAAAATTAAATTGAGAATTTAAAAGGAAGCATGAAATTACATTTGTCATTATCTTATGGTATGTAAAAATGGGGAGCGGGTCTGCGGGTGGGAGTGGGAGTCCAATAGTATTATCTACACTGTGTCAGCCAAACTATAAATAATTTGTCTGTCAGTTACTCTCATAAATCACTCCCTATTTTCTTTACAATGTCAAAGATTTCAGTTACATTGAAAATGAGATTTTCCGGGTTTCGCTCATGATTTTCGATATTTCCTATGCGTCCATGTTTATCTATATCTTGCTACCGTTTTAGTGGAAAATTTCATTCAATTTTGGTCTGATTCCTTCTTCCTGCTCAATGGCGGCTGTTTCTTCTCCAAACCCTCTCAGGATCAATGCTCATCTCAATGAAGAATCGAGGTTTCTGTATCCGAAATTGGAGTTTTCGATTGTTAACTTCCCTTCGAATATGGAATTTTCACGACTCAATTTTAACCCAAGCTGGATGCGTCCTTGTACGTCCAAGGTAAATTGAAATCAAATAGTTCAGAGTTGTTCTATTTTGGTTTGATTAAGTTATGTTGACTGTTACACTTCATTTCTGTGAATTTCCTGAGTATTCTTTCGATGTGATTTGATTAATTTCTTTGCATCTATTTCCTTAATTTTTTTGGGGGGTGGTGGTTGGTGGAGGTAAAGACCACAATGAGGAATGAACTGCAAACGTGAATTTCTTCTTTTAGGTGATTTTGCGGTGATGTTATGTTTCATGATTTCAGTAAGACATATTAGACAAATTTGGAAAGAGTCTGAAATGTAGTTCATAAGCATGTCTATTGTTTCCTGACCTGAAATTGATAGGTTAGGTGATGATTAGTGAGGCTGGAATCATATTTGGCTGACTACAAGCATTGATTATTAATGATGCACAATTCCGTTTTGACAGAATGTATACAATTTCACCAAAATGATTAGTTGCTGCTTAACGACTTGATGACGTAGAATAACTTGTATGTTCATATACGTACTGTTTTCATGCCATTGTTTCCTTTAGATATTCCGTGGTTGACGTTTCTCTGCTGACGTAAATCAATCATGTTAATTAACTTATTTTGGAATATGACTTTTCTTGATGTAGCAATCTGGTAGTCGTGTACATCCTTCATCAAATGACGAAGGATCCAAGGATGAGAAGGCGGCCACACCCATTCTTGATACGATTGAAAATCCGATGCAGTTAAAAAATTTAACTCTGAAGGTTTAACCCTTTCTTAGACATTTGCTTTTACTTCGTGTTTGTAAATCTTGGACTTTGAAGCTCAAGTTATAATAACAAGTCTAATGGAACCAGTCTCATGCAGGAATTGAAGCAACTAGCTGATGATATTCAGACCGAGTTTTCCATCGTGGCAAAAACCGAAACTTCCTTCAGAGCCAGTCTATCTGTCGTAGAACTAACAGTTGCTATTCACCACGTGTTTAATGCCCCATCGGACATGATACTCTGGGATATGGAGGATCAAGTAAGATCATTTGTGCCATTAATGAATTTAGCTCGCGTTTACCATTTGATTGTACTATCTTGTAAATTATGTAGGCTATGACTCATTTGATGAAGAATGCGTAAAATAGTTATTTTGACCAAATTGATTGTACTTTTTTTTTTTTTTTTGCCTTTTATTTAAATAGACACATGCTCATAAGCTTCTCACTGGGAGGAGGCCCCTCGTGAATAAAGCTAGGGAGGTAGATGATCATTCGGTTTATACATGTCGTGGTGAGTATGATCCATTTGCAGCTGGGCATGGATGTAGCTGCATATCTTCTGGACTTGGTAAAACTTACATTTTCTCATCTCCTTGCAGCAGGATTGGTTTTTTGTTTACTTTTTCTATCGGTTTCATTAGTTTGGTCTTTATACAGGGATGGCAGTTGCACGGGATATCAAAGGAAATAAAAACCGTGTAGTTGCAGTGATCAGCAATGAAACAACCATGGCTGGCCAGGTTTATGAAGCTATGAGCAATGCGGGCTATCTGGATTCAAATATGGTTGTGATATTAAATGATAGACATCACGCCTTACATCCAAAGCTCGATCAAGCCCCAAAGGCATCAATTAATGCTTTATCTAGTTTCATAAGCAAGTTGCAGTCGAGCAAAATTTTCCGCAAGTTTAGAGAAGTTGCGAAGGTACCAATGCTTTTCACCCCTTTACAAATAATGTAACTATTCAAACATGAGTAACACTTGGGTGCACCGTGCAATTGGTGGACAACTAATAGTTTCTAATTCATTAACTAATACTACTCTTTAATAAAAAACTAATAATAACAAACTAATACTGTTTAGTGAAGTAACTAATACCTTTAAAAAATACACACCGTGCAACTGGTGTATACAAATATTTGCCTTCGAACATTGGTGATTTATTAATCTGTAAATTGTCTCAGGTTCTTACAAAAAGAGCTGGACGTGGGATGCATGAATGGGCCGCCAAAGTTGACGAGTATGCCCGTGGAATGGTGGGTCCCACAGGATCAACTCTTTTTGAGGAGCTCGGGTTGTACTATATTGGCCCTGTAGATGGACATAACATTGAAGACCTAGTTTGCGTCTTGCGTGAAGTGGCATCATTAGATTCAATGGGACCTGTTCTCGTTCATGTCATTACAAAGGATCGTGTAGTGGAATATGTTCCGGAGATTAAAATCCTAGACGAACACCAAAAAGGTTTGCTGTTTTTCTTGCTTTTTCCCATTAATAATCCAGTTTTTGTGACTCCTCTGTGCTTGGAAATGAACCATGAATTGGCTTACATTAGGTGTTACGTTTTATCAACATTCAATCAGGGGCATAACAGAAATTTCAAGTATTCCTCCGTGGTGTTTCTGAATATTGAGATACTAGTAGAAGAGATCCAACTTAGTAATGTAGAGTGCGAGTGCAGTTGATCCTCATAATACGTGGCACTTTTTTTGGGAGTTGATTCAGTATTCAGAAGCAAGATATCCCCATGTTTTGTGAAGAAATAGGTTGCATTGGGTTTACGTTAATGTCATGCATTAAATGAGCCTCTTTTTCTTTCAAATAGAGACTTTTTGTCTGCTTATTAGTTTGTGGCGTTGTAAATCCTGACTTGGATAATGTGGGGTTGGTTAGGCTGACTTAAAACTTTTCTCGGAGAGTCTTTAAGTGGATATAAGAAGGAATTAAATATGTATACATTGTATGTATTTCATTCTTAAATACAAATGAGAATATGTGTTTCCATTGAACACTTGGATGATGAACGATCCAGATAGCCGATTACACATACTGTGATGAAGACTTAATATGCTGTCTGATTCAAATTGTAAGTTAAATAAATTAATAGGCTAAGTTTTTTTCCCCTTTTAGTAGTAATATTGGAGTTTTATAACAGTCTGATTGGCTTGCTGATAACATCACAATCTGAAATTTACTAATGTTGCAACAAAGCACCTTTTTTGGGTTAATACTTATTTTCCCTTGTACGTGATGCTTTCCTTTCAATGACAGTTTGTTTCGAACTTGAGTCAGTTCCCATCAATCTTCGAATACCAACATATAGTGAACACTTTGCAAAGACTTTGATTAAAGAATCAGAAATCGACGAAGATATTGTGGTGGTCCATGCGGGGATGGGAATGGAATCATCGTTTCAATTATTGAAAGATAAATTGGGTGACAAATTTTTCGACGTTGGCATGGCCGAGCAGCACGCCGTCACGTTTTCTGCTGGGCTATCTTGTGGAGGATTGAAGCCCTTTTGTATAATTCCAGCAGCGTTTCTTCAGAGAGCATATGATCAGGTTCCAACCCTCTCGTCTCTAACACTTTTGCAAGGCAGAAATTTTATTTAGTGGAGCAATAGCATAAAAATGGAATAATATACTTCAACTCTGAAAAATAAAATAATTAACTAATAATGATTTTATATAATCAATGTATTAACTGAAATGCTATATTGCAACTTAACATTCGAAAGGGGTAAAGATAGACTAGTGTGTGCATGCGTGTGCTTGCATGGTGACCCTGAAATTTAATAAACTACCCCTAGTGTATTTTAAATTTCCAGGGTGGTCTGGTGTGCCCCGTGGCTCTATTTATGGTGCCTAGGATATATGAAGATTCGATTGCACACAAAAATGGTGTGATAGTTTGGATGCTCAGTCATCTATCTATTAAAAGTTCTCAAATCTAGATTCAATATGATTTAAGTTGGCTTGAAAATTCCTAATGAATAATGAACTTGTTGAACTATATCCTGATGCATATATTTTCTTCCTCATGGTTATCATAGGTAGTTCATGATGTAGACAGACAGAAGATTCCAGTGCGTTTTGCCATTACAAGTGCTGGATTGGTGGGGTCAGATGGGGCTGCTCATTCAGGAGCATTTGATGTAGCATTTATGTCGTGTTTGCCAAACATGATTGTGATGGCACCATCTGATGAGATCGAGCTTTCTCGTATGGTGGCTACTGCAGCCAACATTGATGACAGGCCAGTTTGCTTTCGCTATCCTAGAGGACAAATTATGTATATGGGCCCTTGTATGCTTCGTGGAGAACCCATTCAGGTAATTTTCTTGTGCTCTCTACGTCTTAACACGAGCCCATGCGGTGACATCTTATTGATTTTGGTACTAGTTACCTAATATGCCATTTTTATGACAATAATTGTGAAATTAATTGGATATATAGTGCATACCTTCTTTGCCAGAAGGTGGGGGCCATTCACACCCCAATTTCCTCTATATACACCTGACTCGGTCAAATCTACTCTAAAGGTCAAAAATGCCCCTCAAATGACTATATATTCTCCAAAATGCCCTTTTGCTTTATAGGGCTATATCTTTCATTTTACGATCGAAAACATTTTCTTAAGAAAATATAGGGGTTTTTTTAGGATATAAAGTCAATTGAGGGGTATGTTTGACTTTTTTGACCAAGTTGGGGGTGCGTTTAGAGGACACTGGGGTTGTGATTAGAGGAGGTTGGGGGTGTGAATAGCCTCACCCTTTGCCAAAGGTGAATATTGCTCAATCCTCTATATTAATTGAATGTTGTTTCATTCATTATCTACAATTCTACATTCTAGGGATTCTTGGTGCCCCCATCGCCTCTTATCTCCCCCCCCCCCCCCCCCCTCCCCACAACAACAATAGTCTTTTAATAACCGAACGTGTTATTATCATTAGATCGGTAGAGGACGACTCCTATTAGAGGGTGAACATGTTGCCCTGCTCGGCTACGGTTCTATGGTGAACAACTGCCTTAGAGCACATGCAATTCTTGCGAAGCATGGTCTACATGTTAGTGTTGCTGATGCAAGATTTTGCAAGCCACTCGACACGAGACTAGTGAGACTGTTATGCAAGAACCACAGTTTCCTGATTACGGTTGAGGAAGGCTCCGTTGGAGGATTTGGATCCCATGTTGCCCAATTCTTGGCTCTCGATGGTCTGCTTGATGCTGGAACTAAGGTATGTCACAAAAGTATTAAATGCCTACCGCAGATTAATTGTGCTTGCGATCATTACATATTTAATGTGCTACCAAATATTGAAAAACTGAATTATTGGGTCGTAGTTTTGGATCGCTTATCTGTTACAACACATGTTCTGAGTAGGGTAAACTGTGTTTTGTCATCTGAAACCATGCGTTTCTGTCTTACGTAAAATTAGTTTAAAATATGAAAGTACCTTTAAGAACAATTTAAGCTCGTTTCTTAAAGTATTGCTGCAGGTATTTACTGAAACGTTTCGATTCTTTGAATTTTCACTTTTTTCCGCCTACCATCAAATGTGTCCATGTTTTTTAAAGATCAAAAGTAAATACAATAGAGTCTACTTATGAATGATGAATTATAAATTAATTATCATGTTTGCATTACAGACATATATATAGATATAGATAGATGTATATTTGAACTTGTGATGAATAAATGATGCCATGTTTTGTGCTTGTTACAGCATTATGTTATTTTTGTCAGGTTATTGTGTGGAATTAGTTGAAATTTGTATTATTATTATTAGAATATCCATAAAGTATATACATACATATATATACATATATATAATATGGTTTTATATGGAGCCAATGGTTGGTTTCTTATGAAGCCTAACATCAACATAAAATACTTGTACATTGAACTCTATTAAAAAACCCACCGTCGGACTCCATATCATTACACATTAATCATGTAATTCGAGGGTTACACATGTGTAACGGAAAAAAAGTTTGCATGGTAAAGCACAACAAACACATATACTTGAGATGCAAAGCACAATTGATGTTATAAAATGAAACCCATTAATTTTGTCGAGACCAAAATTTTCATTTCCAACTCACCCGTTTGTCTTTTACAGTGGCGGCCCATCACCCTACCAGACAACTACATAGAGGGTGCACCACCAGATGATCAACTTGGTGCCGCGGGGTTGACTGGAAACCACATTGCTGCAACGGCGTTGAATCTGCTTGGGCGCACTCGTGATGCGCTTCAATTGATGATGATGCACTAGGTATCTTACTTGTATATATGGAATATGCATGTATCGTGCGTATAGAGGAACCAACCTTTTGTGCAGTGGCAAGAATATAGAGCTGTGTCTGTCTGTGTAAAAGACATAATAAACTGACGTACTGTTGATGAATATAAATTTATTTTCTTTTCAAAATTGATTGGTTATTACTGGGTTATGTGTGTAGTATACTTTTTAAGGTAAAATAATATTTTGAAGTTTAAATAGGGCATTTTTCGAAATAGTTTTTATAAAAATAAATATTATTTCATACTCTTAAAATGTTGTTTTCTTTTATGCGGAGCTAGCTTCTCTGTTTGGAATATTTGCAAAAATATATCTAATGTAAATTTTTTTTCAAATTTGATTCTTTGGCATCTTTCAGTATTTTTATCTACTTCTTCATTTTCTGTGTTTGATTTAAATCATAAATTACTAATGGGTGATGTTTTGTGCACAATAGCTATATGCTAAAGTTGGAGTTGTTAGAATGTACCAAAGAAATCGTGTGAATTCTGTACTCATTTGTTGTTGATATTACTATTAATTATAAATATGTTTGGAATAATGTGATATTGATTGCATACAATAATGTGTGAGGAATATTGCAAAAAAAAAGGGAAAAAAAAAGGTACTTGTGGGCACTTAAAGCATTACCTTAGATACAAGTAAGTTTTTAAAATAGTTTTGTTGTGCATTTTTAAACCTTTCAAGTATTTATGTTGAAAAATATATTTTCATGTTAATTGTTAATGTGAAACGTTTACAATATGTAGTAGACTCAATGATTTTAGAGTCTTCTCTCTAACAATTTGACAGTTTAATAACTACTTTGATTCCTACCTAACTATTCGTCTTCTAGTATTATCACTAGGCTGCACAGTTGCTAAACTTGTTGTTCAGGCTAACAATTTATTTAGGTTCAAATAAGCTCTTAATTTTCTTTTTTACAAATATGACCCTTATCTTTTTTAAAATTGAACAAGAAAACACTTCTATTAACATAAATGTATACTTATTTTCAAGTATTGTGATATATTTTCTAATTTAAAGAAGATTTTATTTTTGAAAAAAAAAATATTCATTTATATCTTGCCAACATAAAAAAAAATATTTTTAACAAACACAATTCAATCATACACAATAATAATATAATATTTCAATATCATTCACTTTTGCATATTAATTTGATATAAAATTAAATCTATTCTACTAAAAAAAATCTGAAAAGGACATAGATATATTACTACTGTTTATCAAAAATTAAGAAATTAATTTCCAAAGGCCATTTAAAATCACTAAAACTCAAAATGAACATAGCTTATAGACTTGTACACAAAGGTATATTTCAGGAACCTACATGTACATTTTCTTAAAAAAAAAATAAAAAATTAATTGTATATCACTCAGAATATGTCACTTCTTAAAAGTTGATAATAGAAAAGTGATAAATGACTACCACTAGTCACCAAAATATTACCACTTTGCAAAACCTACCACTTTTCCATTCAATTAGCAAAATTTTCATGTTGCAGTTATTAATCAAATAAAGCTCATGTATCACTTTTTACCTAATATGCTCGGGCATTACTTATTAATTTTATTTCAAAATTATAAAACATTTTTCACGTACACTTTTTTAATTAAAAAGTTATCACTTCTCAAAAAATAATAAAATTTTAATAAAAAGTTTAAACCTACCACTTTGTTCCAATGAATTTACACTTTTAAAATAGCACACTTTTTTTTTTAAAAAAAAGTTTAAAAAACAAAGTAATGAATAGAGATAGTTTTGTAAATTTTTATAAATAAAATAAAGAAAAAGATATATTGAGTGTAGACAAGTAATGTCATATGGATAAATATGTGTATATTCTAAAGAAAAATGTTTTGACGATGTTTCATTTTTTGGAGTGTGTAATTTATGTTGAAATATAGCATGTGTGCAAATTTCTATAGGACGAAAAGAGTGCTTCCTCCATCTGTCTCTATAAATTTGTGAAAAAGCTTATAAGCGTTTTTTTTTTAAAGTGACCCTTACTTTTTTCCTAAAATATTATCATTATTTTTACTTAAATTAGTACTCATTTTTCAACTTTGCTGATTAGTGGAATTAGCAGGAATCTTTATTAATGGGCTGAAACTAGAAAAAAGCGGGCCTGATATAAAGAAAGCCCAAAAATGTGGGCCTAATAATCAAAGTTTGGCGGAACTCCATGGGAGGAAATCCACATGCGATTTCTTGAGACGATTATTGATTTATAATTATTTTAATACTATATCGGCATATTACATGGGATGGTAAAAAAATATACTCCCTCCATCCATGAAAAGTAGGGACATGTGGATGGGGCACAAGTTTTAAGAAAATAGTAGATAAAGTAGATAAAGTAAGGGTATTATAGGGTATTGTGGGGTCCATTGTGAATAAAGTGATTGTTTAGGAATAAAGTTGATGGCAAATTGAGTAATTAAGTGATAGTTGAAGGGTGATAGTTTCCATAAAGTGTATGTGACTACATTTGATGGACAAAGAATATGTGTCAAATGGGACTACTTTTCGTGGACGGAGGGAGTATTATTTAATAATAGTTAATATAATTTAAAAAAAAAATTATATGTATGTATTTTTATATACTGTAGAAAAAAAAAATAGAGAAGGATGGAAAGAAAAATTAAAAATAATTTAAAAAATGCTTGATATTATAATTATAATTAAAAAATGAGAGAGGAGAAAATCAAAATTACAGAAATTAAAAGTTTGATAAAAATTCAAAATTAGTATATAAGAAAAGATTCCTTTGATTTAGTTTTATTTTTATGTCAATTTCCTAAAGTGGTCTACAATTTAAATGATTGTATACAAGTAGATCTCTTTCATATTTGAGTTTCTCAAATTTTGGAAACCACGCTATAAACATCGAAATTTTATTAAATCTTAATTTAATTTTAAAAATAAGATTATAAGAATATAAAATAGGATGGGCTAATAACACCCTATAAAATGTTATACCCACCCCAAATGTTAAACACACCCCATTAAAATTTAAAATTTAATTTTTATTACTATACACACTCCAATTATTTCCTATTTACCCTCCAACCCTCATAACTAATAAAAATTAACTAAATCTTTAAAAACATATCAAATTTAAAATTTAATTAACAGAAAAAAATTAATAATACAATAAAATTACGTACAAACGTTGAAAATATTTTAAAAAATCAGCTAAATTTTAAAAATTATTTAAAAATGGAACAATCAATTAAAAAATTAAGAAAATAATAATAATTAAATCTAAATAAAATCTGAAAAATAAATCAAATAAAAAAAATTAAGGATTAACTATTTTTTAAAATTAAATAAAATAATAAAGAAAAATCAACTCAATATTAAATTAAAAAATAAAATCTTTAAAAATTAAATAAAGCTAAATAAAATATAAAAATTTCAACTAAAATTTAAAAAATAATTAAATCAATTATATTTTTAATATTTATAATTAATTTAATTAATTCTTAAGATTTAGGTGATTTTTAATTTTTTAGATTTTATTTATCATTATTCGAATTCTTCATTTTAATTGATTTTTTAATTAATTATTTCTTACGATTTATTAAAAAGAATTACAAATTTATTTATTTTTATTTGATTTTTGAATTTTTTATTTGAATAACTTATTATTATTTTTTTTAAATATTTAATTTTTCAGATTATTTGATTTATTTAAATTAATTATTTTTTAAGATTTTATTAATCTTTTAATTACATTTTTAAGATTTTTCAATTTTTTTTAAAAAATTATCTTTAATTTGTATAAGAGTTACTTAGTCATTTTACAATTATCTATTTTTTTTTTTAAATTGATGGGGTGTGTATAACATGTTTTGGGGTGTTAGTAGTGGTACCCTATAAAATAATATCTCTAATTCAAGATTATCTCTTTCCTTTTTTTTTTTTTTTTTTTTTTTGAAAACTTATCTTTAATATTTTTAAATACCTCTTTCTTGTTCTCTAATTAATTTATATCTTATAAATAGACGAGTGAAAATAGGGAATAAGTTAATATATATAACAAAAAAACATGAATTTGTACTTAAGATAATACTCCTAGTTTATTTAAGATAATACTCCTAGTTTATTGGAAGAGGGGTTCTTTTAAAACTTACCAGTACAAAATTCATTCTCTTGTATGTTTAGTATGCATATGAGTCAGAAAAATTAATAAATATGGTTAAATTTAAGTAATATCACTAGTTGTATTCTAATTGAAATTTAACGATATATTTTATTTTATTTTATTTTTCAAAACCAGAGCTAGCCTCTATATGGCATGGCCCATAACCAATTTCATACGTAATATGCTCTTAACTTAATAATTTCACTTTGTCATGCAATTCATGTTTATAACTGCAATGCAGGTTTTAATATTTAAAATAAAAAAAATAGAGTTGCAGATCGATTCTGAAAACCATAGATTCGGGTGTGATTTAAGTTTGACCATATCCATAATGACATTTTTTATTAACTTTTTTTTTTTTGTTTGTTTGTTATTGTAAAGGGATTTATTTGTCACACATCAATGTGATCATTTATTTTATATATACCATCAAAATCATAAATTAAAAAAAAAATTCTAAACCCTAATGTCAGAAAAATGGTTTAAACTTAAAATTAATTTGACGAAAATACCTCAACTCGTTTCTTAGTACATCCCACAACTTGTTAAACATTATAATTGAAAAAGAAAAAATAAAATAAATTTATGAATTTTCTTTTTAAATTTTACAAGGTTATTGATGTTATGTTGAAATTTTCTATGTTATTCAGCAGACTGTTGCAGAGTGATTTAATGTGTTGTGTCCACTTATTTTAATATATTGTACATTTCAACACAACACATTAAAAGACAACTGAATAGTGCTGCACCTAGAATAAAGCACATCATGTTATTAAAGAAATATTGAAAAGTAGTTTTGTGAGAAATGAAATAAAATTTATGGAATTGTTAGTGGTGATGACATTAACTTTATATAATTAATATATTTAATAAAGTTTATCCCTATCCCTATATATATGCTAGAAAGTTTATTCCAGCACATGTATTTCTCTCACGAAAATGATATAGAGCCCACCAATTGTGCCCACCAGTTTTGCCCACCGCTATGTGGCATTACCACGTCAATAAATTCTTATTTATATTTAATTTAAACTTAATCTAATATCAATATTTTATTTTTTTATCCATATCAATATTTTAAAAAATCTTTTTTTATATTTAATTTAATATTATCTCTATCAAATTACGCTAACTAACGCCATAAATCTTTTCTCAAATCTTTCCATCACCATTAATTTTTTCTCAAATCTTATATGTGGCGTGAGTTTAATGTAATATTAATATATTATCAAATCTTAATTGAATCTTAGGGTTTACGGTTTTAGGGTTTAGGATTTTAGGGGTTTAGGGTTTAGGGGGTTTAGGGTTTAGGGGTTTAGGGGTTTAGGGTTTAGGGGTTTAGGGTTTTAGGGTTTATGAGTTTAGAGGTTTAGAGTTATGTAAATTAATGTAGTCATTTTTACGGAAATGATATAGATATAAGATGGTGATAGAAAAGATTTAAGAAAAGATTAATGGGTTAGTTACGCATAAAATAAAATATTGATATAAGATTTGAGAAAAAATTAATGGTGATGGAAAGATTTGAGAAAAGATTTATGGCGTTAGTTACGCATAAAATAAAATATTGATATAAGATTTGAGAAAAAATTAATGGTGATGGAAAGATTTGAGAAAAGATTTATGTGGTTAGTTAGCGTAATTTGATAGAGATAATATTAAATTAAATATAAAAAAAGATTTTTTAAAATATTGATATGGATAAAAAAATAAAATATTGATATTAGATTAAGTTTAAATTAAATATAAATAAGAATTTATTGACGTGGTAATGCCACATAGGCGGTGGGCAAAACTGGTGGGCACAATTGGTGGGCTCTATATCATTTCCGATTTCTCTCATTAATCTTACATGTGTTATTCTCTCATCAATTTCTACACATGTAAATTTCTTTATTTGTTTATTTAATATACATATTTATTCATATTTGACTTGAATTATAGTATATTTAAAGATACATGCATTGAGGTTATTTATCTTTCAATTAAAATCTCATGTAATATTTTATTTGCGTTTTACATCTTTCAATGCAAATTAATTAATAATAATTTTTAATGTATAGTATAGAATTTTAGAGGAATTAATTAAGAGTATATAAGAAGTCATTAATTTTTTTAATATGTATATGTGACATAAATTTTAAACAGGAATGAGTAATAGTTATCATTATATTTAATTTAATAATTTTCATTAAAATTAATATGTTTATTTGTCTTCTATTTAATATTTTAATTATTTTATTTTATTTTATTGGATAATAGTAATTAGAATCAATTGTCGAAAAAATTAATACAATAAAAATATGTATAATTAATAATATTAATGTTTAATTAAGACATCTGGTGAAATACGTAAGTGCAGGTTGAATTGTATGATATTAGGAATATTTATTTTGATCGACGGCTTGACTAGCTAAATATGTGGTTCATAAAATAAATTCTAAACTACTTTTCAATATTTCTTTAATAACATGATGTGATTTATTCTAGGTGTAGCATTGTCTTTTAATGTGTTGTATTGAAATGTACAATATATTAAAATATGTGGACACAACACATTAAATCACTCTGCAACAGTCTGCTGAATAACATAGAAAATTTCAACATAACTTGTAAAATTTAAAAAGAAAATTCATAAATTTATTTTATTTTTTCTTTTTCAATTATAATGTTTAACAAGTTGTGGGATGTACTAAGAAACGAGTTGAGGTATTTTCGTCAAATTAATTTTAAGTTTAAACCATTTTTTTGAAACAAATCTAGAAGATCTTCAAAACCATAAACCTTGACCATGACAAATAACGTCCACCCCTCCTTATAGCCTATAGGGTCCTCATTTTGTTTAAGGCTGTGTTTGGAATAGGGAATTTGATTTGAAAAACAAATGAAAGGATTTAAAAATAGATGAATTTCAAATGAAATGGTTATAAAGAAAATTTAAAAATCCTCATAAAATATATAGATCAAATCCTCCATTCAAATGGTGTCTAAATTTATTTTAAACTATAAGTTCTTTTTAACAATTACTCCGTAATTGTTAAAAATATTCACATTTAATATACTTCAATAGTGTAAAAAATACCATTAACTTTCATTCTTTCACACTGAAGAGGAATTTTTTTTAGTTCTATAAATTTGAAACATTCTAAAATAAATAGTTTCAACTTTCAATTTTAATCATTTATATTTTAAAGGAATTAAAATCGATAAGTTTGATGTCACATATATTAAAAAAATTGAACTAAAAAAAATATTCATATTTAATATACTTCAATAGTCTAAAAAAGACAGTTAACTTTCATTCTTTCACACAAACAAATAAAATCATCATTTATTATAATTAAAATTCCAAATATTACCTTTAAATTTTTGGATATACCCTTATTTATTAAATATACAATGAAAAAAAAAATGGTACTTCCGAAATAACTTTCACATGTGGATGTGTAAATTAAAAAAGTACTCCTAATGAGTAAAATTTCAAGGAATAATTATGTAAATTTTTATGTATAAAGTAAAAAAAAAAAAAGTGTGAAAATTATTATGAGAGAAGTATTTCAATATGCATTAAGTAAGGGTATTTCAGACTAAGTATTCACCTCTAAAAAGGAAAATAAATTACTCCCTCACTATAAGTTTCCCTTTCTTTGAGATTTTTGTTTAAGGAATATAATAAAATAATAGGATGGTGTGAGAGAAAATAATAGATGAATATGAGATAAAGTAAGATAAAATAATAAATAAAGTAAAAGTGATGTGATTAAGAGAGAAAAAATAATTTGTCAAAAATGGAATGAGAAATAAAAAAAGAAAAGTGAGAAATTTACCGTGGAACGGAGGGAGTATAATTTAAGATAAACAAACATAAAAAGGTTGACTATTTTATTTTTTAAACAAGGGGAGTGAGTATTCATCATTTTAAATGAAATCATTGTTGTTTTTGGATTCAATAAATAAGGGTAGAATTTTGTAATAAAACTCAAAATTTCAAATTTAATAAATTACTACTCCTATGTTTTATTGGTGGGTACCTCCCTAGTTTGACTTATTACAAAAAATTAACATTTTATTTTGAAAAAGAACATTAAACATTTAAAAGTTCTATTATAACCTTACTTAATTAGGGTTCATATTTTTCAATGCATTAAAAATGAATTTGAAAAATACTAGTACGATTTTATTGGTAAACAAAGCTATATAATTGGAAAATGTAAAACAGAAACAAGTCTATATAATTGAATAGGACTAATTTTTAGCTGTATCCAGCCAGCCTATTGAAATTGAATTTTTTTTTTTGGTAATTTGTTGAAAAGGCAAAAAATATATGATGATTTTGACCAAGTATTTTGTAGTGCCAAAAAAGGTCTGTTCACGTAACACTGCTCTGCAGATTCACCATAACCGCGTTTTCCTATAAACACTCACTCCTCTTCTTCATCTTCATTTATCGATTCATATATATATATATATACACATATACATACATGCAATTTTCTCTTTCTCTCTCTTATAGCTTCTTCAATGTCACCAACTACTGACGAGAGAAAGTAGGAGAAAACACAGGGAAATTAATTAACAAACTGTTCTACAGATTGACGAATTATCGGATTCACTCTCATCTTCTCCGGCGGTGCTCTTGCCTGCCGGAAAAATAAGGATTCTAATATATACCAAATCTTCTTATTTTTATTCGTATTGCAGACTTTTTACCGATTAGCATTAGTGTTATTGTTATTATTATATCGAATCTGACCGACCGAGGGCTTGTGTTCTTCGTTCGTTGCGAGGTTCGTTTTTTTAATTGTCGATTTATTTTTTTAATTACATGTCAAGGTATTATGACGATTCATGCAGTTTATTTCTTATTGAATCGTGAATGTTGTTGCTCTAGTGACAAAGTTGATATACTGTGTTGATTTGTTTTTTTCCAGAATTTCCCCTTTTTTGCATCTATTCAGTGCAATAAGTTTATTAGATTGGTGATTATGATATAGACGATACATAATTCATTTTTTGTAATCAACATGAATCATGCGCAGAGATCGTTGAAATCTCATTGATATGGAGAGAGAGAGAGAGAGATTTGATGTAGATTATGCTGTTTATTTGATTGGTTAATTCACCATTCACGAGAAGACCTTTCTTCTTTGTGCTATCCTCTACTATTGCTTTAGTATTAAGTTTCAAAGTATGAAATTATCATCAGCTGTTCTGTTTTCATCACTCTATTTTAACTGTTTCTTTGTCTCGATTGATAGCCAGTGCAATGGATAGCCTAAGAACTCCATTTAAAGGAATTCGTGATGATTTTAAAGGGAGGATTGCTTGCTACAAAAGGGACTGGCTTGATTCATGTAGCTCTGGAGCAATGTGCGTTGTTCCTTCTTCCCCTCTTTCTTATTGAAAAATAATCCTTAAAAAACCAAAATCGAAAGCTTATCATTGTTTCCATTCATCGTTTCAGGATTTTAGCCCCTGCAGCATACATTTTCTTTGCTTCTGCTATTCCTGTAATCTCCTTTGGCGAGCAATTGAGTCGAGAAACAGGTGACTCACTCAATTTAACGTGAAAAGAAAAGAAAAAAACCCAGTTTACAAGTAATTTGATTTGATTTGATGTTATTTTCTTGTGTATTAGATGGGAGCTTGAGCCCAGCTGAGACACTTCTTTCCACTGCTATCTGTGGGGTTATCCACTCGATTTTTGGTGGACAGCCATTGTTGATTCTTGGAGTAGCAGAACCTACCATTATCATGTACACATACTTATATCAATTTGCTCAGAAGAGTATAGGAAAAGAACTCTACTTAGCCTGGGCTGCCTGGTAATAAGCACACCTAATTTCGTCTTTTCCTTTACAAATTCATCCTGTTTTAGAATTTAAGTTGAACATCATTTCTTGCACATAGGGTCTGTGTCTGGACCGCGCTGATGCTGTTTATCCTTGCTATATTCAATGCTTGCAACATCATTACTCGATTCACAAGGATAGCTGGTGAACTCTTTGGCATGTTGATCTCTGTTCTCTTCATTCAGGAGGCCATCAAGGTTCTATATATTCCTCTTCTTCTTATGCAAAAATGAACTATATATGTTTGTTTGCAACTAGTAAAAAATCGAATAACAGGGGGTGGTGAGTGAATTCAACGTCCCAAAAGGTGAAAACGCGGAAAAACATCAGTTCCAATTTCAGTGGCTTTATACAAATGGATTGCTCTCAGTTATATTCTCATTCGGCGTGCTCATAACTTCCCTGAAGAGCAGAAAAGCTAGGTCGTGGCGTTATGGTACAGGTACAGGAAGTTTACTGCATAGATAAGATAAAGTCATATTAATCGAATTTTAGTTGAATCTTGATGTCTTTCTTGTTTTTCAATAGGTTTTATGAGGAGCTTTGTTGCAGACTATGGTGTTCCGTTGATGGTTATTTTGTGGACCGCATTATCCTACTGTGTGCCTCGAAAAGTTCCTTCTGAAGTTCCGAGAAGGCTGATCGCTTCTCTTCCGTGGGATTCTGAATCATTGAGCCACTGGACAGTGATTAAGGTAGTAAGAAAATGATAATGTATGAACATTGATCATCTTCTTATGTTGGATTTCATGATTTTTCAGGATATGGGAAAGATTCCCGTGGCGCATATCTTCGCTGCAATCATACCAGCGGTGATGATCGCTGGTTTATACTTCTTCGATCACAGTGTAGCTTCGCAAATGGCACAACCGAAGGAATTCAATCTGAAGAATCCGCCTGCTTACCATTATGACATTCTATTGCTGGGTGTGATGGTATATGGTTTTTTAAGTTGTCTTAGAATTATGATCAAGAAAATGACTGAAAAATAAACTAGTAATTTACTTTGGAAATTCCAGACTTTGATTTGTGGTTTACTTGGACTTCCTCCTTCAAATGGTGTACTTCCACAATCTCCTATGCATACTAGGAGTCTTGCAGTTCTTAAAAAACAGGTGATTGATTCTTGTGCGCGATTTTTCAATTGTTATATGTCGTTTCTGAGTGAATATTTTCTCTGTGTTTAGATGATACGGAAAAAAATGGTGAAACGAGCAAAAGAGGGGATGAAACAGAACGCGACCAACTCAGAGATATACGGAAGAATGCATGCTGTGTTTGTTGAGATGGACAAATCTCCATCCGTAAGCATGCAGCCATCTTTTGTTCCATTCTTCAATTCATTTACATACATTTAAATAAAAAAAAAAAAAACTCATCTTTGAGATTGATGCAGCATAGTGTAGACAAAGAACTGGCAGATTTGAAAGAAGCTGTGTTAAAACATGACGATGAAGAGGACAAATTTGACCCAGAAAAGTACATTGATCTCCACTTGCCTGTTAGAGTAAACGAGCAAAGGGTAACCAACTTTCTGCAATCGATGCTCGTGGGATTTGCAGTTTGTGCTATGCCTGTGATTAAGATGATTCCAACATCTGTTCTTTGGGGCTACTTTGCCTACATGGCTATCGACAGCCTTCCTGGCAATCAGTTCTGGGAAAGGATTCTGTTGCTCTTTGTTCCACCTAATCGTCGTTTCAAAGTCATCGAAGTGTTCCATGCTTCGTTTGTGGAATCAGTCCCGTTCAAATACATTGCCCTGTTTACGCTCTTTCAGTTTGCGTATCTATTGATCTGCTTCGGGATTACGTGGATTCCCATTGCTGGAATACTCTTTCCATTACCCTTCTTCCTTTTGGTAAGCATAAGACAGCACATTTTGCCTAGGGTTTTTCCACCTCATCATCTTCAGAAACTGGATGCTGCTGAGTATGAAGAGGTTATAGGACATTCGCATAGGTCTAAGAATCGTCACGAGCAGGTATGTTTTTTCTGATAATGATAATGATAATGATGATCACATGACTAATTAGTGAGTGTTGTTGAATAGGATGGAGAGACTGATACAGATGGGGAAGATATGTCTCCGGATGTATCGTCTGCTGAGTTATTAGACGAGATGACGACTCGTAGAGGTGAAGTAAAGCGCAGATCAATGAGCTTCAGCGAAAGGCCATCATTTCATGTTAGTATCATTTTAGTTGGTTGAGATTTTTTGTGCAGTGAAGTTATCATCAACTTATGTAATTCTGCTGCTGCTGCATTGTGTTGTTACAGGTTATTCCTGATGAATCGCCGAGGTGTTAAGGAAATCTGCTCGAGAAATAAGATTGAGAGTTGGTTGTGTTTCGTTTTGATCGATTGAATAAATTCATGGATCAAAAGAATTACATGATCGCCCAGGTTGCTTAGACAAAAATAGTTGTATACTTAGAGATTAGGAAACTAGAGACGTGGATTATGGTATTTCTCTTTTTTGAAATGGTAGTAGAATGGATCTGATTTCAATCAATCGTACAGACATTTGTTAAATGTTACAAAAAGAATGCTACTCCTATCTATCCATCTACCTATATTTGTACCTGAATGGAATGGATCTAACTACAAACTCGTACATACATTTGTTAAGACCAGACCAGACCATTCTAATCTACATAAAGAATGTTACATTTGTACAGTTGAAAAACCAAACTAGACGAGCAACAGATGATTGCCGTCTCTTATCACACCCAAGTCTTCAATCCAGGCTCCATCTTTCGTAACAACTTTCGTAGCCACCAAACCAAACTTCTTGTAACCCATATCCACCAGCTCTTGAACAGAATCCGGCAAAAGCACCACCCGTCCATCCCCCTCTCCACAACGTACAAACACTCTAACCCTATTTATTGCCCTCGCAGTATCTACGCTTGGATATGTTGTACACATCCCCCCTTCACAATATACAATACAACATACTTGAATTAATATGTTTTTTCCAGAATTTTCTCAAGTCCCTTGTATATATAATCCATAGTCCCATCAACAGCATAAATTACAAAGATAGCTAGAATAATTTAGTACAATATGAATTTATTGTAATTTAAATCAAAATGAATTTCATTTCTAACTTTTATTGTATTGTTGGGGTATGATTTTTAAAACCTTTTTGTTTGGTTTATATAATAGTTATTTCATCATCATCATCATATTTTGAACATAATTAGTTCTAGTACGATGAATAACTAGATTTTTTAATGCATTTTCCTATGTAATCAAATTTAACTTTGGTAAATATGAAAGACCTCATTTAATTTACAAATTAATAAAATTTCATGATCCCGACATATTAATTTGAAGGGTTCTACTGTAAGTCCTAATCATCAAGTAATATAATAAGGTTGTATTGAGAAATTTGTTTGTAAATTTACCTTCACTTCGTTTAAGGCCAGTTGTGATGATCCCAGCAAGCGAATTCCGAAAATCACTCGCTGCGAATGTTAGGTGGCTTTCGGTCCTGAAGCTAGCCTCCGGGGGATACGGTGATCTGTCTTCTTCTTCTTCTTCGCCTTCTTTCATTGAATACTTTTTAAGGTAAGGCGGTTCTTGTATCTCGGGAGGTAAACTCAAGCTCTTTTCAAGTTTCTTCTGGTTTTGAAACAAGGCGTTGAGCTCCTCGTGGCCTTGATGTTCAGCCAATGCTCGTGCTGTCCAGCCATGTTTGTCTTCCATGTCTATATCAGCTCCCTCTTTGATTAACAACTTTATGATTTCGATGCTATCTTCACATACAGCTTTGTGAAGGGCTGTGGTTCCACTGCCACTGACGGCTGTAATGTCCCCACCATACTTGATGATTTCTTTGAGTAGGTCTATGTTGTTTTGCTCAGTGGCAAAGATTGCAAACCGACCAACGTCACCTGAAGATAATGTAGCATTGTTGTCAATGAGTGATTTAATCACCGCCTCGTGCTTCCCCAACATTGCATCCCATAGTGGAACATTTCCTTCATAATCTGCAGAAATTTGTCAACAAGAAGACAAACACTTATATCAACTTGCCCAATAAACTACAAATGGATCATGTATACAAGGTTTTTTTAGACCCATTTTTGTAAAGGAAGTGTGCAATCTGAAACCTATCAGTCTAGAAAACAGAAAAGTAAAAAAAATCCTTGTCTAGTGTTAAGGTGAAAGATAATTAAAACCAAGAGGTGTAGTACCTCTTATGTTAGTGTCTGCTCCGTAATCTATTAGAAGAAGTACGCATTCTGCACTTCCATTTGATGCTGCAACATGCTGCACAAAAATATTATAAGGTCTTTACTCGGAAAACTGCACGTTTATAATAAATACATAAAGGTCTAATAGGACTTTGGGACATGATCATGCAATTTTGGTCAAACATAGCCATGATGAAAGGCCATTAGAGTGCAATTTTCGCCAATTGATTTGTACGTATATACAACAGCTAAATGTACTTGACCAAAAAGCAAAAGATTTGCAAAGTTTTGGGTATTAGGTCTACAAGAAATGGGCATACCAAAGCACTGCGTCCATTGCTGTCCAATTCATTAGGGTCCAACCCTTTTTTTAACATACGGTGCAACAATAGATCATCCTGTCTGGCAGCTGCAAAGCATAAGGTGAGAGGCATATCCATCCTCCCATGAGCCAGCATGTGCTCTGTATCACGCAAAATCTCTTTCATCATCGGGTCTTCGTGCTCTTTCAGATGCTACACAAAAAAAAAACCCCAACGGAAACAGCAACCATAATCAAATGGCATGTAAAACAACTCTGCGAAATTAGCACAAATTTACCTGGAGAAGATTGCTCATGATTACAGCCCCATCACCAATATTAGCTTGAAGAATATTCAGAAGTGAAGAGCGGCTCAACCGCAGGAGCTGACACAATCGTGTCGTTCGAACAGTAACAACTTGTGGCCTATAGCAAAGAACGCCTATTTCACCGCAAACAGTCCCTGCTTTGCTAATCACCTAAACACATACCATTATCAACATTATCCATTACCTGTTTCCCCTTCAACTATGTAATCAGACTCTGATAAAGTCTTACTCACCTTTTGCATCCCCCCTTTTTCTGAAATAAACTCCTGTCACCAAGGAAACAGTATCAGAAAGCCAAAAATGTTGTGAAAATACTCACAAAATGCAGAGAGAAAGAGATAGAGTACCACTGCCCCATTAACCAAAATGTATAGATCTGTCGGTGCCTCGTTTTGTAATATTACATCGTCCTTAGGGGGGAAATACTCAGCCTTCATCTCGGAGACCTGCAAGATAAAATCATCAATAATAAAATCAAATTAATCTAGTTCAACCAAGAGTATCAAGTAACAGAAAAGATCAAATAGTTAACAACGGGACATGGGATATTTTGGATTAAACAAAATAAAACTAGCAGAGGTTGTATCTAATCATGACTACCAATGTTTGTTATTTAACTTCTTTTCTTAAACATAATAAACACTAGCAGAAATGAATGAAGAAATGACGGCCATTACCAGTTGAAGGAGTAGGTCATCTGATACCCCTTGGAACAAATACACCTTCTCAACGAGTGGGCAGAATAGAAATTTCATTATATTTGAACGAATTGCTTTAGGGAGTGCATCGAGAGTTTCTCGTTGTTGCAATCCTTCTGAATCAGTTCTGTACGTAAGGCTAAAGTGAGATATCATCTGTTCTTCCATACGAGAAGGGAGAAGGTTCCTTTTCGCAAAGCTTGAAGCAGCATTAATAGTTTCTCTCTACAGAAAAGATATGTAAAACAAAATCTTGAGTGGCAACAGCAGATATATAAATAACAACAAACAAACAAACAAAAAAATCTGAAATCAAAACAAGAGTGAGAACTAAATTTGAACTTTTGATGAATGAACATACTCAGAAATCTACTAAATTTTAGAAATAACTATATACAATCAATTCTATCTCCTCCCACTTTAATATATTTAAATCATAACTCACATCGTCCAATTATTACAATCACACCGAACAACAATATAATAATACAACACCATTCACTCTTACACATTAATTTGACATGTAATTAATCTCACCCTACTCAAAATTCTAAAATAAGCACACACCTTACTATTTATCAGATTTTAAAATCCACAACGGTTTTTAAAAACCACTTAAACCCCAAAACAAACATCACCCAAGGGACTGAAGAAACTTGAGACGAAATCCATACTTACAAACTTCCGAGTTCTGATGGTAGATTGAACAATCAAGTTGGTCATGTTTCCTATGATATAGGAATTTAGGCCAAGGTTGAAAAACATGTAGAAAATGCTGAATATCATTTCCATTTGGTTTACAGGATGGTAGTCCCCGTAGCCTACTGTTGTGGCAGTGACAACGGACCAGTAAATAGATATAACATATCGCTTAAATATAGGCTCGTCGTGAAAATTTTCTATTACAGAACCAATCCACGTATCTTTTGGGTCTGCGTGTGCATCAGCAAGAAGATAAAACATACAAGCAGCCAAGTGAACCACAAAAAGAACTACCTACAGAGGAAAGCAAGATTTATTAGATACATCATAATTCTTGCACTAAACAGACTAACAATATGTCTCTTTGAAAACTTACACTTGTAAGTTTTACACCTCGAATAAAAATATAGTTCACGTTCTTGTCCTTCTCCAATCTGCAGTATATCATGGGGAGTATGGAAAGATTAAGGAACAAGTCTAAGCTTGAACTTATTCCATGGATTCTACCAGAATATAATCGTACCTTGCAAACATTGCACTGACTCTTCTGAGACGCCAGAGACGAAGCATACTTAAATATCCATTGGATCCAAAAACATCAGGCAAAACTCTTCGTGCAAGTTCGGAGGGTAATGAGGATATTACATCAAGGATAAACCAGGTTTTTATATATCTCATAGCAATTTCCCTTCGGTCATCAATAAGAACATAAGTTGATTTGTCTTGGTAGGCAACAAAGAATGTTAGGATGATGTCAATGGCAAAAAATGCATTGATAATATTGTCAATGAGGAGGAGAGGTCCACCAAGGCCTACACTGAAACCAAATTCAAAAGGACCCACCCATGCTGTGTAGAAGACCAGTATTATCAAGAAAGCCTCCCAAGCTCTGCAACGCATACATAATAATATTCATAAATTTTTTTTGAATAAGCAAACCAAAAATAGTACTCCGTAGTTGATATATTTCACAATCACAACTCAACAGCTGACCAAAAATGCAATCGAGCAATCATTAGGAAGAATTTGAAGTTTTCATAACATGAATTTGTTCCATGGAATATAAATAACTAAGGAATTTGTTGATTCGCAACATGAATTTTTCGAAAGAGAAAAGAGAAATAAAGTGAAATTTGATTTGACATACTTGTAACGGGGATCCAAGGAAGAGATAAGAAAGGGACGAAGCTTGGCCTTGCGAGTGGAGATAGCGCCAAGAGCTGGGAGAATACCACTTGAAACGCTATGAATGCTTCTATCATCTCTGGAAGCTCTTTCAATTTCGCTCTCTATTTCGGAAATTTGGCTCATAGACCCCCTCGATTTTGAAAATTCCAAAAAGCTTATCCCCGCCATGATCACTCTCCCCAATCCCAATTTCTTGTACCTTGTCGTGAATCAATGGAGGACATTTTTGGAGGTTTGTCGTCTCAGCATCATCATCATCATCATAGCGGTAGCGGTAGGGGTAGGGGTGTGCATGGAATTAACAGAAAAGGCATTTGCCCTTTCTGTTGTTATGCACGCCATCAATATGTGTATGCTCTTCTCCACCCTCATTATCATATATACCAACAATGCTTTGAGAGATGGAGGTTAAACAACTTTTTTTCAACTCCAAATTTATTTTATTCAATCTACCTCAACTAATTTTTTTTTTAAAGATAAATTTTTGTATGTAATTGTATACATGCACCTGGTGATTCGAATATATTTTTAATTGTATAATTGGATTTTTGACTCCTCATATTAAAATTATGATGCAAATGAATGCAGACAAGTGTGAGTTCTTTGTTACATAATAAAAGAGCAAATAATTGTGGGACGAATGAAGTATTATATAACTTTGTTGTAAAAGTCGTCACTATTCACACTATTTTATCTTCACCCTTCAACTATCACTTATTTACTCAAATTGACAATCATTTTATCTATAAATGGACCCACAACATCCCATCATACCCCCAACTTATCTATTTTATACATAAACTAATCAATATTCATTAAAAACTGTGCCCGAAGAAATTGACATTATAAAATTGGACGGAGGGAGTATCTTTTAAGAGGTGAAAACAACATTTTTATATTTTTCGGTATTATTTTTGTAAATTTTATTTTCTTCATGTGTCTTTTTGTAATTTTCTGTTTTTATTGAATTAGAATGTCGTATTTATTACTTAAAAATTTACAGATAAAATATTTAAAAATAAATAAATTAGGCAGCCGACCAGGCTATTATTTAACTATCGATTTTCAACTTCATCAACATGGTATACAGATACCGATTAAATGAGTGTGAATTTAATTCCATTTATATGGCTTGTCCATTTCATGAGGAATCTTGACCGAATCCATTAGCAGATATTTCGTTTGTTGAAGTATAGCCTAAATCATGTATACAACTCATGCAAACTCTAAAACCTAATCTTGCATGAATGACTCACATGTAACTAAATAGATTCTAGAACTAGAAGAAGAGTAGTTTAGTTTCTTGTTAGGCTAACAACTAGTTGTTAGATAGAAGGCTCTAGAAGATGAGTCCTCTATATATATTGTACAAACTACACATTACAAGCTAAGTTGAATATACACAAATTTAACATGGTATCAGAGCCTTTTCCTCTGATTTTGTTTAGCATTTTGCAAATCCTACTCTTCTTCACACTCTCTTTCACATCTTCATCCAACCACTTTCGTAACTGCTTTGTTCTTCACTTTTTCCTTCACATCTTCATCCAATATCTACAGTAACTGCCTTGTTCTTCTTATTTTCTTCACATCTTCATTCGATAACTGCTCTGTTTATGTGTATTCTTCAAATCTTCATCCAAATACTGTTGTAACCATCGATCTTATCACATTCAACTTCCGATCTTCCTCTTCCGCTATACTCTGATCTTCTATCATCTTCTCATAGCAAATTCTTCAACTCCAGCTCCTAATCTACCTCGATTCATCACTCTTTCCATTCGATTGGATAATGATAACTATCATTTTTGGAGAAATCAGGTTCTAGCCTCTGTTCGTGCTCATTGTTTTGAGGATGTACTCCTCTGCAAAGCAGTTCCAACTAATCTGACTGAGTCAACTTCAGACTCGATTTCTTGGCAACGCAGGGATCAATTTCTTCTTAGCTGGTTGCTAAGCTCAGTTTCTGATACGATGCTCGGTCACGTGAGCATGTGTGAGCATTCGTTTCAGTTATGGTTGGTATTTGAATCACTGTTCCAGTCTCAATCTGGTGCTAAAGCTATGATTCTTCGATTGCAACTTCAAACTCTACAGAAAGGCGATCTAAGCATTGATGCATTCATACTGAAGATGAGATCCATTGCTGATGGCTTGCATCATGCTGGGCACTTGATCAAGGAGGCAGAGTTAGTTTTGTATATACTTGGTGGTCTAGGTGTTGAATATGATGCAGTGGTGGTTAATCTTACTACTAGAGGCACTATACCATCTCTACCAGAAGTACAGTCGATATTGCAAGCCTATGAGGTGAGATTGATATCTCATAACTCTCATTCAATTCAGCTCTCTGGAGGCAACATCTTGAATCCACCAGCTAATGTTGTTTCTCGAGATCATGGAGCAAATACTAGAAATGCTAGCAAAGGCAGAGTGTATCCAAAGCCTAGAGTGGTTTGTCAGCTATGTGGCAGGAAATATCATGTGGCAGCCAAGTGTTACAAAAGGTTTGATCAAGCCTTCAATGGTCTTGAAAATTCTCAATCCAGATCTCACTCATCCACCACACGTCCCTCTCCACCTTTTCAAGCTCATCTGACTCAATACAACTCACATACTCCATATCAAACTTATCCTCCATCCCAATCTGTTCATAACTACTCCTATGCTGCTCCCTCACATATTGCTCCTTCACACATTGCTCTCATCAACCACATGGATCATGGTGCCTCCTCTTCCAACACTGCTTACACTCCTCAGAACTCCACCTGGTGTGTTGATAGTGGAGCAACACATCATGTAACATCTCAACTAGCCAATCTTCAACTCAACTCTCCATACCAAGGTATGAAATCTCTTGTGGTAGGAAATGGTGAGTCTACTCCTATACTACATACTGGTTCTCTTGCTATACCAGTTCATGGTGCATCATCTTCTCTAGTCATGAACAATGTCTTACATGTGCCTGCAATTACTAGAAATCTTATGAGTATATCTCAGTTTCTCAAGGATAATGATGTTATTATTGTCTTCTATGCTGACTGTTGTCTTGTTAAGGATCTCAAGTCCAGCAAGATTCTCTTGAGAGGGGTGCTTAAAGATGGTCTATACATACTGGATTTTGGAAGCTTAAACTCCCATCAGAACTCAAGCTATCACTGGAATAAAGATGGTGTATCTGCTGCTACTGTCAATAAGACTAGTTATGATGATGATGTTGTTAGGAAAAATAAGTCCATTTGGAGTTTATGGCATTGTAGATTGGGACATCCAGGTAATTCAGCTCTCTCTACTGTTTTGAGAAGTTTGAATATTCATTGTAAGGAGTCTCATGTTACTTTCTGTGATGAATGTAATCTTGGCAAACTTCATATGAAACATTTCTCATCTATTCAACATCACACTTCTCATGCCTTTGAGTTAATACACATGGATGTTTGGGGGCCTGCTTCTTGCTTATCTATTGAAGGTTATAAATATTATCTGTCATTAGTTGATGATTACACAAGGTTTGTATGAGTGTTTCCTCTTGTGGCAAAATTTGGGGTGGTTAATGTGTTTACACAATATATGAAAACAGTAGAAAGGTTATTTGGGGTGTCAATCAAAGCCATTCAACATGACATGGGCATTGAGTTTCTCCTTGTAGATAAATTGGTTAAGTCTCTTGGCATTCAAGTTCGGTTGTCTTGTGCTTACACTCACCCTCAGAATGGATTGGTTGAAAGAAAACATCAGCATATAACTGAGTTTGGCTTAACTATGCTTGCTAAATCTAAGCTTTCCATGGCATTTTGGTGGCATGCCTTCTCAACTGCAGCATATGTAATCAACATGCTGCCTACCCCAGTTCTTTAGCAACACACTCCATTTGAATCACTGTATAACAGATCACCAGATTATCATTCTCTCAGGGTATTTGGTTGTGCATGCTTCCCCTTCCTTAGGCCTTACAACTCTTCTAAGCTACAATTCAGAAGCTCAAAGTGCATCTTCTTGGGGTACAGCCCTTCTCACAAAGGTTACAAATGCCTTCATGAATCTGGAAAAATCTTTATATCAGCATTAGTTCAGTTTAATGAAGAAGAATTTCCTCATTTCACTTCTACCACCAATCCACACTCTCCCCATACTTCCTCTCCCAACTTCTCAGCTCAAATACCAGCAGATCTTCATTATCATCCTCCCATAGCCACTCCTCATACATCAGCTCATGACTCAGCATCTCTTCATTTCACACCCTCCTCCTCAAATTCTCCCATCAACAATTCTCCTGCATCCTCTCATGCTCATGACAGTCCCTCTTCAAACTCTACCAGATATATGCTTCCTCCTTCTTCTCCTATATCCACTTGTTTATCTCCAGCATCTATAAACCCAACAGCCATCCCTCCACATCACTCTATGCAGACAAGATCAAAGTCTGGAATTTTTAAGCCAAAAGCTCTCATATCTACACTGCCAATCCCTGAACCTACTAGTGTTACAGAAGCTGTTCAAAATCCTAAGTGGAAGTCTGCTATGCAGTTAGAGTATGATGCATTAATTCAGAATGACACATGGACATTGGTACCCCCTTCATCTGATATTCACCCCATCACTACTAAGTGGCTGTTCAGGGTTAAATACAACAAAGATGGTTCAGTTGAAAGGTTTAAAGCTAGGTTGGTAGCTAGAGGGTTTCAACAACAAGCTGGTGTAGACTACTTCAACACATTTAGTCCTGTGATCAAGCCAGTTACACTACGCATTGTATTCACTCTTGCTGTCTCCAAAGGGTGGGTTATTCAACAAGTTGATATCAACAATGCATTCCTCAAAGGTGTTCTACATGAAACAGTCTACATTGCTCAACCTGAAGGATTTATTGATACTCAGCACCCTCATCATGTATGCAAACTGCAAAAGGCATTGTATGGCCTCAAGCAAGCCCCTAAGGCCTGGTATGACACTCTCAAGAACTTCTTGATGCAGCAAGGGTTTACACACTCCTCATCTGATCACTACCTATTCCATAGATTTCTGTATGGAAATACAACTCTTTTACTTGTGTATGTGGATGACATACTCATAACTGGTGATGATTCTGCACTAGTACAATCTCTCATTGATGATCTTCACTCTCAGTTTTCCCTCAAGCATATAGGGGAAATCAACTACTTCTTGGGCATTGAAGCTCATTCCACCTCTTCTCACATCAAACTCACACTGTCCAAATATGCCACAGATATCATTGCCAAAGCCAATCTTTCTGACTCCAAACCTTGTCCTTCTCCCATATGTCCCTCTACCAAACTTTCTATTTCTGATAGCCCTCCTTTTGACAAACCTACACTTTACAGAAGCATAGTTGGGGCTCTTCAGTATCTCACCCTAACCAGACCTGATATCTCATTCAGTGTGAACAAGCTATCTCAGTTTTTGCAAAGTCCTACACAAAATCAATGGAGAGCATGTAAGAGGGTACTTAGATATCTTAAAGGCTCTCTTACTCATGGTATTTCTTTTTTTTCCAGTTTCAGATTACAGGTTGCAGGGGTTTGTGGATGCTGATTATGCTTCTAGCATTGATGATAGGCGCAGTACTTCAGGTTTTTGTATCACTCTTGGCAGGAACTTGATCTCTTGGAGCTCCCGCAAGCAATCTGTGGTAGCTCGCAGCAGCACGGAGGCTGAATACAGGGCCCTAGCACTTGCCACTACAGACATCTTATGGATTGCTAGCATCTGCAAGGAATTACACATTCCCATCTCTACTCCAGGTCTGTTGTGGTGTGACAATCAAGGGGCCATAACACTTGCTTTCAGCCCAGCATTCCACTCTCGCACAAAACACATTGAAGTAGATGTTCACTTCCTAAGAGAAAAGGTGCAAGATGGCTTTCTTGACATACGATTCATCTCATCTGAAGATCAACCAGCAGATCTTCTAACTAAGGCATTAGCTCCAGCTCGCTTCTCACATCTTTGCACCTGGTTTGCTCTTTCATCGACAGGTGGTCCAAATTCTTCCGGGGCATGTTGAAGTATAGCCTAAATCATGTATACAACTCATGCAAACCCTAAAACCTAATCTTGCATGAATGACTCATATGTAACTAAATAGATTCTAGTACTAGAAGAAGAGTAGTTTAGTTTCTTGTTAGGCTAACAACTAGTTGTTAGATAGAAGACTCTAGAAGATGAGTCATCTATATATATTGTACAAACTACACATTACAAGCTAAGTTGAATATACACAAATTTAACATCGTTCATTAGTACAGAATTCCGCTGTAATCGTGTTCACTAATCTTAGAATTGAAATGCATTAACATTAAAATAAAAATAGAAAACTTAATGTTACTAATTAGGGGGCTTTTTTAATTAATTATTAATGTTTGAAAATAAATTTAATTATATATTGGTGTTTACTGTTAGTTTAATAAAATAAGCTAGAGCGTTGTTAGAAAGGGCGCTCTTGCTTCAGGAGTGACACAACTGACATGCTACAGATGGTTGTTTGAAATGGCAGGAAGGAGCGCCCTTACTACTAGCGCCCCCTGCCATCTTCTGCACACTTCCACTGACACCTCTCTATTAGATAAACAAAGACCTCATTTTTAACAAAATAAAAGGTCCCTCCTTAGCTTAGCAGTTTTCTTCCTTGTTAAGGTAGGTTAGCATTTTGTTTAATACTCCCTCCGTCCGCCTATAAGTTTTCCATTTTACCATTTTGATATGTTCGTTTATAAGTTTCCTATACTTTTTTTGGTAAGTATTTTTTCTTACACTTCACTTTATATCTTACTTTTTCTCTCTATTTCTCTCCCCTCTCAATCACATTACTTGTAATATATCTATTATTTAATCACTTTTCTTAATTTTTATGTCAAAAAGTAACGTCAAGCTTATAGGCGGACGGAGGGAGTATTTAATTTGTAGGATAATTAAATTTATTTTCTACTAATATAAAGAATTATAATTATAATTTATGCTTTAGTATTATAATTTTTTTTTTGTTAATCTATGTCGATAAATTTTAAAAAAATATAGATAAAAATTATAATACTCTATGAATTTTGTTGGATTTTTCTAAAAAAAATATAAATAAATTACACTATTTAAAATCAAACACTATTAAAAATTATAATAGTGTAATTTATTTATATTTTTTTAGGAGAATATTTTGAGGGTGGAGTTTATAAATGTTTTTCATTTTAAGGGTGAGAAAGTTATTTTGGAACGTCCAAAACAAAGTGTGAAAGTAACTGGGGGAGTAATATATAATGTTATTTTATGATATTTATCTATATTTTTTTAAAATTTATCGACATAGATTAACAAAAAAAAAATTATAATACTAAAGCATAAATTAAAATGTGAATAAAAAAATTATAATACTAAAGCATAATACTAATTAGGTTTGAGGCAAAATGTGAATAAAAATTTAATGATAATTTTAAAAATAATTAATATTGTAAATGTATTATTTTTATATTAAAAGTATGTAAATAATTTTAAAATGGATAAAAATAAAAATGTACAAATAATCGTGAAATCGATGAAGTAGCTCCCAGTTTAAATTTATTAAAGGTGCCCCTAAATGTATCTCCGAATAGAAGAATAACATATTATTCTCTCCCTCCATAGTCTCATTTGTTTTATATTCTCCGTTTATAAAATGTATTAGTTTTATACATTTTATGAAAACCATCATCCTTTAACTATTACTTAATTACTCAAATTTTCATCAACTTTATTTATAAACAACAATCACTTTATTCACAATGACCCACAATACATTTACATGTTTGATAGTAAAGGCTGATTAAATTAGATTAGGATGATATCTAAATTTTTTAAATTTTAAAGTATAATCTATCAAAATTATAAAATTGAGATAAAATTAATCTACATTTAATCTAAGATGTTAAACATGGTCCTACTCTATCTACTTGTTCCTTAAAAAGTTAAAATATGTATTGCACTCGAATGAGACTATATTTGGTAGATGGAGTATTAAATTTTGCAAAACAAGTCCCATATTTTGACCACTATATCCTTTCGAATTTAAAAATAAATTGAACTTCCCTTTCTCTCATTATACATTATTCAAATTTCAAAGCACGAAAGAATGGAAGAGAAGGATAAATTAATATTTGGTCAACAAGATGAACAATTCGAAAACATAAATGTTATATGTATAAAACTTGAATGTTAATGATTTGATTCTACTGTATAGGAAGATGTGAATCGTGTTAACTATACAATTTCATTGAGAGTAGACAAGTCTTCTGAATTTATCAAAATAGTTGAGTGATTTAGTCATCTCAGTCGATGGGTCATCTCGTCTGATCTTATGGAGTAAAGTCAGTAAACTCACCTGAGTTTAGATTAAGACATTTGGACTTATATTAACTGAGTCAAGACCATAATAACTGAGGTCAAGTCAACTGATAGTCAAATCAGCTCAGACAAACCAAAGTCATCTAATTCTGTTGCGCTTTTCAAAAACTAATAAAGAAGCGGTTAATTCGTTGCATAACGGTTAAGAGTCGGTAATTAGTAGTTCATTGAGCATTATTCGTGTATAGATACAACTCATTTGTATAGGAAATAGTTGGATCATTCATTCATAAAGTGTTGTAATATGTAACTTTGATTCATACATAGTGAAGAAGTGTCTCTATCCTCCGTGGACGTAGATCTTACGATCGAACCACATAAAATCTTGTGTGTTTGAGTTTGTTCTTCGTTTCATTTCATTTGATTGTTCTCGTGAGTATCTTGAGGTATTTAATTGTTTTGTACTTTGAGAACAAAAACATAACAATTGGCGTCGTTTGTGAAAGAATGTAACCTCAAGATTCATGATGTGTTCAACAAAAATGGAAGTGGAGAGATTTACAGGTAAGAATGACTTTGCTTTATGAAAAACAAAGATGAAGGCACTACTGAATCTATTGTCCCACCATGAATTGAAAGATGTTCTAGTTCATATTGACTGTGCTACATTTGATACAAACAAAGCAAAAAAAAAAAAAAAAGAAAAGATGATGGAAAAGGTTTAATTTTTTTTCCTAAATAATAATTCTAAAATTAAAAAGAGTAGAGTGTAATAAATTTTAATTACGAATAATTTTTTTAAAAAACATTTATGAATTTATAAATCATTTTATCATAATTAATTATTACAAATTTAAAATTAAATAAAAGAAAATAAAGTTGATAAATATACTTACACTCCTGTGTGTGTGCTACATTTTTTTTTTTTTTTGACTCACTCAATTTTTTTTACTTAAAAAAAAGTAATACTAGAAAATAATGACATTATTAAGATATTTTATGTAAAAATAATATTCAACCATTTAAAATTTTGTGCTATTAAATTTTATTTAAATAAAATTTGTCTCAATTTATATAAGTACACTATCTCATACTACATTTTTCCATTCAAATTAGACGACTATTTACAATATTTACGATTTAAAAGTTATTTTTCACTTTTTTCTGCTTCGAAAAAAGAAGAAGTTATTTTTCACTTTCTTAATGTTAATCAATCACTCCTCAATATCCTTAAACTTAAACGCATTAAAAAAAAATAGTAATAGCCTTCACTATCTAATGTATATCTAATGTAGGGTATAACAAGGATAATATTTTTTTTTGTGGGTGCATGAATTTAAAGTGTCTCCATTTTTTAAATAGGTGGAATCACATGAATACACTTATAATCTTTTATTATTAATTTTATATAAAATTTACATCGGTTTTCAATTTTTTATGGATATGGATATTAGATATCAATATTTTTATCAATATATTCGTAAATTTAAGATATAGTTATTTTCATCCATATATTTTTAGGGTTGGTCTGCTATGCACTCGAGTGCATGTTATGCACCCTAGTCCATGTTGCACTTTTCAATTTTACTGACTTACACTTTTTGGTAAATGGTGTTACACTTTTCAATAATGATATTTTTATTCTTGATTGTGATACATTCAAAAAAAAAAAATGTAAGGGTGAGTCTCTTGTGCACTCAAGTACACCGTGTACTTGAGTTCACCTTGATCAGTGAATCTTTTCATTTATAATAACATATACACTTTTCATTAATATATAACTTACACTTTTCTTTAATATAACATACATTTTTCAGTTATAATAACACACACTTTTCATTAATATAACGTACACTTTTAAGTTATATTATCATACACTTTTCAGTTATAATAACGTACACTTTTTAGTACACTTTTCAGTTATAATAACATACATTTTTTTTATTAATATAACATACACTTTTTAGTTATAATAACATATAGGAGTACTTTTTATTAAAAAAAAAAAGATGCACTTTTCAATATAATAATATACACTTTTTTAAAAAAAAATTGAATTTTTTTTTTCAAAATTTGACCATTGACCGGTCAAGGTCCACTCAGGTACACGGTGTACTTGAGTGCAGATGTGAATTTGGCAAAATGTATATTATGGGACGGAATGAGTAATGTTTTACTCTCCAATTTGTTGGAGATTTTTATTTTTTACAAAAAAATTGAAAGTTCGGGTCCTGACATGGAAAATTCAAAAGTGCAATATCAAAATGCAATTAGTGACAAACATAAAGTGATTTTCTTGCAATTTGTCCATAGTTTGGGTATGCATAGGCATATAAATTGGTAAAGAATTTCCTCTTGACTGGAAAATTGCTACAGTTTTAATAAGAAAAGGAAGTCCAAGACACAAGGGCAAATTTCAGAGAAGTAAAATGGCGTCGGCGCTCTGTAACTGGCTCGTGGACCCGAATCGCAACCCTCTTGCTAAAATCCACATGAAAACTGTAGTCAACCGCCTTAGCAATTACGGTATGTATTATTGGATGCACCTGTGTTGCGTTTTTTTTTCCTTTTTCTTTTTTTCGTGTTCGATTATCGAGTTTCTGATGTTAAATTAGGGCTTCGATATGACGATTTGCACGATCCAATGTACGACTTGGATGTGAAGGAGGCGCTGAGTCGGCTGCCGAAAGAGGTTGTGGATGCGAGGCATCAGCGCCTCAAGCGCGCCATAGATCTCTCCATGAAGCACGATTATCTCCCGGAAGATCTCAAGGTGAAATTTAATTACAATTATATTATTTAATATCGCTCTGCTGAATTATTACAGCTGCATTTGGGTTCTTACGATTTATTCTGAGTGGCTGAGCTATGTATACGGACGTTCAGTTATTTATATGTACTTTTATGGTTTTTCTTTTTCGTTGTTGTTGTCTCTCTATGGTGTTTGTGCGTGGTTTGATCTTAATCACCTGAAGAAATGTTGGAACCAGGAAAAAGAAGTTATCATTCTACAGATTACTCTCGGGACATTACTTTGATGCTTATTCGTGTTTTTTCTTACTCCTTCATAGTGCAATAAAGGCTTAGTTATATATAGAGCTCTGAAGCTGCAATCAGTTTATAAGAGTATTCTAATATTTTGGATGAGTTTGTCTTTTCTAGCTTGAATGTATATATGTATGAGTATTCTAACAATAGTTTGGATTGTGTGACTGGCGGTCCAAATAATAATTCAAACTCTGGGCCGATTGAGTTCACTTAACATCCCGATTCCCTTGTTATGAATTACTTTCTGAACAATTGTTACAGCTCAGTATGATTCCTGAAATTTTATGTCGTTTTGATAGGTATTTTTGTGGTTTGCTTTCTGGATTCATTGAAACTTTTGGTTTATCACATTTATACAACCATGAATCATGTTTAGTGGATTATAAAATTCATTTTCCTTTCGTTTTCTAATTTCCTAAAATTTCAAGTTTATTCATCTATTCACTCATAACATGGTTTTTAAAGTGGAAGGATCTTGTTATTACATTCTCCTCACATATGCATTTAATGTACTTCAGCGTCTTATTATCTTTTTTTTTTTTTTTTTTTCATTTGGGTTGCCTTGGTGTAGAGCAAGTTCCAGTATTGTATGTTGAATTTATTTTCATCTGATTCTTATTTTACAGGCTAGGCAAACACCATTTAGGAGCTATCTTCAGGAGATGCTAGCTCTTGTAAGTGCCTTCTATCTCTATTTTGTGGTGCTGAAAATGTATTTCTCTCTTTTAAGGGACCCGCAGTATTCTAAGTCCTCGGGGTTTCAGATATGTGACAATTTGGGTGAATATATTTTATCATTACTAAAATCCCACACGTTCTTGAATACATGCCACCTCATGCACTCATAGGCAATGCTTCTATGTATTGTTTTCCTGTTCACTGCAATTTTCAGAATTTTTGATTGCTTTAGTTTACCACATTAGGCTAGCCTTTTGTATGTCGTCTATATGAATTTCCAAATCACTACTGCAATGGTAATAATTGGTGCCATCCTAATCATGGTTGAACTTGCTTAACGTTGTTTTATTGAATAGTCTTAGAACTACTCATGGTTTCTGACTGATACACCGTTCCTAATTTAGCACCAGAGAGAAATCCTGGTTTTCGTTCTCCAATTTGCTTGCTTAATGTGTTTTCTTATGTTTTTTAATGTCCTCACAGTAAAGTCTTTAAATATATGTGTGTATATTTTGGTTACTATTTCCTTGCAGAATTTCTTATCTTACTTTGATTCTGCAGGTTAAGAGAGAGAACGCTGAGCGTGAAGCTCTCGGTGCCTTGCCTCTTTATCAGCGCACCCTTCCCTGAGTGGATCTCTTGCAATGCTGGGGCGGCCTCTGATTGAACTACACTTTCATGTATGATTAAATAAGGGCAAGTCATCTCAGTCTTTTCTGGGAGAAGATTTTGTTTTCTTATTGATATACATTTGCCTCTTTGCTTTAAGGTTTTTTGTTCACCTTCAATGTAGTGTTCCACCATTTCTGGTAGAATCCAACATCAAATTATCCTACGATGGATATGAATTTATTTCTGACAGTGAATAATAGCCTCTAAATTTTGAGGGATCTATGCTGAGAATTGAAGCATAAAATTTTCTTTCAGACCAATTGCTAAACTCGAATTGAATTCACAGTCACCTACATAAGACGTGGTAGCAATGCTTGACTCATAGCCATGGTCTTGATCAAGAAATAGACTTGAAAAGGCTAGTTAAACAAAGCAATTAAAAACCCTAAATCTTGCAAATGTGCATACCCACATACCATTACAACAAAATCCACTAGATTTTGAAATTCAGATTTCAAAATTCTTAAAATCTCAAAACAAACATACACTTGTAGAAAATTAGAATTGACCCCAAAAGACATCTTCTTGCTCCTGATTGTTCAAGTAAGACAACTTCAATACAGCCAAAGGACCCCCAGAATGTAGTTGCCCTTCGTTCTTCTTTGGGAATTAGAAAGGTCCTTTTTGAAGTTGAATTTGCTCTTTTGGAAATTTGTGTTCTTCCGGCTTTCTTGCAGTTGAACTATGAGGCCTACAATCATATAGCCTCTCGTTACCAGCAAACTATTAGATAAACAAATTCATTTTGGATTAAATTGTGGTGAAAGATGAAAAAAATAAGAACCATTCATTAGATGTAGAGTTGCTACTCCCACAATCCATAACTTCCTTAGTGAGATGAGATTGAACAACTTTACTCGGCAACACTCTTGCTGTTGATTCCATCCATGTAAAGGATTGCTGAAAAAACATACAAATTAAACTAGTTGCTCATCAAGATTCATACTAATGGGCAATGGAGGTGGGAAAATGTACCTTGCTCATCGGACCTTGTGATGTTGTCGGTTCTGGTCCAGAAGAAGGCGTGTAGTAGAATGGCGAAGGTGCAGTGTTTGATACTGATTCTAATGGTAATCTTGAAGTAGCCGATGATGACAAGAAATACGGATTAGGTAATCCCGTCTGGTTCATGGGAGATTTAAACGGTGCAAACACGCCTGGGAGTCCCATTTCACCAGTATTACCACCTGTTGGAGGGCAGGTTTGCATGAATGAAGTACAGGGCATTTGCATCTCTTGCATCATCATCATTGGAGAATGGAACGTTGAGTAATATGACAGCATCTGGTGCTCATGATCATTATGGCAAAATAGATTAACTTGCATGTATTTGATCCTAAAAGTTAAGAGAAAGAGATAGAGGGAGTGGATTTGGATTCTGTGATGTACAAGACCCTCCGAGAGGTTTCTGTACTGCACAGTATTCAGATCTGAAGGGGAGTACCTGAATCTGATGTTGTAATAACTTTATGTACTTTATAGCATCATCTAGTATTGATGACCTATCTCTCTAAATATGAAGAATGAATATATTACTTTAGAATAAGTAGGAAAACTATACATGTATACATGAAAATGAAGAAGTGAAATGTTGCCTTGTTGCAATTTGGAATCAGTTCTTGAAGGATCTTCATTTTTTCCTTCTGTTGTTGTCTCTTTTTCTGTTCACAAGTTAATCATATGAACCCAATTTAATATCTAATGCTAATTTAAACTTAGGTAGGTAGCATAAAACAGTAAAATTAAGCTTAATTCGTACTCCATTTAATTTGATTATTAATATCAGAGTAATGATACAATTTTAAATTAATTAATAAAAAAAAAGTATAATTAAAGATTTTGAGCGCCTGATTCTACATTACACGTGTCAGCTTATTATTATAACTTCAATTCTATCATCCCAAAAAGGGGGGAAATGGTAATCGATAAAACCTAATTTCATATTCTTTGATCAGTTTGATGAAAAAGGTTGAATTCATCTCAAGTTTGATCGTGAATACATCGATTCGAATTTGACTCCCATACGATGATTTCAGAAACTTCATCCCTTCCATTTGTTTCGTTTGTGTTTGCGTTGTAGGATGAAGAGGGTCCGAATTAATGGCTGAAACTTCTCCACAAATCAAAGCAGGTACGATGTTTCTTTCTATGTACGAGATAGGTAGTGTATGCAATTGCATTGTTACGTAATCCTATGTGAGATTAGTTTAGGTCTAAATCGGATTAGGTGTGATATTTGTATGAAACACATAAACTAAGACAAATATTGAAATTAAATGTGGGATAGGAAGGGCATTGTAAATTGTCAAATGCAGAAAATCGAACATAGGAGGCTTGGGAAAGTTGTTTATTGCTTATTATGATTTGATCTTCGATAATGCACCTCGAGGTTTCCTTTTAGTACATGATTTAGGTTGCTTGAGCTTTTAATAGTGTTGAGATATGATGATATGTTCGAAATAGTCAAATCGAAAAACTCTGGAAAATATATGGTTGAGTTTTTTACCTTTTATACTCCTAAGATGGAAGACTTGTTGATATGTTGTTCAAATTTAGGAGTATCTTCAGGATAGTATCTGGTATTGTCTAATTCGTGCTCGAGATAGCAGGGTTCGACTACATTTGAAACTCCAAGAACCAGCAATGGCAGACAGCCATTTTAGTTGAAGGGGATAGATATTAGTTAATCACCTTTGTATCTACACAAACACTTTTCTGCAAATTTGTGCGGATCTAAATTCTTTGCAAATCAACCTAACACCCAATCTAAGTGTTCTTATTTATTATCCAATTAGAAACGGGTAGCCCCACGAAGGTTTAATTTGCCTATTTTAAAGTGATAGAAGACGTATGATTCCATATGGTATCATTTGGTTAAGACTTAAGGGACCTTTGTTATGTATATGTACTCAAGATGTAGATTAAACATATCTATAGGACTAATAATTCCATTTAACGTACTTACCCTCTCATTCTGGTTACGTAATCCGTACGGGCTTGATCTTATTTGCTGCTTGCTTTGATCACCTGTGTCCAAGTCCTCTTTTACTCCATTATCCAGCAACTAGAAAAAGCAGAACATACTTCAGCTAATCGAAAACCAGAGTTTTTTCCAATAAAAACTACAAAAACAAGTATCTCTAGAGCTAGATGTCCAATTTAGGAAACCATAATCTCTAATTATAGAAAGAGCTAGTGATTATATAGTATAAGGCTATCTATAAGCAACTCTGTATCATCTGGAGATACAGAAATTCGATCATCTAGACTAGACTACACTACACTGAATAAGAATCTATTATTTAGATATAATTGAAAAGGAATAAAGACAAGTACGAACACTTGTTGCCACTCACGGAAAGCTTTCTTTTGGCACCACTAGAATGTCCCTCCTCAAAAACATCATCTGAACTCGGAATTTCGCCTAGATTCACCTCTTGTAATAGAAGCGAATCTACCTCGAACCTTGCTCGATTATCAAGTATGTTCGAACAACGAGCTGCTTCATCAGCATCTTCTATGCTTAAGCTTGAAGATGTTGGTCCATTTTGATGCCATAAACCTTGGTGATCAGATTTTACAGTCTTTTCCATTGCTCTATTTTGATCAATTTGAATCTTGATCCTCTTAATTAGGCTCCTACTCACTTATTCTTCCAGCTTACGTTAGTATCCCTCTCAGCTTTCCCTATATTAGTGTTTTTTGAAAATTTCGATTGGATAGTGCTTTTCAAGATTTTGCTGAGTTGTTCTTATGAACTTTATTAGTTTATTTATACACTGGACAAGGTTTTGGTGTTGGAAAATCCTTGTGAACTATTTAGTACACAACATTGTCAGTGAAGTGAATGCATGATATATACGGTTTTGGTGATTAGGACTGATCTTTCGAATACTATGGAGTATTAATTAAAAGCGTTTGTTCCATTTTGTTACCTTTTCTTTAATAGGAAAATGTATGTAATCATGATAATCTTCTGCATAAAATCAAGATTCAGGTTGATTTATGACAAGTGGCAACATGTTTGTAGTTGATACAGTACGGTAATTGCAATTGGTTTGCTTTAAAGATAACAATAAAATATATTTCCTAATTCCTAATTAGTAAAAGGATAACGATTGATATTTAAATAGATAAATATAAAAATATGATGAATTTTGTGTGAGACGATTTTATACCTGAGTTCTACCTTACTAATTCACTTTAGTTCGTTTTAAAATATGATTTGAGTATCATAAAATTTGTTAGTGATGAGAATACAAGTTTTTGTAAAATAATAAGGATAATTTAATTTCATCTGTTAATAAGAACTGGAGTAGGTTTTAGAAAAATATTATACTGTAGTTGCATGGCGGAAGGCACGTGTCGTAATGGTTTGTTTACAGGTGGCCGGAAAATTGGGTGCTGCTGCACCACTCATTCGTCGCGCAATCTCCACCGTTAGAATTTTATTTGTTAATTTTCTCTTGACCTTGCCTTTTGGCAATAGCATTGGGTCCTATGTCAGTTTATAGTTTTAACTTTAAGTATTTCATTTTAATATTTCAAATTAAATTAATAGGTAAAAGATTGTGCACAGTGTGAAAGCATGCATGATACAAAACCCTCAATTTTAACTTAAAGATATTTATTCACCCTAGGTTAATAGAGTCAGCGTTTAACCTTGATTTATGTAGATTTAGATTTAGCAAATTATAGACCCGTTTAAATTCGATTCTTTTTTGTTCGGACCGGTTAGCCCATGGGCTAATAGGGTCAGCCCACCGATTTATAGGACCAGCCCGTTAGTTTGGATAATTTTATTTTACATATATATATATATTTTGTTTTAGTAACAAAAAAAAATCATTCACACCCTACGATTTATATTTTGCACGACCTATTTTCTTTTTGTCCAAGTCACTTCTTTTTTTGTCCAAGTTGCTTTTCTTTTTGTCGAACTCACTTCCTTTTTTCTGTGTGAGTTTCGGGAATATCCCCATTCATAGGTCCGAGATCTACATCTATGAATTGAAAGGTCCAAATGATCAACTCTGCAATCAGTTGTTAGAATCAATAGGTCTTCAAATTGTTCATTTGAAAAAATGGAAACCCTTCTTATTGGATGAGCATGATACTTCCCGAAAATCGAAATTCTTGATCAATGGAGGAACGCCCTTTTTGTTCAATAAGATACCAAAGTGGATGATTGACTCATTCCATACTAGAAATAATCCCCCCATAGACCCATATTTGATATTAGGACCCACACATAACCAATGAGTATTAGTTATTTTATAACACAGATAATTAGGACACAATTCACAATTATCACTTGATTTTGTCCTTCGTCGACGCTGCAGTCGGCACGGAAGTCGCAAAAAAAGGCATTGCACCTACGAACAAATTTAATTGAGTTTATATGCAATAGTGAAAAAATTATGTATAAACTGGCCTAATATGGGCTACGGTTAAATTTATAAAGCACTTAATTATGTTTTGAAAAAAAAAAAAAATTATTGAATATTTAGTTCGTGGTTCGTTAATGACCCGTTTAGCTCGTAGCCTGCTAGGTTAGGGTTAGGTCTCAACTTTTGTCGGATTGTTAAGAGAAGCGAATATGACCCTAGCCCGTTTAGCCTGCGGGACTGACCTATAGGGCTAGGTTCAACTCGATAAACATCTCTAATTTTAACGTGTAATAATGTTTTGAAAATGTTTATTAGCAAGAGATAATTAAATAATACTTGCTTTGAAGTAAGGGGTCTCAACAATTAATAAATAACAATAATATTAGAAAAAAAAATCTATAAAAGTTTCCCAAAATGCTCCTTGACTCCTTCGAAACTTGAAATCACATGCTCCTCGTACGCTCTGTGCCTGTAATGAATCCGTCAGAAGAGTTCTCAGTAACGGGCTTGCGATGCTCAAATCAGATGATGCAAGAAATCAAGAACAAATATGAAAGAGTGTGTAAGAATGAAAAATACCCATCTTTAGAGGAAATCAAGAACAAATACATTGAAGGTTACCTTTCCGGTCAAATTCCACGTAGATTTATTTTTTTTTATTAGAGAAAAACGACGTGGAAACAAGGGGAGAGAGAATTAAACAAAAAAGGTACTCCAATTCATTTTTTTGTCCAGTAAGTTACACTTACACCTATTTTGCTAACTTTCTCTATTTTTTTTTTGAACAGACTAACTTTCTCTATTTAATTTTGGTCATGTAACTTTCATTTCTTAAAAAAAAAAAAAAAAAAATAAATCGTCTGACTGTGTGCTATTTAATGTCTTCTCTAAGAGAGAGTAACAAATGGAATTTAGTTGTATCCTGAATGTTCATTTTAATTTAAGTCTGTTAGATGGATTTGATCAAGGCACAACACAGTAGACATGCGCAAAACCGAACCGTAACCGAAAAATGGCGGTTTGGTTACGGTTTGACAAACCGAAACTGTCGGTTTTGGCGGTTAATCGGCGGTTTGACGGTTTTTTTTATTATTATTATTATTTTTTTTTTAATAAAAACGAATAAAAAACAAACGAAAACGGAGATAATATAAAAAAAAAAAAAAAAAAAAAAGCCAAACCGGCGGTTTTCAAACCGAACCGTCGGTTCAAAAACCGTAACCGCCGATTTTCAACCGGTGAACATGTCTACAACACAGTTAAAAATCATATGGAGTATTTGTAATTTTTAGTCTATGACACATAAATCTTTACAGAAAATCGACATGTAACTCAATACCCAATATACGCTACATACAAAATTGTCAAAATAAAAAGATAATTCCATTTATTCATGTTTAACATTTATCATAGAATACTTGAGCAAACCATAGAATTGTTCAAAATGACTGCAAAACAGAGTAACAAAATGCAATAACTCTGCCTTCAACATTCATAGCATTAAAAAAGAGTTACAATTTCTACCTTCAACACCCATAACATTCAAAAAGAGTTGCAATTCAGTGTCCAAAAACTTACTACCACATCTGTTTACATTTGGGTTGGGATGTTTCAATTACACCAATATTGATCTTTTGGCATAATATTAATTTGGTAGTCAAACGATTTTTTTAAAAAAGGGTTACTAGACTAAAATGAAAATAGGTTATATTACAAATAAAACGCGTGGGATTTGACTGGAAACATAACCTTCAATAGCAGGTAGTCGAATGATATATTTTTTAAAATGAAGGCTATATGATCTAAATCAAATAATAGGACTAAAATAAAAATAGGTGTAATGACATTTTGGATAAAATTGTTAATATTGTGGGGGAAGTTTATGAAAGTGTGAAAGTAATGTTTAATTCCTATAACCAGTAAGCAAAGTTATGGGTAGAATGTCATTAATTTGATTTTATTTCATTTAACCATTACTTGCGTGATGATAGAACTAAATGAAATACAAGACTGAGAATTTGAGATACAGATACAGTAGAAGGGAAAAAAAAACATAACATAAAACTCGTCAACAACTCGGACTCCTGCCTTTCTGCATCGCGCGACGAACGCAATTTGCATATTTTTTATGCACCATGTGGTGAATTAGTGTCACCTTGTTTGGTTGATTGGGACCCAAAATAAGGAAAACCAGTTGCATAGAAATTCCCTCGATTCGCTGCTGCTGCTGTCGATGATACAGGGATTGGGATAGACGACGAGGATGATGGAAATGAATACGGATTAGGTAATCCAAATTGAAACTGCGAATCCAAGAACGATACAGCTCCTGCAGTTTCAATCCCGTATTTCATTGTAGGGGTGCCAGCTGCTTGTAGGAATGGATTAAGAGCGTCTGGTTGTGGTATCATCAACGGTGGAGAATGGAACATGGGGTAACCTACTCCCACTGACATCATCTGAAGGTTCTAACGATTGTACTACTTTTATCAACTTTGGTTCACAACAGGCTATAATTTATAATTAACTTACTGTTTAACATACAAAGTATTGCTACCATTTAGTGATTTTAAAAATATTATTTTGAAGAAGAGCTAGAGATATAATTAGTACCTGCACTTGAGACTGTAAGCTCTGGATGTACTTGATAGCATCATCTATGGTCGATGCTTGGTCCCTCTTGAGATATAATTTTTTTGTTAGTATTAAAAATGTAGAATAATAGTATAAATTTAGGCATCAATTACCTTATTCGTGGTGGGAATCATGTCTTGAAGTGCCTTCATTTTCGTTGCAAGCCTTTGCCTCCGTAGCTAAGGCTAGTAAAAGTTAATACTAACTTGATTCCCAAAATAAATTAAATATAACTATGATGTAACTATTTGTGGGATTCACACCTACCATTATTTTACATGATGTAAATTTATAATAATAATAATGGGTGTTGATAAGTATTTTTAAAATGTATGCAATATCAAAGGTGTAAATTTCCTTTGATTTGAACAGAGGGGTATAATTTATAAGAGTTGCAAATTTATTTCACGTTTTATATAAGTTTTTGTTATTTGTAAATATATTTTAAACGGGTATGAATAGTGTTATTTCTACCCCGCTAATAGCCTGTTGGTTTATTCCCAAAGACTATTTGATGGTGTCATTGATGAGATAATTTTTTTTGTCTTATGCCTCTTTTAGCGAAAAAAGGACTTTTCTTGATATGGCCCTATTTGAGTTTTGTGTATAAATAAAAACATGTGCGGCCGTTTTTTTTTTTTTTAGTTTTGCTCCAAATTCATTGTTTATAAACTTATATCTTTGTTTGGTCCTAAGGGTATGTTTGTTTCGAGAATGGGAAAATTTTGGGTGAAAAAATATATTTTGATGAAGTGATTTTAATGAATGAATAATGTTGAGCATAATTTAAATCTAAACATATTAAAGTGTAAGTTGGGGGAGATTGATAGTATTCCAAAACAGAACCGTCAGTGTCTTGGACATCGATATCAAGTAACAATTCAAGTGCTATGAAAAATGCATTGTGCATATGAATTATATTTCAATATATACAGAGTATATTTTGTATGGTCTATATTTACCATTAACTTACTATGAATCATGGGCACAAGACTCATCCACATTAGTGATCCGTTTACATGGTGGATCCTATTTTTATGATAAGCTTTAGTATAAAAACGATTTATATAATACTTTATTATATAAATATTATCGAGATGATTCAATTATTTTGTAACAAGATTAAAACATTATTATATACTAGTACATGAGATAATAGATGAAATAAGCAATAATTAATTCACTGACCCTCTCGTTTAGATTTTGTTTTTCATTGGAACGATTTCTTCTGCTATGCTTGCATTCATCTGGATTCCCTCCTCCTCTTTCACCAACTTCCTGCAAATAAGATTTATCAAACATTAACAAATTAAATATATAACCTTATATAAAATACATTTATCATGTTCAAGCTATCTAACCTTATTTTTTCCACGCCAATCTTTTCCATTTGTTTGGATCTCCATTGCACCACTTGATTGGTTCAAATTAATATCATCCAAAGATGAATATTTTTCACTAGGGTTCATCTTTCTTGATGATGAAATCTCAAAACTTGTTTGACGATGATGAGGATGAAGATCTTCCATAGAAAAACTCGAAATAAATGGTGCATTCTGAAGCCATAATCTCAGCTGATCATCAGACATATTGGAGCTAGGAATTTGATGTAATTTCTTAGCTAGGGTTTTTTTTAAAAATTAAATGTAAATGGAATGTTGGAAGATATTGGTTATGAATTTATATTTATAGACATTGAGCTACCTGCAGGTATGTCCAATTTAATCCTTAAAATAATGGTCTCTAGCTCTCTCTCTAATGTTAATTATTCATCAAATTTTGTACCATGTATTTAAAAACCTATAAGTGGCCGGAGCTCTCTGGATTGAGTCATTCAAAATTATAATTGGAGCTCTCTGGACTCTGTCATTTAATTTGTTGGTAATTGTGCTGATAAAAATTAACACACATGTTATACGACGGAAATTACATTTGAGTGAAATATTTTTAAATCGTTAAAGCAAATACTTTACTACAAGACTAAAATAAAGTTACACACTTTAAAATATACTACAAGTTTGTAAGAACGATACATGCACTTAAATTTTGAGTGAATTCTCAATTCGTTCGCATAACTAAAAATATGATACTACAAAGATAATTTGTGCTACTATAATTTTATTTTTACCATAAATTCACCTCCAAAAAATAAAAATCAGTGAAATTAAGCATAAACTACACAAATTTAGTAACAAAAAAAATAATCTGCTACCTCTAACATGACAAACTTTGATGTCCGTGAATATTTTGCAATTTTCTATATATCAGGTTTAAATTACAGCCCTCGATAATGATTAAAATGACTAATGTATAGTACGGAGTAACATATTTTAAAAGAATGGAGTACTATCCTTAATTTATGATTTATCACTTTTTTGTAATATAATTAGTGCAGAATTTTTATGTGGCATGTTAAAGATAATTCTTACTACATTGAAGATACCTTAAAACATCCTTTTTTAGGTAAATTGTGAAATTAGGGCTTTGCTCATCCCAATGCACTGGAAATCAAAACCATCTATTTTTATTGTTTTTTAATAAACAAAATGGCTAAGGTTGCTTCTGCTTGCGACAGTTGTCACTTTGTACCGGTACCAGTTTCAAATGTTGTGTTTTGAACATGGATCTCAAATATGAGTTTTATTGATTTTTTTATTTTAAAAAGATAATAATTATTAAACGCGAGTATGCATGCACCAACGGTACTTGAACCCTTACAGTAAAACCCACATAAATTTGTTAGTATATTGGAGATTTGGAGCTAGTTGTATTTAGCATGGACAAAAATATCCTGATATTTTTTCAATATATTCTCCATATATTTAATTTTTTTTAATCATTGATATCAATATTGAATATATATTAGTAAAAAAAAATTAAAAAATATTGATAAAATTTATCATAGATGTAAATATATTTAAATTATTTTATTAAATTTATGAATTAAAAACTTGTTATAAAATTTTCACAATTTTAAAAATTTATCGATATTTCTATAAATTAAAGTTGGGGTTGGTCTGCTATGAACTCGAGTGCATGTTGTGCACCCTAGTCCATGTTACACTTTTCAGTTTTACTGACTTACACTTTTTGGTAAATAGTGTTGCACTTTTCAATTATTAAATTGTATAATAATATTTTTAGTTATAGTGACTTACACTTTTTAGTAATATTGTGTTGTACTTTTCCGTTTAATAACTTACACTTTTCTTTAGATTAGGGTGCACAAGATGCACTCGAGTGCATACTAGACTTTACTTTAAAGTTGGTCTTCGTAGATAAAATACGTAATTGAAATAAATTTATTATATATTTTAATTTACTAATTAAAAATATAATCTTAAAAACATGTATAAATTTTTATATTTGTTATTATATTAAAAGATAAAATATAAAATGATGTAGCAATTTTATTTTATAAAAAAAAAATCAATATAAAAAATTATAAAATTATGAAAAACTTTCTTGTAGACAACATTTGTTATACAAAAGAATAATAAATTGTATGAGAAGGGCAAAAGTTGAGAATGAAAAAATGAGTAATAAGGTTGAGATTTATATAGGGCTAAAAAAAAATAAGGATGTATGATTGAGATTAAAAGTTAAATGTATGGCTGAGATTAGAAGATTAAACAAAAAATAAAGAGAATGAAGAGATTTTGAAATTGAGTGATTTGAGAAGAGAGTGATTGAAATAAACCAATGGAATTGTGACAAACGCACTTAAAATGTTTGCAAATATATAATATAAATATAATATATAAAAATTACAAAATATTATTTTTAAAAAATATATATTACTCTTTCCGTTCCGTGATTACACAAAATAAGAAAAGTGAATTTAATGGGGGATTTTGAGGGGTAATTTTGAAATGAGTTGACTTTTGTGTAAGTGTGGAGAAAAAATAATGAGATTTGTGTAAAATTGAGTATATTGTGATGGTGAAGTTTATAAAGGGTTTTCCAATTTAAGAATGTGAAAGTTATTGTGGAAAAGGAAAGTATGAAAGTAATTGTGGGACCGAGAGAGTACAATTTATTTCAGTTATTAAAAAATTCTTATATATTTTGTAAAATCTTTTTTAATTCAATAGATTTAGAAAAATTTCAAATTATTTTAAATAATTTAAATTTATAGATTTTAAACTGAATTTATTAATTTAAATCTACTTAAGACATTCTTTTTTATTTTTAATTATTTTCACATTTTAATATTTTTTTTAGTATTTTAATTTAATTGATAATGTTGGTCCTGAAAGGAGTATACAACAAGTGTATGGGGGGGGGGGAATACACTTGTATGCAAATTTTTCTCAAACATAACCAAGTATGACTCCAGCAAGGTTGTCCTGGACAACTCTGCTGAGATGTATAACTTCTTAAAGATAATCAACCTACTAAGTATTATTGAATACTTAGTTGAATGACTATCTAAGTGAGTTATAAGTGCGAAATTAGTGGTTGACCCTTTAGTTTAAACTCCTTTTAAGTTCTTAAATCTCTTTACAATATGTCCAGTATCAGGGAACTTGTCCAAATATGTTTGCACAATCTCAAGTATAAGTTCTTTGAAAGTTCAGTTTGTGTGCAGTGTTGAATGAATGTAAGTACTTGAAAGTAGAACAACACAAGAGTTTATAGTGGTTCAGAGACTCAAGCTCCTACATCCACTTTCCCTGATTTAACAGGATAATTCCTTCACTCTTGGAATTAACTTATTTTAGAGTGCCAAGGTGCACTTGATCAAGAACACCATTCCTTGGTGCTTTGATCCCTAGGATGTCTAGAGTTCTAGTACACTCTTCTCAACTCAGAATTAACTGTTCTTCTCTCAACAGTTAACTCCTTACACTTCTACTACTACAACCTTCTAACTTTCTCTCTTGAAAGGTATAAGGGTTGAAGTAAGGTTCCAACTAATGAGATATCATTTACAATGAAGTTCAGTGTATAAGGATTGGATATCTCTCTAAGCTTTGTATGAATATACAATGAGGTTCAGCTTAGATGAAGTGTTTGAAGACTAAGATAGTCTCTTTGAAAGCTTGAAAGCACTTGTGAACTTGTAGGATAGTTGGATATTGTTGAGGTGCTTTCAAATGGTCTTCACACTTCTGTATTTATAGACAAAATTGAGGATTTGCCCGTTGGAGAGACAGCCTCAATTGTCTATAAATGTCTTCCTTGAACTCTGCAACTGAAAGACAGTTTCTTAATAGTGACATGTCCTTTGTTTGGGAAATAAACGGCTGTAACTACTTTGTCTTGACTTTGCAGCACTCTTCCCAATGTCTGACTTCAAGATTCACTTGATCAAACAAGGACATTTCTTCAGATGATTAGTCCTATGATAAGGACAACATTCCTTATCACTTGGACAACTCTGCTTATCACTATCAGCTGAGTTTGCTTATCAGCAAGGTTGGCTTTAGCTCTTCAGATGACTTGGCTCCTTCACTTTCCATGCTTCCTTAGATTAGATCTTTATGCATTCATGAAGTTGATTAGTTGTTCTTGACCTTATCAGCATAGTTGGGGTGATCTTGAATGGTTCTGGTACAAGTGTGCTGAGACAACTTTTCTGGACAAACCTTCTGAGCTAGTATGCTTCAGTAGGCTTTGTCTTGATGATGCATTCAACTCACTTGTTCTCTAGATGGGTTGATCCACAATCCATTCCATCATGATCAGCATACTTGTCTTTCAGCAGACTTGGGACACATTGATCTTGAGCCTTGAGGGGACATGATTCATATAGACTTCTAAGTATTTGTTCCCCCTCAACTTGTGCATCTATGATTTCTAAGAGCTGCCTAACATACCAGTTTCTCAACTAGCCTCATGCTACATGTTCTAACAATCTTAGAACATGATCATTCTTGACTTAGACTTATTCTATTGGCATGTCTCAGGGGGTTTTGGTATTAAATCAAAACATCTCATTTTATTCCCAACAATTTTCCCCTTTTTGATGATGCCAAAACCTGTACATTCTGTGCAAAAGTGACTTGACTACACCTATTACATTTAACTTCAGTAGACATGACTAGAGTCAATTTTCCTGAAAAAGAATGTGTTAGTGTATTCACTATTCTGAATGCATGTAGGTTTAAAAGTCAGGCATGTTGAGATAATAAGATGTTGTTTCTTGATTCAAAAAGGATTCAACTATCATTCAAAAATATTGGAATTACAAGCATGTTGATAATTGAATAAACTTATCAGAGCATGAATCAACATCATTACATATCAAGTTTCAGAGCATATTACATAATTAGAGCAACTAAATAAAACCATCAGAGCAGAAGATATATCCAACAGACTTGAGCAATTTTTAGCAGATAGGATCATATCAGCAGGACATCAATCAAGATCAAGTGTTCATCCAAATTTAACACAAAAGGGTCAAGAGAACTTAGCCAGTTCAGAGATCATCTTCAGGAGGTGGCACCATCCCATATTGTGCCCACACTCTTTTCTTCAACTCCAAGGCCTCTTGATTAGTTCTCTTTGGTCCAAGTACCATTTTGTTCAGCTTGAGAATCTCAAGGAACTCTTGAAGGATTCTTGATTGGTCAATGAAGTCTCCTTTCTTGGGGGCATGTAAATGATTGGCTTAGGGGCTGTGAGTTCGAATCTTGCAATATCAGCAGCTGCAAGCAATTGTTGATACAATTCCCTGTAATGCTCAATCATGAATTCAGTGAAGGTGGAGTTGACATCCTTTCCATTCCACCTGTCAATGACATAGTAGTTATAGACAAACTCTCTTTTGGCCTCTTCCCAAGAGTCATTCAACTGAATTGGAACCCATTTATCCAAGTGAGGATATTTGGTATCCATTGGAATCAGCAGTTGTGGCTTCATCTTGTTGTAGGTTGCTCTTCTTCTCCTGGGCTTCTGGAAGTCAGCCCTTCTTTTATCCCTTGCTCTGTTTGCTTCTTCAATTAAGTCCATCTTCTCTTGGGCCCTCATCATGGCCAGTTTCTGTTGAGTTTCAGGATCCTTTCCATATCCTTCCTCAAACAGCTTTGATGGATCATTAGCCAAGACAATTGTTTTCTTCTTGGGTTCAGGTCCAAAGCATTCTTCAAACAACACTTCAACATCTTCAGCAAATTTGGGACCTTCAGCAGACTTAGTCTCAGTAGACTTGGTATGTTCAGCAATTTTGTCCTTTTCAGTAGTTTTAGCCTTTTTGGAGGAAGACTCTTCTTCTTCAATCCTGAATTCAAGAGGTAAGTCAAGGCTATTAGGAAAATTTGTAAAAGATTCAATTTTCTTCTTGCTTCCTTTAGCCTTCTTGAGTTGGCCTCTTGTCTGAATTCCTTCAGTGGACTTGTCCAGTCCAGATATTTCTCCTCCAAGCCTCTGCTGAAGTCTTGCTCTTTCCTCTTGAGTTGATGCCATTGAATTTTTCAATGCTATGGCCAGTTGCTCTTCTTCATCTAGTTCTTCCAAGTTCAGCACTGCCTCTTCTTTTCCCTTGGATTCAGAAGCTTTCTCCTTGCCCTTGCCTTCTCCAATTATCAAGGCACCTTTTGCCCTTGCTCTTTCTCTTTCCCCCTTTTTGGCAGCATCAAAACACTGAGGTTTGAGTTCACTCATGGTAGATGCCATCAGGGATTGAGCTTGATTTAGGGACTTCATCTCCTCAAGCAAGTAAACATTCTCATCATGAATGTTTTGCATCCTATCACTGCTTAGGCTTAAGAAAGCCAAGACATGCTTCATCTTTTGCTCCACAACCTCTTCCATGGTTGTCTTGAGGGATCATTTCGAGATCCCATATTATCCAACCCACAGTTCACATCCTCAGTATTTGCATCCTGTTCAAACAACATACCCGTAAAATCATTATCTAAATCTGCAAAATTACGGTTCACATCGTTGCATACAGTCATCACAATGTTGTCAATATCCATTTCCCTTGGAGTATTTCCAATGTTGCAATCCTCTCCAAGATCAAACGACGGTCCATTATCCAAGCTAACTTCTTTCATCCTTGATGTAGAACCAACCTCAAATGGTTTGGATGATGATTGTTAAAAGACACGTTGATCCTTATCAGCAGAACCAACAACTGGATCATGTATAGTTGTTGCACTAGATTCACCAGGTCCAGTTGTCACATTAGCTCCATTATTCTCAACAGCAGTTGCTCTAGTTGATCTTTCCGTTTGGACCGATTCTCTGAAATGGTATATAGCCTGAAACTGTTCTTCCTCCCAAGGCTCAGTTTTTAAACTTCCAGTATGTACCTGCAAACAGTATCATTATATATATATAAATAGTAAAATTAGTTATACAAAATAGTGTAGCTCAGATTGTTTTTAAAAGCTGTTACCTTGGTACGTTTGTACCACTTCTTCTTGTTTAAGGCATTCGTTAGCTTTCGCAAATCCCATTTTAGAAACCTGGGAAACGCATTCCTATTGATTGGTTTAACTAACGATGTATGCTCGCAAATTAAGAACTGCATAAATTGACAATATTCAAATACATATAATATAAAGTTTTTAAGAAAAAGTAAATATGTTAGTTTTCAGTAAACGTAAGAATACGTACCGGTAAAATCATAGTACAACCACCTAATTTCATGTCTTTACTTCTCCTAATATGATTTTTCAAATTATCCACTATGAATCCACTCCAATCATACGTGAAAACTTCAGACAAAATCTCTAAATATGCAGTCAAGTACCACGGTAACGCGCCACTTCTTACTGGACAGAATATACCATACATCACATAGCAGCAAAGTAGTCTAGCTACATCTTGAACAGATTCAGGATCATTCAACTCAGCTATCTCTTTTATCTTAGACTTTAACAATGGTTTATTCAGTGAAAGGTTCGGTGGCCTGTTAACTAGTTCCTCTCTGAAGCACCTTCGAATCCAATCTGGATGAGCATAATTTTCATTCCGCAACGGAACCTTCTCACTACCAGATGTAATACCAAATATTAGCTCCACATCTTTCTTTCTTATATTCAACTCATTAGAACCAAGTAACAAGCTGCCAGACTTGTCATCGAACCTCGTTACAATCTCCTGAAGGTCTCTCTCAACCTTCTTGCAATTTTCAATTATCTCATCATTCCCATTCACCAATATTGAATTTAAGATGAACCAAAATGGCATCTTCTTCAGTTCATTATAATGTCTCTCATTCAATTGCATCACACTTCAGTCCTTAAAACAAGTAAGCATATTCGATCTACAGTAGTTCTGACTATTTTTAACATCCCCATCATCTAACAAATAAAATAAAAAAAATATATTTAGAATGACTTGTAACTCTTATTTCAACTAAAACTTCAATATCATAAACAAAGTTAAACTATAAAATATCATACCAGATTTTTTACTTCGCGAACGTTTACATCTTTCTTTTATCTGTTTCCTGATTCGCATTTCCTCCTCACTGTCGGAATCTTCAAAAACAATTTAAAACTCATTAGCACAATGAAACTCTGCATAAACTTTTAATCACTATACAGAGACATCAACAGAATGTAAGCCACAACATATCTATCATATACCTTCCGATTCAGACTTCGATTCATCATCACTATCAGCAACAACCTCCTCATCACTTTCAAAATCTGCCAATATAAGTAAACAAAATTATATACATAGGTGGTTCTATAATCTGTTACATACAGTTAATGTAATCGCAAAATCACCTGACTCAGAGGACATTATTACGTAACCAATAACTCTTTTTCCTGCATTGATAATTATACTATAAGGGACATTCCATTTATGCTAAGTAATGTTACACAACTAACTAAAATTTTGTTATAAACTTAAAAAAAAATAACAACCAAACCTTTACGCTTTGCATCTTTAGCTTTTTTTGCATCGGTAAATGCTTCACACACAAAAAACAAGAACACTTGTTAGTTTTTATAATACAGTAGTGACATTATTGTATTATAACAAGATAACAATTGTGTAATGCTTATAGAATAATGTTGGTCAATGCTTTACATAATATAACAATGTTGAATGTTATTAGTATAATGTGTTGAATATAGTGCATTTGTATTATGTCTAATTTATATAAATGCATAACTAGCACACGAAATACGTCTACCTATCTTTGTCTTTCTGCCATTTCTTTTGTCGTCTTTCTTAATCCTTTTCCTGCTACCTCCACTCTCACCATCGTCACTGATGTGAATTCCACTTCTCTTCACCCTTGGCATCTGCAGTACATTAAAACTCAATTAATCTCTAATTCAATTTACAATATTTCTCCAGAATTTGACACGAATTTGATTGTCAATCAATACACTTCTATTACCAACACAAATCAATCTTCCTAAAGTAGAATATATATTATTTCTGGAAAATTCAAGTATATTAACAATAAATTGGAATCTACTTTGTTGATCTTAGTAATAATTATAAACTTGTTAGGGCTCATAAATAATCTTCAATAACACATGCAAATAAACATCAAAATTTCCAAAGCCAGTAACAGAGTGCAATTTTACTGTAAAATTTACAAATTTGAAAACATAGTGCAACTGCATGTTCCAAACTTTATACCAAAAACCCAAAAAAACCATCATCAAAGAAATCCAAAAAATAGACTCACGAGTTATGCACAAATTTAAAACCATCATCAAAGAACTGCAAAAATTGTCTCAAAGAACTGCAAAAATACACTAATAACTCATACACAAAAGTTGTGCAGAAAACCCCAAACCTTTTCAAATAGAAAAACAGAGTGCATGTCGAAGTTTAGAAATTTATTATCCAAAAACCAAAAAAACGATCATCACAAAACATCAAACGCTGCCGCGGATGTGCAAAAAACCACAAATTTCTCTTCATAATATACATACCTTGCTAAGGCCGTCGAAATCAAACACTTATTCAACAAACCGAGACGAAAATGTGCAGAAAACCCAACTTCGTCTCTCCCGAAAGTTATGAAAGAAGCTTCTCCAATACTCCAACTCTGTTTTAGGAAGGTTTGAAATTTCGAACGCATTAATGATCGAGATTTCCGAGAATTTATGTATTTACCAGCTTCTATTTTGAATTTAATATTTTATATTCAATGAATATGCAAATTTCGATTTTTATTATAAAGGAAGGTTAAAATTGTACTTTTATAAACCAAATTGTCATTTTTTCTAACTTTTAAAAATTTTGTCTTTATTTTGAGTTTCTATAGGTGAAATGTCCTATATACTAACTACCCCTTTGAAGAATTCTTGTGATCTCCCTTGCGACTGTAACTATATAATTTAATTATTTAGAATATATATATATATATATTAAAGTCTTAAAATTTAAATTTGGTGAGTAATATTAATTTTCAAAGATGGAGTGTATCACCTCTTTTAAACATAGTTAGAGTATGTTAAGTGGGTGACCAACTCATGAGTTGCTCGGCACGGACCGGTCCGTCCAACTCAACCTGGATCCGAATTAGGAGACTTTAAAAAACTCCCATTTTGCATTTAGGCCGACAAAATTACACTACAAAAAAGAGGTGTTTTACCGACGGTTATGCCGACGGATATTCAGTCGGTATTGGCTCTTACCGACGGAATTACCGACGGATTTTATCCGTCGTCAATGAATTGGTCGGTAGTGGTTACCGACGGAAAATATGCGTCCGTCGGTATATGCCGACGGATTCCCGACGGATTCAAACCAACCCGTTTTCAAACCGGGTCGCCTATACCGACGGATTCAATTCCGTCGGCAGTCAAGTCAACCCGTTTTCAAACCGGGTCGCCTGTACCGACGGATCCCAAATCAATTTTTCGTCGGTAGATCCGTCGGTATATTTTGGACTTAAATTTTATTATTTTAATTTACCGACAGAAAGTATTAAATTTTTTTTAAAAAAATGATATTCCGTCGGCTCGCCCGTCGGTATTACCGACGCTAAACCGACGGAATAGTCCGTCGGTAAGTACCAAAAATTTAAAAAAAAAAAATTATTTGCGATCGGGATCCGACCCGATCAAAATTGCTTAAATAATTCAATACACGATCAAAATTGCTTAAATAATTCAATACACAAATCTACATTACATCCAACAGAATAAACAAAATCGTCGTCCTTTGCTTGAGCAAACAACAAAAACTTGATGATGTAGACCAGAGTGCTAAGGCATCGAATGGTGTTCCGGAATTGGCAGAGGATCGATCAGGTAAGAAGCAAATAGAATTTTGCTGCTAATTATGACAACTATACCCCTCACTAGAATGCTTGAAAAAGCTCTGTGAAATATTAAAACAACGTAGTAAACATTAACAAAAACTTATATGAGAAATAATTTAACAAGAATGTGAGTATATTAATACGTACCGTGGAGTATATTAAATTGTCCTTCGCTGACTCGACTGCATCCCTGCCATTTCAAAATCAATTCCAAAGAATCAAGATTCAATTGTCATTTTATATATTTAAACATAAATTAAATTATCATAAAAATTGAACATACCTCAACAGAGATCAAGTAACTTCATTAGGCTCGCATAGTTTCGGTCATGCTGGTAGTTCAAAGATAAGAGATTTAGAGTACAATAAATAAATCAATAATTCAAATTTGTTAAGGTTTTTCTTTTTTTCTTTTTAATTTGTGTTTGCAAGGGATAGAATAATTTTTTTTTTAAGTCGTTCCCTCAAAGCTTTTTTAAAAACAGATTAAATGTTAGAAAAGAAATCGGACACAATAAAATTTTCGAACAAATACAAAAAAAATTCAAAACCCTAATTTTTTTTGACTTTACCCCAAAAAATTTAAAAAAAAAAAAAAAAATCACACATAAAAACTGGAAAAGAATCGAAAATTATTCCAGAAAAGAATCAAATATTTGGAAAATGTCTTCAAAAAAATACTAAAAAATGGATAAATAATTGGGTAGAAAATAGGAAAGAAGAAAAAATCCCAAATCAAAACAAAAAGAACATGTTCATCTTCTACCATACATCCAAATATAAAACTAAAAAAACAAAGAAGGAATGTGCTCACCTGACTTGGACGGCGGCGTGTCGAGGAGGGACGGTAGGGTGTCGCGGACGGTGGGGATGGGCGAACGGTCGCAGCGAGGAAGGCCGGAGAAGGGGGTGGCGCCGCTGCGAACGTGGGCAAGGGGCAGCATGTGGCGGAGGAGACGGTCGGAGTGGGGGAGAGGGAGAGACCTAGAGAGAGACGGTCGGAGTGGCGGAGGAGACGGTCGGAGTGGGGGAGAGGGAGAGGGAGAGACATAGAGAGAGACGGTCGGAGTGGCGGAGGAGACGGTCGGAGTGGGGGAGAGGGAGAGGGAGAGACATAGAGAGAGGGATGGAAAATACGCGTGAAATGAGAGAAAGTTACATTTATATTCGGAAATGGCGACGGAAATGGCGACGGATATTTCGGTCGGCTTTGGCTCGTTGCCGTTAGCGACAGATATTTCGATCGGCTTTGGCTCGTTGCCGTTAGCGACTGAAATGGCGACGGATATTTCGGTCGGCTTTGGCTCGTTGCCGTTAGCGACGGAAATGGCGACGGATATGTTCCGTCGCCATTGGATTTTTATAACCAAATGATAAATAATTAAATTATAAGTTAATTAATAAAATAACCAAATGATAAATAATTAAATTATAAGTTATAACCAAATGATAAATAATGAAATCTTATAAATTGTACAAAATAAAATAGCTAGGTTACATTAATTTAATATTCATCTTCATCTTCGTCTTCATTTTCATTATTTGCCACATCTTCATCTTCCTCTTCCTCCTCATCTTCTTCATCCTCATCTTCTTCATCCTCCCCCTCGTCATGTTCATCCTCCTCCTCATGTCCACTATCGTTTTCAATAACAATCAATTGTGTATTTGCAGCCGTCAAGTCTACCGAAAGATTAAAATCTCCCGCAAACACTTCAGTTTGATTCTCTATTTGTTCCATTTGAAACGGAGGTTCATCTTCATCGTTGTTTTCCTTTTGGGGGACCTCCACCATTGACCTTGCCTTCACTTTGCAAAGAGCGTGTCATTCTGATCTATTACGTTTTCCAGCTCGTGGATACGTGCAGTAGTAGACTTGAGATACCTGAGAGGCAAATACAAACGGATCATCCCCGCTATACTTCCTTTTCGAATTAACATCCACAAGCTTGTACTCCGGATGAATTTTGGTTCCTAAAGGGGATGTGTCAAACCAATGGCACTTGAACAACATTACGGTTTTCACTGGATATCCCGGATATTCAATTTCAACGACTTCGTGCAACACCCCAAAGTAATCACTTGCATCTGCATTGTAATTCGCACCCCTAAGACAAACACCACTGTTGTTAGTCGTTCTTGTTGATGCATACTCTGATGTATGAAACCTGTAGCCTTTCACAATATATCCGTTGTAAGTCCTCACACGCCGTAGTAGTCCTTGGCTGAGATCCTGTAAGAACCGGCTCTGAAAATCGTGCGATTGTCCCTATACGTACAGTTAAAATTAACATTAATCAAAACAATTATTTGTTCACGTAAAATTCAATTAATGATACTCACATAACGTTGGAACCATCGGGCAAATTGACGTTGAAGACTAGTATCTATGTCTCTATCTGAGATGTTTTGATCTGCATGTCGTAGTTCTTGTGTATACATCCTAATAATTCACAACACAATTAGATGATAAATGACGCACGTTTAGTGCTATTTAATTAGATGATAAATATATGAAATATATACTTACTCAATGTAAGGCTGAACTTCATCACAATTCAATAACACGTACGTTTGTGCTATTTCAGCCTCTGTGTGTGTTGACCAATATCGTTCAGTGGCTTTTCCTATAGGTCGCCCCTTAGACTTGAATACAGAGAGCATGCCATCGACTTCTTGTTGCGTACCTCTACCATCGAAGTTACGTGGTTCATTCCTGATCCTCGTGTTGACATGGTCTTCAAAATAATATGAACAAAACATGTCAACCTCTTCATTCAAATACGCATTAACAATCGATGCTTCGACGTTTGCCTTCTGTTTAGCATTCCGCTTCAAGTTGTGGAGATACCTAAAATTATAATAGTTAACAAATTAAAATAAGGCTCCTTATACTAAAAACTAATTAAATGAGAGAAATAGAATTGTTCACCTCTCAAATGGGTACATCCACCTGTACTGCACTGGACCACAAATCCTAGCTTCATACGCTAAGTGAACAGGTAAGTGTTCCATCGAGTCAAAGAAGCTAGGTGGAAAAAACGTTCCAACTTACACAAAATAACTGGAATGTCTCGTTCCAAACGATTCATATCATCAACCTTGATTGTTGTAGACGTTAAATCTCTAAAAAAGAGACTTAATTCAGTGACAGCCCTCCACACATTCAGAGGAAGAAATTCTCGAAACGCAATAGGTATCAAGCGCTGCATAAAAACATGACATTCATGACTCTTCATCTCTGCAACTTTGCCTTTTGTTGTGTCTACGCATCGACTCATGTTTGACACGTAGCCGTCTGGAAATCTTAACTCTTTAATCCACCTACACAATTCCTGTTTTTGTGCCTTATCTAGTGTGTAGCAAGCCTTTGGATATTTACCTGTACGGGTATCCTGTTCCAACTCATCACGGCGACAGATAGTGTTCAACTCTTCCCTGGACTTTGGAGTGTCTTTCGTCTTGCCTTCTGTGTTCATGATTGTGTGAAACACATTGTCAAACACATTCTTCTCAATGTGCATGACATCCAAATTGTGTCGGAGCAATAGTGAACTCCAATATGGCAAGTCCCAAAAAATACCCTTTTTCTTCCAGTTACCAGGGATTCCTTTGTTGTGTTCTTGTGCATATTCCTCCGTAGTTTTTTTCAAACCCGTCCACTCAATCTCATGTAACAGACTTTGTCCTGTACGATTAATAAATGTTAGAATAAATGTAACCCAAAAAAACATGTTAAAATAAATGTATAAAATACCATTTCAAAGGGGCGGTCGATTGTTTGTGACTGTTGTATTCTTCTTGAAGTCCACCTTATTCCTTCGAAATGGATGATCTCGAGGTAAAAACCTTCGGTGATTATCGAACCATGAAACTTTTCTACTCTTCGGGAGACTGAAAGCTTCAAAATATTCCATACAATACGGACAAGCTTGCTTTCCGGCTGTACTCCACCCGGACAACATAGCATATGCAGGAAAGTCGCTAATGGTCCACAATAAAGCAGCACGCATCGTGAAGTTCTGTTTCCTAGAAACATCATACGTTTGGACTCCGTTATCCCATAGGAAGATCAAGTCTTTAATAAGAGGCTGGAGATAAACATCAAGTTTATGCTTTGGATTCGACGGACCAGGCACCAATACAGTCAGAAACATTGTTTGAGGTTTCATGCACATCCATGGAGGTAGAATATACGGAGTCAGTATCACCGGCCACAAAGAATACTTCTTTCCATAACTCCCAAACGGTGCAAAACCATCAGTACTCAAGCCTAATCTCACATTCCTCGGTTCACAAGCAAATCCTGGAAACACGTTATCAAGGTGTTTCCAGGCTTCAGAGTCGGACGGATGTCTCATATCCCCAGCCTCAGTATCTTCAGAATTTCTTGCATGCCACGTCATGTGTTGAGCTGTAGCACTAGATTGAAACAATCTCATTAAACGAGGAATGATAGGAAGATAATACATCCTCTTATGTGGCACTTTCTTTTTTGTCTTGCTCGATTGACCACCTGGTCCCTTCCGTCGTGGCTCTTTGTACCGGGGATGGCCACACATTCTACACATAAGAAGATCGCTATCGTCATCACCCCAGTATAACATGCAACCATTCACACAACAATCAATCTTCTCAACCGGCAAACCCATATTCTTCATCAGTTGTTTGCTCTGATGAAACGTCGTAGGTACTTTATTATCGACAGGACAAATCTCACTGCATAATTGTGTCATTTTCTCATATGCTCTGTTAGATAGCTTGTTCTCCGTCTTGATAGCCATAAGTCGAGCATTAAATGACAACTGAGAATGAGAATCACACCCTGGGTACAAATCTTGATCGACTAATTTGAGCATCTCATAAAACTGAAATGCTTCATCCGTTGGTTCCTCCTCTATATTTGACATACCGGCTTCCATCACCATTGTTTGATACATATCGGGTTCTTCCACCCCAAACTCTTGATCGTTACTGGTGCCGACATGCTCAACGTGTACTGGTTGTTCATAAATTGCAGTAGTGTAATAGTACAAGACTTGATCAAAATTATAAGGCCACCGTTGTTCGCCATGACTTGTCCAATTATAGTAATTATCAACGAACCCATTCATAACAACGTGGCATAAGACATCATCAATGCTTTTAAATGATCTATTCTTACATTTCTTAGCATTACACGGACACCTAATACAATCCTCAGACATGTAATGTGGGTGTAGCTTTGCAAATTCAACAAATGACACGAGTTTATCATAAAATTCAACATTCACATTTCCTAAAACGAGCCTAGGAGTACAATACATCCACCGACGATCCGGCAAATCCATCTGTTAAACAATTTGACCAAATTAAAATTACACACTAAAAATTAAACACTAAAAGTAAAAATTATGTAGTAAAATTACACACTAAAAAATTAAACACCAAATTAAAATTACACACTGAAAATTAAACTATGTACACTTAATTAATAGAAAAACATACCTTAAATTTTCGCTCCAATCCAAATTTTTCCCTTAATTTTTAGCTCCACTCCAAAATTTTCGCGTGTTTTGAGGTTCTGGATCATTTTTCAATACTACATGCCGACGGAAATGTCAGTCCGTCGGTATATCGCGCGCCTAAATTCCGTCGGTATTGACAATACCGACGGATAATTTCAGTCGGTACCAACAATTTCAAATGCATGTCAAATCAGTCAGATTCCGTTGAACAAATTTCAGTCGGTATTTACATTGCCGACGGAAATTATCCGTCGGCATTGAACATGTGTCTATACCGACGGAATACCTTTCCGTCGGTAAAAGACGCGTATAAAAAAAAATTAAAATGCGCATTCTTAACACTCCAACCACACTCAAAACAACCTACTTCTTCACAAACATCAAAAAATAAAAAAATACAGAAACTCATGTCTTCATCTTCGGCATCCATGAAAATTGTGGTATGCCATTGTGGAAAAGAAGCTCGTGTGTGCATGTCGAAGCAAGAAAAAAGCAGAGGTAGACTATTTTATACTTGCCCAGATTCACTAAATGGTTCTGGATGCTTCTTTTTTGTTTGGGCCGATGAACACGAAATTCACGGACAAGGAACGAGTTCACACGGAATGTTTCCGGGCATGGTGAGGAGAATTGACTCACTTTTGCTTGAAAATCAAGAGCTCAACAACAAGTTGAATCATGCGCAACTAGTTGGGGATATGTATAAGGATACATCTGACCAACTAACCTCAGAATTAGGATTTGAAGCTGGAAAAGTTGAAGAGCTAAAGAAGCAGAGGAACTTTCTTATTGTGGCCATAGTATTCTGTGTTCTACCCTATGTGTTCAAGTTTATAGGTTGGATGTAATCCTAAGTTTATGTCGCTAATATGTATTGCTAAGTTTATGTAATGCTAAGTGTATGCATGTAATGTAACCACAACAATAGTCTTTCTTCAAGGCAATTTTCAATGAAAATGTTGTTTATCTATCACATAGAGTCTCCCATCACATTCACATTCACATTCACATTCACATAAACACAAACATGAAAAAACAGAGTACATTCAAACATAAATGAAGATCCAATACAGATCACATCCAAAATCACACATAAAACATAACTAAAATTAATATACACATTCTTAACACATAAAACACACATAACTAAAATTAAACAACTAATACTTAAACATAAAAGTAAATAGTTCAACAATAATGCAGATAAAAATAAATAGTTCTACAAGACATAAAAGTAAATAGTTCTACGAGACATAAAAATAAAATTGTTCAACAGAAATAAAAAATAAAATTGTTCAAAGACACTCATTGACCAAACACAAATCAATATCAGGGTCGCCAACGAACTGCTGACCCAGATCGATGTCATCATCCTGCTGCATGGTCGGGACATAGTCTGAGGAGGTTGGGGGGGCTGAGGAGGCTGGGGGGGCGCCTGGGGGAACAGACGCCGTCGGTAGAGGAGCTTGCATGGTTCTCTGATAAACCTCCTCGATCCTCTCGTCCGACCACCCCATCTCTCGACCCATATTCACATGCATCACATGCATGAAATGGTTGAATTGTGCCATCGTCACATCAGGAGTTGGGGTGGAAGATACGGAACCCTGCGATGCCGTCTGGGACGGACCAGCGCCGGACCTGACATCAGCGCTCATATGACCAAGGCCCAGAACTCGTCCGCGGGTGGTGGGGGCAACTTCCAAATAAGCCCGGTCCACCTCCTCGACTGTAGGGGCACAGCTGGTTCCGGCTTGAGTAGGGTCGACTTGAGTTCCGATCTCGGCCATCCTCCGGTTCATCTCCAACTACATAATTAATAATTTTAAATTAATAGAATAAATTATAAAAAATGTATTTAATTAAACAATTTTATTACTTACGTGGAGGTTAGTTGTGCGCCCGTATGTGGATTGCTGTGTATCAGCATTAAACGGATGAGCAATGCTCATCCGGTCCAAGTGAGTGGGTACACGCCCCGTATCCTGTTCCTAATAATTAAATTTATGTATTATATATATTAAATATATAATTAAATTTATTGAAATTAATTAAAAAATTAATAAACACTTACAATGACCATCGACTGCTCAAGGATGGACCGGGCTCCAGTCCGATGCCTGGACATCCCACCCCCAACGTCGGATCTCTGGTTGGCCTTAGCAATCTCACACTTCCTGATGTACGTAGGATCCAGCCACTACCTCGTCAATGAATCCCACAACACAACATCATTATCATCCTTACCCAAGCTCTGCGTCGTCCCATCGCTCCGCCATGCCATTCTCCATTCGTACATTAAATCCTTATACCGCTCTTGCGCCGATTTACAGAAATACTTGAACATAGTCTGGTTTGAGTACATATTCCGATCCCAAGTGGTTTGTTTCTGCACATATAATAAATTGTTTATTATTGAACAAATTAACAAACATTAATTAAATAATTAAGTAATTAATTACTACCTGAAATTCCTCGAAGTACGCCAACTTTTTTTGTTTTGGGACCTTCGACCAGGTAATTGCACCCGCAGAGATCGGTAAAGAGCCAAAAGCAATCGTGCATGCCCTGGAGACCTCGTTACCAGGTAACAATCGGTGACATTAATTAACAAACAAAACACATTATAAATTAAAACGAGTGCGAAATTAATTAATTATTAAACAATAAAAGTATTTAATTACTTACACTCCTCCATCTGTAGCCCAAATGCGCTCCCGGCCATCCCGAGCAGGAACAACAGGATGGTCCCGGACAGACGAATGAGACGACGGCTGATCAGGCGACGGGTGTGGAATGGGTGGCGGAGGCGACGATAATGGTGTTTGTGGCAGTGTAGGCGTCGGCGCCTCGGGTCTAAGTTTCGATCGACTCTTCCTCGATCGGCTACGTGACCCGGAGGCCCCGTGAGATCCCGAGCCACCAGAGGCACCAGCACCATTTCCAGTCATCTATTTAATTTAAACATTTAAATTATATATATAATACTAATTAATTAATAATAAATTTCTTAATTTAATAAAAAACAATAATCTAATAAATTAAAATTTAATCCCTAAATAATAACCTATTTTAATCAATAATAACCTATTTTAATAAATAATTTAATCAACAATAACTTATTTTAATAAATAATTTCCTATTTTATTCAACAATAACTAATTTCCTATTTTATTCAACAATAACTAATTTATTCAATAATTTCCAATTTTAATTAACAATTTTCTATTTTAATTAACAATCTATAACCTAATAAATTTAGTAACAATTTTTTCTAACTTTAAAATAACAATTTCCTAATATAATTAACAAAGCCCCTAATTTAATCAATAATTTCATAATTAGTAAATCAACAATATTAATCAATAATTTTTTATTCAATAACCTATTTTAATAAATAATTTTTTACTCAATCAACAATACCTAATTTAATCAATAATAACCTATTTTATAAAAATAATTTCCTATTTTATTCAACAATAACTAATTTATTCAATAATTTCCAATTTTAATTAACAATCTATAACCTAATAAATTTAGTAACAATTTTTTCTAACTTTAAAATAACAATTTCCTAATATAATTAACAAAGCCCCTAATTTAATCAATAATTTCATAATTAGTAAATCAACAATATTAATCGAGCTAATTATAACTTACAATATCATAATTTAATTATGTAATTAACTCCACTCCAACGTATATGCAAATTAAACAATAATATCAACTATATATATAACATCAATTATGCAAAACATGCAATATCGATCTTAACAAATCACATTAATTTATTATAAATAACTATATACATCAACTAGCTATATATAGGCAATTATCCACTTACAATATCAACTAATTAATTAGATATATCAACTACATACATTCAAAATAATTAACTATATACATCAACTACAAACAATTTCATATGAATCTATATAACAATTTAAATTAACACATGCAATTTAATTCATAATTATAGGCAATACAAATACAATATAACTTAAAAATTAATTACTAACAAATAAAGAAAGCGTACCGTATAGATTTTCTAATCGAGTTGAGAGAACACCTCGACAGAGCCTCTTCTTCGCGCAATAGAGGAGATAGAAATAGGGAGGAGGGATCGAGGAGGGAGGAGGCAGGGGGGCTTTCTTTCTCTCGAAAGAGAAAGAAAGTAATCTGTTCTTCAGTTTATATACAAAAAAAATTGTCTTTACCGACGGAAATTTCCGTCGGTAATGACCAGATTAAATCGATAAAGAGGCGGTTAGTTAATGCGGGTCGGTTACCGACGGAAATTTCTGTCGGTAATGACCACATTTAATTTTGGGAGTCGATCAAGAGGCGGTTAGTTAATGCGGGTCGGTTACCGACGGAAATTTACAATACCGACTGAAAAATCCGTCTGCTGGTGACCCAAAAACGACACCGTGTAGAGAGTTCTGAGTGTCCGTCGGCATATCCGTCGGCATTCCGTCCGGAAAGCCGACAGAAATTGAATTCCGTCGACAGAGTCTTCTGACTTTGAATTCCGTCGGTACAGCCGTCGGAAAGGTAATCCGTCGGTATACGTCCGTCGGCAAAAACGAGCGTTTTTGTAGTGTTAGGCCCATTTTAATGTATTTTAATTGCTCATAGTCATAGCTTATCTAAAATACAATCTAAATTAATAAAATATTTTAAATACAATCTAAATTAATAAAATATTTAATTAGTCAATATATTTGTTGAATAGATTATTGTAATATTACACAAAAGTTCTTCACTTAAATCAAACTTTCAAATAAAAAAATCAATGTATTTTTTTCTTTCATAAATTACGTACACTCAATCTGAGCATAACATATTTATTGATGATTTTCTTTCATGTATTATTTAGTCTAATTTATTTTAGGTTTAAGATACATGTATTTGATTAGTGTGAAAATTGTTTGAAATTTATGAATTTATTTTACATAATTTATAAGGTTTCATTGCATTATTTACACTAAATTGACTTGTACTTGAAATGAGAAAGTTCCGTGCTTTGCTATTTTTATAGAAAAAAAAAATTAGAGCAAAATACGTTTCAAATAATATTGTGAAGTCAATTGAATAAATAAATGGAAAGAAAAAAAATGAAGAATAAATAATTTGGGGCAATTTTACAATCAATTTCGATGCCCATTTTCAGAAGTCCAATTTTGAAGGCCCAATTAGTGAAGCAGCCCATTTATGATGGAATTAAGTAAAAATTGAGGCCCTCGCTATATACCCCTCCAGCTTTGTTAAGTATACTCCCCCAACTCATAAATTAATTTAATATTACTGTAAATTACCCAATTTACCCTTTTAATAAAATAGGATAGCTACACTTCCCAACTTATAAACCCTAAATCTAATGACAGTATGACACCGCCATGGCCGGCGACGGTCGACACCGCCATGGCCGACGACCGTCGACACCACCTATGGCCGGCGACCGTCGACACCCCAAAAAAAAACACCACCACCCATACCACGTCTTATATTTCGAAGTTAAAAAAAACATAGAAAATGGCAGATTTTTTTTTATTGTTTTCAACACATCAGCGTCGACCATATACACTCTCATCGACAATAATTTGTCGACGAAAGTGAATCCGGTCGACTTTGGTGTGTCGAAAAAAATCAAAAAATAAATTCGACAACTTATGGTCGACCATATACACTCTAGTCAACAACAATGTGTCGACGAGAGTGTATATGGTCGACATAAGGGAAAAAAAAACGGGGAAAGAAATCTGCTACAGAAAAAAGAAAAAAAAAAGAGGGCCGACCGCCGCCGGCCGGGGGAGTGAGGGGAGGAGGAGCGGAGACGGTTGCCGTGGAGGGAGGCGTGCGGCGTCGCCGCGCGACCCACGGGGGAGGAGAGAGAGGCGTGCGGCGTCGACGCGCGACCCACGGGGGAGGAGAGAACGGCGGGAGGCGCTGGGTGAAGGAGTGTCGCCGCCGCGAGCAGAAATTAAAAACGCAAACAAAAAAAATACTTGGTCGACGGCGGCGCGCGGGGAGGATAGATCGGCAGGCGTCGTGCGACGCACGGGGGAGGAGAGAGCGGCGAGCGGATCTGGGCGAGAGGGCGCCGCTGCCGCGAGAAGAATTTTAAAAAATAAAACCCTACCTGCGTCGACGGCAGCGGGTGGCGTTGGCTGGGAGGCGGTGGTCGACGAAGGCTGGGGCGGGGGAGATCGTGCCGGCGGCGAGAGCGGTGCCGTGGCCGGCGACTTGGAGGGGCGGCGCCGTGGAGGTTTATTGGTTTGAGGGAGAAAGAAAGAGAGAAAGGAAATTGGAAGAATTAGGGTTTATAAGAGAAGAGGGTAATTTGGATAATTGAGGGGGAGTACATCTAGCGGAAAACATTTTTTGGGGGAGTGTATGTATCGGGGAGTATACTTAACAAATCTGGAGGGGTATATAGTCAGGGCCAAAAATTGAATGCAGCATTGTGCAAAGTAGCCGTGATGAATGAAAGTGGGTGGGTGTATATTGGTGGTGGATTCAATTCAGATTTTTAAAAGTGTTTAAAAAATTTGAGGTATTCAATACGAATTTTAAAAAGTTTTTAAAAATCTTTAGATATTCAACCATCTATGGATTTTAATACTCTATGAATTTTGTTGGATTCTTCTCCAAAAATATAAATAAATTGCACTATCCAAAATCTCTTCTAAAAACCAGAGATTTCAACGGATTCTCTAACAGAACTCTAAAGACGAAAGATCAAAAGTAGGAATGACAATATCATTAAGTCTAGTATGCACTCTAGTCCATGTTGCACTTTTCAGTTTTACTGACTTACACTTTTTGGTAAATGGTGTTGCACTTTTCAATTATTATTAAAAATATTATTATACAGTTTAATAATTGAAAAGTGCAACACCATTTACCAAAAAGTGTAAGTCAGTAAAACTGAAAAGTGCAACATGGACTAGGGTGCATAACATGCACTCGAGTGCATAGCAGACCAACCCTGACAATATTGAACCGATCCGTGGGTACCCACCCCACCCGCGAGCTTTGGATCAGGTCAGATTCGCCCCGTGTTGAGTATGGGTCGGATTTGGGTCTTATGATCGACCCACGGGTATCCGACCTGTCCCGAATTAATATATAAATTTTATAATATATATATATATATATATATATATATATATTTATTGATAAAATATTTTATATATAATACATATATAATATTAACTTTTAAAAAAACATTTTACTTTAAAAAAAACTCTTTGCATCAATATTGAAGTTTATGAAAATTTATGTAAATAAATAAAAAAATATATTCCACAATCCTATCAAGTCTATGAAAATTCATATAAATCAATAAAAAAAGTCAGTCGAACTCTGCATAAACTCTATAAATTTTATAAATTAACGTACTTTATAAAGTTCAAAAAAATCCAATAGAATTTTAATTGAATACATCCCCGATTAATGGAAGGTTGAAGATAAAGGAGAAGTGAATTTTTTAAATAAGGAATAAAAATAATAAAATTGAACAGCTAAAAAAAATATGAATTATAAAAATTAAACGGAGGAAATAATAATGGGTTGGTCTGCTATGGACTCGAGTGCATGTTGTGCACCCTAGTCCATGTTGCACTTTTCAGTTACTGACTTACACTTTTTGGTAAATGGTGTTGCACTTATAATTGAAAAGTGCAACACCATTTACCAAAAAGTGTAAGTCAGTAAACTGAAAAGTGCACATGGACTAGGGTGCACGGCATGCACTCGAGTTGCATACTAGACTTTACCAATAATAATGAGCTGCTATTTCACTTCAGGGCCCAAGCCCATATATCAGGAGCCCTATTCCTCACGCAGAAAAATGGGACAGAAGCTTGGGGGTATGCGCAATTGAGGGAGGCACAAAACAGGGGCAGCTTCCATTGGGGAACCCTATCCTCCCACAGCATAGTTTAGTTTAATTATTGGATAGATTTTAATTTTGTTGAGAAATTCAAGAATTAAAAAACGAGAGGAGATATCTTTCTTTAATATATATATTTTTTTGGTTTATTTTTAATGTGTTGTTTTAGTTGTGGACTAAAATTTTATTGTTTCGGATGTTGAAATTGTGTTAAAAAATAATGTTTTAACTAAATATAAGAAATTGTGTTAAAAAATAATGTGTTTATAGATTAATTGCTTAGTTTACCTATATTTTGGTGTTTAATGTTTTTATTGTTGTGATTTGTATTATTCAATTGATTGATTAATCTTTATTAACTAACATTTTCGATTATATGAATTGCAATAAGAGTTGAGTTTGAATGATTGGAGTGTGAGTGTGAGTCTTGATTAATTAAAAGAATTTTTATAAAAAAAGGTCATTCCTAGAGACAATTATCTAATTAAGAACCAAAATTCTAATCATTTAAAATAAGGACAAAATTAAATGTAAATAACCCATTATGCCCTTAATTTGAAATGAAGACTAATTCAATAATTTAATATTTAATTAATCAACTCTTAATATTCCTTATTTTTTGCCCGTCTTCAACAAGATTTCTCTCCATCAAGATTTACGTTTCAATTAACTAATTAAGATCTCTGCATTTAAAATTAATTAATTGACCTTTCTTATTCGTGGTCCATATTCTAGAGCTGGCAAATCGGGCCGCCCGGCCCAGCCCAGCCTAGCCCATCGGGCCAAGCGATGTTCGTGGGCTGGGTCGGGCCGGCCCATAAATTAGTCGGGCCTATAAAATTTGAGCCCAACCTAGCCCACCCTAGCCCGCTGGGCTAGCGGGCCGGCCCAGCCCATGAAATATTTTTAGCAAAAATTATAATTAAAAATATATATTACTAATGTATTAATTATACATAATTCATAAACGGTCATAAAGTATAACATTACACTATATAAATAATTCATAAGTTCAAATTTCAAAGTCAAAATAAAATAAAAAACACAATAATATTTAAAAATAATGTACTTTACTTATTTTAATTATTTATTTGTCTAAAGAAAAAAAATTAATCGGGCCAAATGGGCTGCCCATGGGCCTGCGGGCCAAATTCAGCCTAGCCCATTAGGCCCATCGGGCCCATCGGGTCGGGCCACATAGGCCCAATTTTATATGGGCCTCTAATTTTAGAGCCCAATCCATACTAGGTTTCGGGTTGGCCGGGCCGGCCCATCGGGTCGGGCCCAAATTGCCGGCTCTACATATTCAGTATTATAAAATAATCTTTAATTATTGATTCCTACTTTCCATAATAAAATTTTACTGCAAAATCGATTGACATTGTGTATGATTAATTCAGTACAATTAATCGATTGTGCAGTCAAGTGTGTTGTTAATTCATTGATGCCCTAAAAATCGGTTGTGTTGCCCACGATAGAGAGACGAAGGCGACGCTCGGAGTATAGTTAATTTACTCATTTGTTACAGATCGGTCGTGAGATTATTTCTTGGTGTTTATAATAGTGAGTAATGATTTTTTATCATTTGTTTTTCTCTCTTTTGCTCTGTTTTTCATGAAAGCATCTAAATATCATGTTACAGTGAATTACAGAGTACATTATTTCTTGTTGTTTATAATAGTGAGTAATGATTTTTAATCATTAGTTTATTTAGATGTGTTAGTATTTTCAGAGTATATTGATGTTGTGTTGTTTTTGTTTTCTCTTGTGAGATCTAAGGTGTTTGCTTAAATTTCGAGCTAGGGATTTTTTTTTAGAGGCTGAATTGTTGTTTAAACTCTCGATATGGCGCTGATCATCATGGGGTTTTTAATTAGAGTGGGTAGAATTTGTTCAATTTCAATTAAAGTTGAAGGTTTGTTGGTCAATTTTATTTGTATGTATCGAGTTGCACGCATTTTGGTGTTGGGTCTCGCTGCCGTGAAAATGACACTCTTCATTCGATTTCGTGCTGAAATTATTTAATTTTGGTTATTTTGTATTCTTTTGTGCAGAGTGTATATTGTAAAGGCGAACCTTTTCCAGAATGCAGATTTGATCTGCATAAATATAGTTTTTATGTATAACAAACTTTGAAAATGCAAATAGTATATTGTCTATTTCTAAATTATTAATATTATTATGAAAAAAAAAAAATTCTGCATACTACGATTGTGTATTGCATATTTATATTCAGAACACCAAAACCATCAACAACGACAAAAAAAATTACTATATAATCAAATACCATAAAAAAAATTTATTTACATATCTAAACTTGGTATTTTCGACATACTTATACGTATGTTGAATTCGATATACCCTATCAACTTATTTCAAATGAAATATTTCCTTCTTCACGAAATCATACGACAAAAAGGTTTCGCTCGGATCAATTATAAACATCAGTTTAGTTCGGCCGTTGTTCATAAATTGTATCGGTACGAGTTTATAATTGGACGACATCTTTATGTAATTTATTTCATGCATTTTTTTCTAAGTTGAATGGTTCTTATTTATATACTACGGAGTATTTTTTTAACAAGAATTCCGTATAATATATAATTTTCAGTTTTTTTTTTTTTAATATCTCCATAATTATATATAAAGTTTTACTTATGTTTCACTATTAAAATTTATTAAGAATGTTGATATTTGGGAATGCAGATCCGATTTGCATAAATATAATTTTTATGAATAACAAAAGTTGAATATGCAAATAGTATACTGTCTATTTCTACATTATTAATATTATTATGCAATTTTTTTTCTGCATAATACGCTTGTGTAATCCTACGATTTTAAAATTTGAAAATTGAGTTTTAATATATTAATTAGTCAACGATTTTAAAATTTGAAATTCAAATCTTCCTCTCACTCGAAAATCCCGTTGATTATTCTGTATTCCTAATTTTAGGACTTTCCCCAAAGTTGTGATACTTCTTTCCCAAAACTCCGAAATTCAATTGCATTTATATATATTTTAAATAGAGCTAATAACACCCCAAAATATTCTATACACACTTTATAATTTTAAATACAAATATAGATGTATATAAAATGACTAAGTAACCCTTATATAAATAAAGAGAAAAATAATTTAAAAAAATAACTTGAAAAAATGTAATTAAAATTTAAAAGTATTTTAAAATTTTAACTAAATCTTTAAAATTAATCTCAAAAAAAAAATCTTAGAAAGTTAAATAGATTCTGAAATAAAATATTAAATTGATTATTAATTAATTTTTTGATATTTTTAATTTAATTATTTTATAAAATTTATTTGATTTATTTAGTTTTTTGGATTTAATTGATTTTCCCATTCATATATTTTTTAATATTTGGTTGATTTTTTAAAATATTTTCAATTTTTTTTTAGTTTTTCGTATTATTGAATATTTTTTTAATTAATTTTTAAAATTTATATATAGTTTTAATGATGTGGTTGAATTTTAAATTATATTTTTAGTTTTTATTCAATTTGAATTTGTTTTGAGGGATAAAGGGTAATTAGAAAAGAATTGGGATGTGTTTAGCAATAAAAATTGATTTTTAAATATTACGGAGTAGTGGGGTGTGTATAACATTTGAGGTTTGTATACATATTTTATGGGATGTTAATAGCCTCACAAAAAAAAAATATATATATATATGCATCTACTCCAAATTAATTAATCATTCTTCTATATATATGAAAAAAAATAAAAAATTCACTACATCTACTCCGAACTAATTAATTAATTTATTTGAAATATATTTATTTTTTATAAATATTTGATAAAATGATAACATTATCATTAAATTTAGTTATACGTTTCAATTAATAAAGGAAAATAAGATTGACATAATTAACATCTATCATTCATAATTGTATAACTCTTTTTGATTTCGTTTCATATTTTTTCAAGTTATTTTTAAAAAATTATTTTACTCTTTATTTATGTAAGAGTTACTTAGTCATTTTATATACATCTATTTTTGTATTTAAAATTATGGGGTGTGTATAGAATATTTTGGGGTGTTATTAGCTCTACTTTTTTTAAATATATTAGCTCTACTATTTTTTTTTTAAATATATATAGAGGAGAGAGTGACAAAGTGGGATAGCTCAAGTGGTTAGAGCACCACTACCTAGACCTTAGATCCTGCGTTCGAGTCATGGGAAGGGGAAAATGGATGGGTATTTAACTTGTAAACAAAAAAATATAGAGGAGAGAGTGATGTGGCATTATGATGTGGCATTTTTTAATACATGTGTCAAATTCTAATTCCTTCAAAAAATAAAGGATTAAATTTGATGTAAAAAATGATTAAAATTGAAAGGTAAAGGACGTATTTTGTAAAGTTGAAACTTAAAGGATTTATTTTGGAAAATCTCAAACTTATAGGACTAAAAATAAAATTTCCTCTTAAAAAGTGCAAATCAATATAACTGAAAAGTACAACACAATATTTAATATAAAGTGTAAATTATTATAACTGAAAAATGCAATACAATATTTAATATAAAGTGTAAGTTATTATAACTGAAAAGTGCAACACAATATTACTGAAAAGTGCAAGTTCATATCACAATTTTAATGAAAAACTTAAATTATTAATAACTGAAAAGTGCAACACAGTATTAATAAAAAATTTAAGTTATTATAACTGAAAAGTGCAATACAATATTATTGAAAAGTGCTAGTCCATATCACAATTTTTAATGAAAAGTGTAAGTTATTAATAATTGAAAAAATGCAGCACAATATTAATAAAAAGTGTAAGTCACTGTAAATGAAAATATTATTGTAAAGTGTAAGAGACTACAATTGAAAAGTGCAACTTCATATAACTAAAAAGTGTAATACAGTATAACATTACCAAAAAATGTACGTAAAGTTATTACAACTGAAAAGTGCAACATCATAAAAAGAAATGAACAAAAAAAAAAGTTAATTGATCAACTCGAGTTCTTATATGAACTCGAGTCTATATGAGACCAACTCTTTATTTTAATACTTTATATCTGATAAATACGTTAATTACCTACCGAAATAAAGGTGAGTAGAATTAAGGGATTAAAGATTTTCATAAAAAATTTTGTGAAATATTTCATGAAATATAGATAATTAAAGAAAATATAGGACAAAAATTTGTGGGTTAAACTCGGGTCAATGCAAGTTAACACATGTTAAATTGAATTAAAATACTCATATTTTTTCGCTTTCAAGTATTTTTTTTACTATATGATCAAAACTATGTTACTACATGACTAAAATATTGTTACTATAAAATTCAAAATGTATATTCTGAACAATTAATTTTTTAGGCGAATACTCCAAAATGTTTTGCATAAGACATTGGACATGATTTTATAGACAACCTTACACAGCAAAATCGGGCACAGACCCTTCATTGTTTTCGGTTGTTCTACCTTCAAATTCAGCACCACATTTGTGTGGTTCAAACCCACTGGCAACGATCCTGATTCCAGTCACCCCATGCACTCATGTCAAAAAAAAATTCTTGAGATTCGCACAAAAAAAATAAGTGTTTGAATATTTTTAGACATGTAATAGTATACTTTTAATCTAGTGATAATATAATTTTTGTCATGTAATAAAATAATATTTGTAAGCGAAAAAATATACGGAATATTTTAATTAAGTTTGACACATGTTGACTCACGTTGATCTGGGTTTTACCCACAATTTTTTATCTTAAATTTACCTTAATTATCTATATTTCACATAATTTTTTGTATAAAATCTAAGTGTATATATACATTCAATTGCATGAGAGAATTTGTCTACTCCGTAATATTTATATTCCAACTTACTAATAATTAAATTTTACCTCAATCTTATTTTCACACTTTTCTTTTTAAAACGTTCCACAATTACTTTCACGCCTTTAAAATGGAAACCTTTATATATTTCACTCTCACAATATCCTTAAATTTATACAAATATCATTACTTTTTTTCACACATACCTAAAAGTTAATTCGTTTCTTTATTTTATACATAAAAATTTACTAAATTACTCCTAAAATTTTTCTTATTATTACATTTTTTTAATATGGGTGTCTATTTACCTATGAAAGTAATCTTAGGACATAGAAAAAAATTACTTTAACTTGCGCTTTAAAAAAAAAAAAATGGTAATTGCTATAAGAAAATAATGTATTGCCTATTTTCCTTTGAAGTTTTTTTTGGATGAAACTTATGATGGAGGACAATATCCGGAGAACGTGCGTAAAAAGGGGAAGTATGTAAATATAACTTTTATTTTATTTTTTAGCTATTACTTTTTCATTAATTTGAATTTTAAATTGATCTAATTTTGAAAAGTAATATCGGTCTTGTTAATTTAGAAAATCATAAGTGTTATTCTAACATAACTTAAAAATGATACTCCGTATTCAATATAATTGAAAGTACAATATTATGCGTGAAATATTATATAATTAAAAAATGTGAAAATGACATAGGTGAAAATTGAACAACACACATATGGGATAGGAAGAAAATATACTTCCACTTCGTCAACCCAATTAAAATGTGAATGCACACAAGACCTACTCATTTTTCATATATATCAATAAAATATTATTTATTGTGTATAAAATTCTGAATTTTATCTATAAACTTTTAAATGTGCTCTTATATAAATGATATTGGAATTGAAAAACTATTTTTCTTCCACGCATTACAATAATTTAATTCATTAAATATTAGTAATTTTAACATAATTAATATACACTCTTAAAGGGAATGAGACTATTTTTAGAACAAATAAAAAGGAATACGGAACCATCATTATTTTAAGACGTAAGATTATCAAAATTATATTCTATGTAAGGGGGAAAGGCTCCTCTTGCCCCATGAATTAAATAGTGAATTTATACTATAACAACTATGAATTCTCTAATCATGATTTTTTTTAAGATCCCAATGACTCAATGAGTTCAGCATTCCATTAACTTGGGGTGTATAGTCCCAACATAATTCTTTTTTGTTGCAAGGTTATCCAGAGAAATTGATTTTATTCTATCGAAAACGGGGAAAAGGGTAGACTAATTTATTTTAAAATAGTGTTTATTTTATTCCATAAACTTGAGTTTTATTGTTTTTTTTCCTCACGCAACATGTCGTCTCATCAGATGTTTGTACTTGATTGTATTTTTTAAGCAATAATTTAAATTATTTTTATAAGAAAATAAAAATACATAAATTTGGATGTAAATCAAGTTTCTCTTCGCATACACTTGCTTATATTATAATGGGCTGGTTATCCTTAAGAAGTTAATGGGCTTTTAGAAATCCATTTTCAAAAGAAACGAAATTTTATTAGACACATTATTGTCGACCAGAAGTCTTATTTTCGACAAATCAGTGTCGATCCAAATCAGTGTCGATCGACACTAATTTATCGAAAATAAGGTCTTTTTTTTTTTTTTTGGGTTTTTGGTTTTGTCGGAGATGGCGCGAGTCGGCGGCACTTAGAGATGTTTATCCGGGCCGGGTTAACCGGGTTGGCCCGTTTAACCCTGAAAAATATAGGGTTAGGGTTCATGAATTATAGGCCCGTTTAAAACCGGGCTTTTTTTGACCCGGACCGGTTAGCCCGTGGGCTAAATCGGGCCAGCCCGCAGGGCTACAGGGCCAACCCGCTAGCCCGAGTTGTTACATTTTTTCCTTTTTTTTTAATAAATAACCTAAGAATAAATTTTGGATCATTTGACCAATAACCATAATTATAAGCATTAAGAAGCCCATTACCATCCATTAGTCATTATTACTAATTTTTATTAGATTATAAGTATTTGTTTAGCTTTATTTGGTCATATTAAGGACCAATGAGTTCATACTTTTTTTTTCTCATTTACTGATCATTAACTAATTATGTATTTTTCTATTTTATTTGCTTGTTGTACGTGCCAATTGAGACATTTAATTTTAAAAGAAAAAAAATTATTGTAGCCCGTTAGTGGCCCGTTTAGCCCGTGGCCCGCTAGGGTTAGGGTTAGGTCCCAACAATTGTAGGCCCGTTAAATATGAACCGGTTAAGGCCCTAACCCGTTTAGCCCGTAGCCCTGTAGGACTGGCCCTATAGGGCTAGGGCCAGCCCGATAGACATCTCTAGCGGCACTGCAAAAATTAGGTTTAGGATTAGTTTTCAATTTTAGGATTAAGAGGGTGTATCTATCCAATTATATTTTATTAAAAGAGTAAATTAAGTATTTTATATGTATATTTAATTAATAAATTGAGAGGGGGAGTAGACTTAACAAGTCTGGAGAGGCATATAGTTTGAGCAAAAGCTCAATTAGTCCGGCTTCACCTTGAGTTTTTAGGGTGTGTTTTGAAACTCTACAAACTGCTTCTAAAATCACTTTTTTTTTTAAAAGCTGTGAGAGACAACTTTGAAAATAAGTGATTCTGGAAGCAATTTGTAGAGTTTCAAAACACACCCTTAGGGTTAGTTTGGATTGATAGATGGGATAATGTGGGATAAATTAACTCACTCCTCTTCTATGATTAATAATCCCACATATGCATGAAAAGTAGTACAAAATTGTCGGGTCTTGCATTAATCCCGGGCCATAATCAATCAAACCAAACATTTGATTAGTTGAGAATAAAAAGTCAATCAAGCCTAATCCAACCTAGCTAATCAAGCAAACCAAACTAGGCCTTAGAGTTTATACAAGACAACGGTTAAATGCCCTTTTGTTTATGTTTACTCCGGGTTGAATTCACCTTCAGATTGAGTTCACTTTATCCCATTTATCAATTATACCCTTCCGTTTCCTTAACTTCATGGTTTATTTTGATTACCAAACCAAATACCTAATTTGGGTAATTACAATATCTATTGTTGTTTCTAAATTGTCCCATGAAAGTGATATAGTAACAACTAAGGAGGCCCTTTAAGGTAAATTCTTCAATAGGATTGGAATTTTTTTAAAGCCCTTTTTGGCAAATTCTCCAATAGGATTTGATTTTTTTTTATTCCACGAATATGCTGGAGGATGAATTATTTTTATGGTGTGTCATATTATTAGCATTGTGCTCAAATAAAAAAAACAGTTATTGGTTGTGGAATTTGAAAATAATTGAGGGGAACAAATTGTGGGATGTGAGATCATTAATCAAATGGGACAACGATTATCTTATTTATAAGGAAAATTAATATCACACTGTCATTGATCATTTTTCATTCTTACTAACTACCACAATTTATTTATTTTCATTCAGATTGAAGACATTTCAAAAATTCAAAAGAAACATATAGTATATTATTATTCATTAACGTGATGTTTACTTTGAAATTTTAAAATCAAATTTTAAATTTTAAAATACACACCAATTTTACGTCAGAATGTAAAATTCGATTTTTAAAACCACTCAAAATCACCTCTATTAAACATATTAATTTGAAAAAGTTTAATGTTTATAATATCATTCAATCATTTATCTCTCTCAACAATAATATAATCATAATAATACAATAATATAATAAATTCACATTACACAATCATTTCATCATTATAATCTCACTCAACAATAATATAAAATACAATTTCATTCAATGTTACATAATGATTTGAGATAAAGTTAAATCATCTCATGTTCTAAAATTCAAAAGAATCACACATATTACTATTAATCGGGATTTTAAAAATCGATTTTTAAAACCACAAAAAACCCAAAAGTAAACATAGCTGGGGTGAACACCACCTTAACGTATATTTTGAAGGAAGGGCCTGCAGGAAGAATGCAATGTACCTGGTTCTTTACCAAGTCAAGAGTCTCTATCAATGAGCGGTTCTGATGTAGAGGTACTGTGAATCTGCACGATGCTCGTTCGATGTTCTGTATGCGACGCCCAAGTCACCAAATAAAGTCCACATATAATGAGCAATCCTCCAAGAATGCTATCACAATACAAGCATGTGAGATGAGTAGCAGTAATAAAAGACACTTCCTCCGTCCATCAAAAGTATGTTCATATCTTTGGGCACATGTTTTAATAAAAAGTAGATAAAGTAAGGATGGTGTGGGTTTGTTTTGAAGTAAAAATAAAGTGATTGTTTCCATAAAAGGAAATTAGCATACTTTTGGTGGATGGACAAATAAAGAAATTGAGCACATATTTTTTGTGGAAGGAGGAAGTAGTAGGCAACTCTTAATCCAAATGTTGGATTGCAATCTAACAGCTAGAATAGGAGACGAAACACAATTAGGATTTCCCGATCCTTAGTTATATGGAAAATATATATATATAGTAGGAAAATGTAATGAGGTATAACCTTCCCAAGTAAATTGGACCTCCAAGGAAAATACTTGATAAGAAAGCCGATGCAAGAGGTTGAAGTGGCATATACAGGGCAACCATGGCAGGGCCAACGATTTTATTTGACCATGTCATAAGTATGTAGTTTATTGCAGATGCTACGACTCCCTATATACACAAGGATATATCAATATATCATTGACTCCAAGCGCCTTTAAAGCTCGCTCTTACAAAGAAAGAAAAACGGGGACAAATCAAATGAGTTAGGCTACTTACAGCATAAGAAACTGCAAAAGCCTCTGTTCGCGTGAGATTCCAGTCTGCTGATTCATTTGTCATGAGGAATGCAGTAATTACCATAAAGATGGCACCAAAAAAGTATGAATAGGCCGTCACTGATATGCTTGCAGGATTCTTAGCTAAAAGTGGAGCCTGATCAATAAACAACAATTAAGCACAGATTAAAGATATATCGTAATGAGAAGGAATAAGGTTTAGCAATGTTTCAGAACTGATGGTTATAATGTTGCATATCCAAATGTTAAGTCAACAACATAAGAGAAGTAAAGGCAGCAAGTTGAACCTCCTCTATAGGAGAGCAATTCTAATGAAGGTTAGTCAACAAGAAGTTGAAAATATCCTCCGAGCATTGACTTATAGGGAGTTAGGGACTAAGAAATAGTATAGCCTAGAATTTATACTTAATTTAGATACGCCAATCTTCTCTCTCTCTCAGATTAGTTGAATCATAATGTTAGTATACATCAACAACAACTAAGCCTTAATTTCACTATGTCTCAACCAAGTTCTGTTAATAAAACTAGTTCTTAGTCAACTGTATTTTCATCATTTAATTCTAAATAAGAGAAAATACAACTAACTTGTTGCACTCCATATAACCTTACCTGAAAGGCCAAATAAGCGGCCATGCACATACAGTTGCCGATTAAGCATAAAACTCCAAGATTCCAACTGCCAAGAAAATGAGAATTGGCATTCATCTCACCGGGTGCTGTATCTGATCCCTCAGAACCAAACACAGCTGGACCGCGGAAAATAGACATCAGAATGGCGCCGGAAACACAAACAAGAATACCACCTAACTTTGATCGACCTTCAGTTTTCCGTAAATTCAAGGTTTCAGTACTGAACGTAGACAAGATACAAAAAACCATGGAAATAAATGTGACTAACAATATCTATCACACAAAAGCAATCAACATACAAGGAAATCTACCATTATGGTAATATCCTAGAGAGATTCAACTGACCCCATTATTAGAGACAGTATGAACGTAAAGACTGGAATAGCAGGTTGCACGGCAGCAGCATAAGTTGGATTCGTGTAGCTAAGACCAAGAACAAACAAAAGCTGGTTCCCAAAAATCCTAATCAGTAGCAACAACAACAATGTAACTAATGGGGGAAATTAATTAGCATAGTAGGGAGCATAAACAAGTGCAATCAAAGAGGGAGATATTCCACTTACCCAGTTAAACCAAGAAAGAAAACTGTCATCAGAAAGTGTCTATCCAATGGCAGTCTTAGCCTTCTGTAAAACACGAAATAAACAGCGTGCCATTTATATGCACCATAAAACTGTCAAGAACAGCATTTTGACATTTCACTAATTTAAGATATTAGTACTTTAAAACTGACGTGTAAAATTGGGTCAAAAAATGGATTTGATGCAAAGTTAGGTTATTCGAGATGTAGATCCATCCTGCTAATTATCTAAGCCAGTTTTGATTACATCACAGATAGAGCCTAGAGGAATCTTCCCCAAATTGTGATTGCAAATGATGCAGGCGCCAACGACTTTGGGTTGATGATTCAACAAATCATAGCAGCTCGTAAGTAACATCGTAAATGTGATTTCAGCCGCCGGAATTAAAACCAGCTAATTTACGAATAGATTAAAGACTAATTTCAGAATTTATTTTCTTTCATAAACCTTAGCCTAAATCAGAATCTCGTATACATATATATTGTAAATTAATTGAAGGAAGCGATAGGCGCAAGCAGAGAGTGAAGGAGAGTAGATACTTTTCCCGGAAATAGGCGAGGGGAGCGAGAATAGAAAGCGCAATCAGGTCGCGGAAGACGCAGAAGACGAACTGGTTGGCGCCGATGTTGAGCGCCACCTTAGTGATGACGTGGTAACCGCCGTAACATAACTGCACCGCCACCAATGCCAAGTGAGCCCTCCAGGGAACGCCCGCCGCAGATGAAATTGCTGCCGCCATAGCAATCCCGTTCGACCTGTGTACAAGTGGTTGTTGACAACGTTATGCTTTTCTTTATGTTATTGAGCACATTATTTTTAAATTGCTCATTGCTGAAACGTGAAATTTTCATTTTTAAATTCTCAATTGTCGTCGCCCCTCCAACCAAAAAAATAAAATCTTAAATTACTTTTAAATGATACATTAATAATTGAGAATAATTACAGAAGAAGCATAATGACTAATAACGACTTTTTTGTTTTTGCTTTTAAAGTACTACAGTACTCAGTTCGTCTTCTATTTCTACTTTGACAGTTTTATGTGAGTATTTTTAGTGTTAAAATTGTTTTTTTTTTTTTTTTTTTAATTTTGAATGTATTAGTCAATGGAGAAGAATGAAAAAATTTGGATGAAATAGTTGAAAAGAATAAAGTAACTTTATTACAACAAAATCTAGAATTATTGCACCAGTCCTAAAAAGAGAAATGGTTAACTCCATGATAATTTAGAGAAAAAAAGGCTTCATGTCTTTGTTCGGGTCTCCTCGAAATATCCTTGTCGGATTGACGGTCTTGCCTTTGAAAATTCTCACGTTCTTGAATTTCCATAAGAACCAGATGACGTCGGATCAGATGCACTCCAACACATATTTTCGTCTGTTGGGATATGAATCCTGTACACAATGTTCTAATTGATGATTGTATGTTTTGATGGCCAAAAACAACTTGAAGTTAATGATATATATGATTCTATGTTATTCTAACTGAGTTATATGATATAAGTTTACTGATCTTAATGTATTATGAAAACTGAGTTTACTGATCTTAGTATTTTACTGATCTGATATATGAACTGTTTAAGAACTAAGCTGAGAATGAATTGTATAGACAGCTTATAGTATAGGACTTAGATGTACTCATCTGTATATAGTTCAGTTGATGTATAGATAGTGTAAGAGGATTTGAGAATCACCAATGAATTTGGTGATCGTGTGATTTGCTATTAATAAGGAGTAGTTACAACTTTACAATTGATATCCCATAATTGATGGGAGATATATACGGAATTACAAAAATTGAATATATACCAAAAATGACTTAGTCAACTAATTGCCTTATTACCCCCCCCCCCCCCCCTTCAAGCGCTGCGTGGGATGGAGACAAACGCAAAGCTTGGAACGTAGAAACTCGAAAGCCGGTCGTGGTAAACTCTTCGTAAAAATATCAGCGAGTTGGAGATGGGATGGGACGAAACGAGTAGCTAGTTTGCCCGAGGAAACAAGCTCACGAACAAAATGATAATCGAGATCAATATGTTTAGCCCTCTTGTGTGCCACTGGATTCTGACTGAGAAAGATAGCGCTTTTGTTATCACACAGAAGAGCAGGCCGGGAAGACGGAGTAGAGCGAATCTCATGAAGCAAATTCGATACCCAAACCAGTTCAGCTGCAGCATTAGTCATAGCACGATATTCAGATTCACAACTGGACCGGGCAACTGTTGGTTGTTTCTTAGCACTCCAAGAAACAAGATTTCCCCCAATGAAAATAGCGTAACCATACGTGGAGCGTCGGGTGTCAATGCAACGAGCCCAGTCAGCATCGGAATATCCCAAGCCTGAAAAGTCAGAATTATGTCTGAAGGAAAGCCCATAGTGAATAATGCCCTTAACATAACGAAGTATCCGCTTGACAGCCAAGAAATGATCATATGTAGGCGAGTGAAGAAACTGACTAACTGAGCTAACCGCATAAGAAAGATCCGGACGAGTAATGGTCAAGTATTGAAGAGCACCAACGAGTGACCTGTATAATGTAGGATCACGAAACAGAGAGCCGTCACGGAGAAGGGACTCTCCAGCAGCCAGAGGAGTGGAGACGGGCTTAGCATCTAACAACTCAGCACGTTCAAGTATATCATGGGCATACTTAGCCTGCCCAACAAACAGACCATTGGAATTGTAAGAGACTTCAAGCCCAAGAAAGTAGTTGAGACGACCAAGGTCCTTGATGGCAAACTCACGATGAATACGAGAGATAAATCCTTGTAGCAAAGGAGGATCATTCCCGGTGATGATGATGTCGTCCACATAAAGAAATAAATATATGATGGATGTACCTCTGTGGAAGTGAAAGAGAGAGGAGTCACTACGACTCTGAAGAAAACCAAGACCAGATAGGAACGTGCTGAACCGTTGGAACCAAGCAAGAGGAGCTTGGCGAAGACCATAAAGAGCCTTCTTCAACTGACAGACATGATCGGGAAAACGAGGATCAACAAAACCAGGAGGCTGAGCCATAAACACGGGCTTGTCTAGAACACCGTTGAGAAATGCATTTTTTACGTCAAGTTGATGAAGGGGCCAACTGTGCTGGACTGAGATTGCCAAGATGATCCGGACTGTAGCAGCCTTAACAACTGGACTAAAGGTATGATGGAAGTCCGTTCCGGGAATCTGAGTAAAGACCTGAGCAACAAGACGAGCCTTATGGCGCTCAATTGTACCATCTGCATGAAACTTTGTACGGAAGACCCATTTTGACCCAACAATGTTCGCACCAGAGGGGCGAGGAACCAAACTCCAGGTATTATTGGTACGAAGTGCGTCAATCTCTTCTTGCATAGCAGCCAACCACTCAGGATGCTTCGAAGCCGATTTGAAACCACGAGGCTCAGAGGTGGCAACAAGGGCAGATAAAAGGGCAGTGGATGTTAGATCAACCGGATATCGAGTCTTAAATATGCCAGCCCGTGCCCTGGTGACCATAGGATGAAGACTGGATTGTGCAGGAGCAGGATCCTCGACAGGAGGAGGAGCTGGAGGCGGAGCCACTGCAGGGGCAGTAATGGGCTGGGAATCAGGCTGATCATCCGGAAGAATACGCATAGGGGCGCGCATGGGTGTAGACAGAGGTCGACTGTGCTCAAGAGGGGGCTGAACAGGTGGAGACATAGGGCAATCTGTAGCATCCAAAAAAATGGAGTTATCCAACTCAGTGATGGAAGTAGGGTGTGGAGTTCGAGAGAAGGGAAAACATTGTTCATCAAATTGAGCATGGCGAGTAACAAACACACGTGACGAGTCGGGATCAAAACATCGAAAACCCTTGTAGATGTTGCTGTATCCCAAGAAAATGCAAGGACGGCTCCGAGGTTCCAATTTATTAGCAGCGTAATCCCGAAGATAAGGGAACACTCGACATCCAAATGGCTTAAAATTAGCATAATTCGGGATACATCCAAAGAGAAGCTGAAATGGAGAATTATCATGGAGTAGAGGTGAAGGCAGCCTGTTAATAATAAAGACAGCAGTAGCAAAGGCATCGAACCATAGAGTAGCAGGAGCATGAGCATGAGCATGAAATAACATAGATAACCCAGTTTCAGATATATGTCGATGCTTACGTTCAGCCCTACCATTTTGTTGAGGTGTGTAGGGGCAGGAAAACCTATGAAGAATACCATTTAAGTGCATAAAATCACGAACTCTGGAGTTCACAAATTCAGTTCCACCATCACTCTGAAAAATCTTAATTTTACGGGAAAACTGAGTGCAGACAAAAGCATAAAAGCGAATCAATACATTATAGAATTCAGACTTAGCCCGCAAAGGATATATCCATGAAAAACGAGAAAAATCATCCACAAAAGCAACATAATAACGAAAGCCATCAGAAGTGGCAACAGGTGCAGGTCCCCATAAATCACAATGAACTAGATCAAGCACATTGGCAGCACGTTTATTATTTAACTGAAAAGAAAGTCTTTTGCTCTTAGCTAACTGGCACGAGGAGCAAACACTGGGACTCGGTAAAATAGAAGTAACAGACAAATGACCAAGTTTATTCAGCAAAGAAATTATGGAAAATGGGACATAACCCAAACGTAAATGCCACAAATCAAAACTAGCCTTCAATACTTTGCCCCGAACTGCTGCCACCAAGGCCGGAACACCCCTGTCAAGTAAGTAAAGGCCTTTATCACACCTTCCCTGAGCCAGAATTTTCTTTGTCACTCGGTTCTGAATCGCAAAAAATTTATCAGAAAATATGACATCTACAGGAAGGTCAGAGGTCAATTTACTGATGGATAAAAGATTCTTTGTGATATGGGGCACCACTAAAACATCCAATAACTGAACATCAAAAGACAATTTACAAGAACCAACATGCGAGATATTTAAAGCATTTCCATTACCAACAATAACAGAACCGTTACCAGTATAAGGTTCAAACGAATCCAGAGCAGTAGATCGATTGGTCATATGAGCAGACGCACCCGAATCAAGGTACCAATCAGGAGTAGAGTCTGAAACATTGCAAGTCGAAGTGAATGCATGGGCCAAATTTGCCGAGGAGACAGCCTGTCGGGCACCTAAAAATTGAGGACATTTATCCGCATAATGCTCCCCTCGACATATTTGACAACGAGGAACGTAGGGTTTGCGCCCCCCGTTTGATGAACTCAAGCCATGTGGGCTGCCAGAAAAGTAGCCACGCGAGTTTACGGACTGTCCTCGACCAAAACCGGAGCTACGGGCATGGGCGTTGCCCTGACCACCATGGCGACTCGACGAGTGGGTGCCTCGCTGAAAATTACCGCGACCATGAGAAGAACCAGAAGTGGCAGAAGAGACGCCGTCAACCAGAAAGGCAGCAGTGGGAGCGGAACCTTCCATGGCCCGTAACATGAGATCATACTGCTTGGCCTGATTTAATAAGTCTCGAAAGGCTGGAATGGGAGAGAGAGCCATACGAGTGTCTGCAAAACCCACAAATTGGACACCCAAACCACGCAAAAACCAGTGACTCTTATTAGAGTCATCCACCGGACGTCCTATAACATTCAATTGGTCACATAATAATTTGAATTTTTTACCATAGTCTTCCACAGAAGAATCACCCCGGCGAAGAGAGAGAAGTTCCTCCCGGAGTTGGTGCTGACGTGAGACAGGGGAGAAAACACCCTCAAGAGTCTTCCATGTTTCACGAGAGGTGGAGGAGTCAATAACCTCGGACGCTGCATCTTCAGAAAGGGAGGTGTACATAACACTGAGAAGCTTTTTATCCTTCATCTTCCAAGATGTATATTCGGGATTGACAGATTTTTCACCAGAAGCAGAGGTGATGGTGGATGGAGGTGCGGCAATGGTGCCGTCCAGAAGACCCATCAGATCAAAACATTCGGCCATGTGCATAATCTGGCGACGCCATGGGAGATAGTTCGTGGCGTTCAATTTTATCGCAACAACCATATTTATCATTGCTGTAACAGGAAGAGTTTCAGTGGCTGGGGTAGTCATGATGCAAAGAGAATTAGAGTTTCACACCAGAGGGGACCGTCTGGGGAAGAAAAGTCGCGACGGAGGGGACAAGTCCGATCGGAAATTAGCAGAAGCCGGCGGCTGTGAAGAAGAACAGAAAGAAGTTTAGGATCGTATAGCTGATACCATGTAAGAGGATTTGAGAATCACCAATGAATGTGGTGATCGTGTGATTTGCTATTAATAAGGAGTAGTTACAACTTTACAATTGATATCCCATAATTGATGGGAGATATATACGGAATTACAAAAATTGAATATATTCCAAAAATGACTTAGTCAACTAATTGCCTTATTAGATAGGTTTTATATATGTAAAGTTGTATTCTATTGTATTCAGCATTGTAAAAGTTCAGAGCAGTAGATTGGATTAAGGAAAGAAGACTAAGAGACATCAGAAGACTACTAAATAGACAAAAAAAACTCCACAAATTTAGGTTTGAAGAATGTATTCACATCAATTTGCAGCCAAAATTCTCGGTAATTTTTTAGTGAATAGAAAGTCAAACTATATACTCCCTCCGTCCCAACTTAACTTTCATATTTACTGTTCATCCCATTTTTTAAAAATATTATAATAAATAGAATTTTGAGATATAATTTTATAAAAAAATAAATAAGTGAGTTGATTGTCTGAAAGCAGGTGTATTCCACGTGATTCCATTCCAATATGTTGTTCTAATATGTTGTTTTAATATTAAAATAATTAACCGCACTTAATATGTTTTAATCCAATCAAACTCACTTATTTAATATATAAAAATGATAAGTTTTTTCTCTTATGATTACAATTTGTTGGGAATAAAATGATTTTGATTTAGATACCAAAACCCCTGATTGATGATGTACAGATTAGTTGAGATATGCTCAAGTTATTGTTCAGGCAAGTTGTCCCAGAACACTTGAGTATGTAGAATGCTTAAGTTAAAAATCTCAGAAATGTTGTGAGATTTTAGAGTTCAGGATAGTTGTCCAATGCTGAATGTTAGACAGCTTGATAGGTATTAAGTCTTGAGGCCTAAGTTGCTGAAGCATCATGACAGCTGACCAAGTGGACAACTGAGCTGAAGAGATCAAGAACACTAAAGCTTTGCTCATAAATGCAAAAGATCAAGACAGTTGAAGTACAAATGATCAAGAGAATTGAATGACAAAAGCTTACAGAAGACACATTCAATGAAGCATTTATTGCCAATCATGCCTGAACCAAACATTGAAGACTTAGAGCATTAAAGAGTGAAGCATTGAATGAATGTTGGAACATTCTAAAACAGCAGCAAGAATGTTCAGGGAGCTTGTCCCATCTGACCGTTGGTTGAGTGTATATTCTGCCACAAATCAACCTTGGGAAGTGTGCTTATTTGGAAACTGTCACAAGTCATCTCAGCCGCATTTTTCAGAAGTCAACACATTCATTCAAGCAACCATTGAAGAGCCCTTTTACACAGTGGATAAAAGGAAGTCAAGCTTCTTAGCCGTTTCAATGGTGCTGCAAATAGACATGTTTGAATTGCTATCTCTCCAACGGATAGTTGTTCAAATATGCCTATATATACAGAAGTGATCAAAGGGATTTATCATCCAACTACAAGCTATCAAACTATTATCAAGCTTTCAAAGGAAACCAAGCTATTCACAAGAATCCCAAGTTTCCTGAATCACTTCAAATTAGCTAAGCCATTCTTTGTAAACATCCTAGCTTAGCATTGAGATATCCTAAGCCTTTACATCTGTTCCCATTGTAAAGGATATCTCTACTAGTTGGAACCAAACCTCAAACCTTATCTCATTTAGTGAAGAGAGTGTTTGTTGTAGAAGTGAGGAGTTAAGGACTGATTAGAGTGAAACACAGTCTTAACTCAGTGAGATTGAGCACTAGGACTCAGTTTATCCTAGGGATCAAAACACTAAGAGAGTGTTGTTGATCAGTGCACCTTGGCACTATAAAACAAGCTAATTCCATTGTGAAGGAATTATCCTGTTCAATCAGGGAAAGTGGATGTAGGAGCTTGAGTCTCTGAACCACTATAAACTTGTGTGTCTCTTACTTACTGCATTCTTTATTGCATTCATATTCAAACAATTTTCAAAGAACAAACTCTTCTAAGTGAGAAAATTTGTTTTGGACAAAGTCCCTGATAACTGTCTTTTCAGAAATTAACTTGGAGTATTTCTTTAAGTCAAAGGCCAACCACATTCCGCACTTAGCAACTCTTTTAGATATCTAGCCAACTGATCACTCAATAGTAATCAGTAGGACAAGAATCTATCAAAGTTCACACTCAGGCCAGTTGTGAGACAACCTGCCTGATAAGACCAGTTTTGTTAAAAAGAAAAAGAATTTGCATACACAAGTGCATTCCCCCCCCCCATACACTTGTGTTATACCCACCAAGGACCAACAAGTGGTATCAGAGCAGGGGTTCATAGACCACTGCTTCTGAAAATCCAACTGATTTTCAAAATCAAATTTTCTGTGGTCACTGAACTGGTCCAAATTTCTGAAAACTTTATCTATGTTCATCCTATATTACATCTGTTGAAATGGCTAACAATGCAGTTCCAGGAGATGCTGTCAACACCATCAACAATATGGGTCCAAACCAAGTCAACCATATTTCTCATCACAAACTGCCAATGTTCTCAATTGAGAACTATGATTTCTGGAAGATCAGTAGGGGTGGAAGTAGGCCGGGCTACCCGACAGGGGCCTACGGCCTAGCCTATTAAGGGCCTTGTTAGGCCTAGCCTATTTATAATATGAGCCGGGCTAAGGCTTTTTAAAAAGCCTATTTAGTTAAGTAGGCTAGGCTTAGGCTTTAAATAAGGCCTTATAAGTCTACCAGGCCGGCCTATTTAACATTATATATTATATTTATATATATTTTATAATAAGTTATTCTTAAAATTTAGTACTAACATTTATATTAAATTAAATTAAAGTAAGTTAAATTTATTTTAGTACTTTTGAAATCATTATAATGTTTGTATTTAAACTCATAGTTGTAATGCATTTATTTTGGTAGTAAATTTTATTTGCAACTTTGAATATTGAACTACGATTCATATTTAATAGGCTTCTAAAAGGCTCGTAGGCCTGACCTATTTACTTAAAAGGCCAGGCTTAGGCTGCAAAAAAAGCCTATCACAGATAACAGGCCAGACTCAGGCTCAATATTTATAAACCAGGCCCAGGCTTTTTCATGTAAAGCCTAGCCTAGCCCAGCCTATTTCCACCCCTAAAGATCAGGATGAGAGCACATCTTGCTTGTCAGCATGATGAGATGCTTAAAGTCATCACCAGAGGGCCCTTCACATTCACCAAAGCAAATCCCAAGCTCACTGATGCTCAGAAAGCAGATCCTAGGGAGTTGCTGCCAAAGGATGAAGATGACCTTACAGCTGAAGAAAGAAAAAGGCACAACCTGAACTACATTGCCATGAACACATTATACCAGACAATTCCAGATGCAGTGATGGGGAGAGTATACCACTGCACAACAGCTAAAGAGATTTGGGACACCTTAGCACTCATGTGTGAAGGTACCCAAAAGATTAAGGAGAACAAACTTCAAGTGGCTATCCAAAAATATGAACAATTCTCTATGGAAGCCAATGAAACTATTGATCATCTTGATGGCAGATTCACTGACATCATGAATGAAATAAACTCTCTTGGCAAGTTCTATGCCAAAAGAGAAGTTGCCCTAAAGATCTTGAGAAGTCTCACATCCAAGTGGGACATATATTCTGTCATGATGCAAAACACTAGCAATCTTGACAACATGCCTATGCAACAAGTATTTTCTGAACTCAAAGCATATGAGTTTGATTTAAATAGAAAGAAAGTGCATGAAGAGCCATCCTCCTCAAGCAAAGGTGTTGCTTTCAAAGCTGCTGAAACAGAAAAGAAAAGTATCCAAAGATCCTCTCAATCTGTTTCAAAATCAGAAATGAAGGAGGAACTGGCACTCATGGCAAGAAGATTTGAGAAGCTCAATTCCAGATTTGGTAGATACAAGAAGTTCTACCAAGACAACAGAACCAGAAGGAGATTCAGTTCTCCTGACACCAAATCAGAGGACAAAGTCTCTGATGAAAAGAAAGAAGACAAATATGCTGACAGAAAGAGATACAGCAAAGGCGAACCATCATCTTCAAGGAGGAAGGAGTCCTCAAGCAAGAAAAATGATGATGAAGATGTGTGTTACAACTGCCAGAAAAAGGGTCATTTTCAGTATGACTGTCCTGACCTCAGTGCAAAAGAAAGGAAGGAAAGGCAGAACAAAAGAGACAAGAGGCTGAACAACAGGAAGGCTATGGTAGTTGGAGATTCAGCAAGTGAAGAGAGTGTCTACTCTTCTGATGATGGACTATTTTCCAACAGTGACAGTGATGATGACTGTCAAATGGCATTTGAAAATGAAGAGGTATGTTCATCTTCCAACTCTTCAATTAACACACATGAATCTAGTGAAATCCACTTGAAACTCAACTTTGGGAAGTTACTTGAGGATTTCACCAGACTACAAGAAGTATGCAATATGGCACTTAGAGAAAATGAGCTACTGAATTCTAAAGCTCAAACTCTCAACCTTCCTGAACCAGAGTTTGACTTTAAATCAACTGAGTTGTATCAGCAGATTATGAGAGAACATGAGGAAATGTCTCTCAAAGTCTCTGAACAACAAAAGTTGATTGATGATCAAGAACTGGCCTTGAGGAAAAAGGATTTTGATCTTAGAATTCTACAAGCAAAATTTGACAATCTCTCAAGTGAATTTGATACTCTAAAATTGAGTGAGGGGAGCTTAAAAATGAAAATGTCTGCCTTGAACAAATCTGCTAAGGCAATAGAGGAGATTCAAGGGTTTCAAAGACCATTTGCTCAAAAGGGTGGATTAGGCTATAATCCATGTGAACCCTCACCTGGTCTTAGCATTGCTTCATCAAGCAATTCTAAGATGACTTTTGTAAGATCAGTGGCACAACAAAATGAAATAGAAGTAAATCAACCACTGATCAAGGATAAAGGTAAAGGAAGTTTTATACCAACTCAAGTAAACAATGTACCTAAACCCATACCAAAGGAAAAGGTTAAAGGCATTGCTTACATGAGGAATGAGGTTCAGAAAGGTAGAACCAATGGAAGGCCAACCTATCTGAATCATCATCAGAGGAGTTGTCCAAAACTTGTTCAGAAGAGGCCAACTCAAATGAGGCAACCTCAACTGAATGGATTAAGGCCAATCCCCTCTGACAGGTATAAAACATTCAGGATGCCTGGACCTTACTTGCCAAATGGAAGAGGCCATCCAAAATTCTATCCTCAAAAGTCTTATCAAGCTGCACCTAAGCCTAGTAACTTCAGGAGAAATGTCCCAAAGAAATTTACCAACTCTCCTGAACCTTACAAAGCTAACACCTATACACAGAGATCACCCAAGACATTTAAGGGTCAAACTGTGTATGTAGATGTAAATGGAAACCAAGTCAGTCACTTTGAGTCAATCAGAGTAATCAGGCAGATTTGGATTCCAAAAGGTACAGCTAACCCTCTAGGACCCAACACTCAAAGGGTACCTAAATTTTGACTTTGCAGGGCTGCAAGGACCACAAGAAGAAGAGAAGCATCAACAAGAAAACAGCATGGTACTTGGACAGTGGATGTTCAAGACACATGACTGGGAATAAAGAGCTTCTCTCAGATTTTCATAGAAAAGGAGGGTCCTTCAGTAACCTTTGGAGACAGCTCTCAAGGCATCACAAGAGGTTATGGTACATTAAATATTGGTAGTGTCAAAATTACTGATGTCTCATATGTCCTAGGCCTAAAATATAACTTGCTGTCTATAAGTCAAATTTGTGATAAAGGATTTTGTGTTGAATTTGCACCAAATGAATGTACTATCAAAAGCAAATCAACACAACAGGTGCTACTAACAGGGGTGAGAAAGGGAAATGTCTATTTTGCAGATTGGAGCAAAACCCCTGAAGCAGTTTGTCTTGTTGCCAAAAGCACAAGTGAGCAAAGCTGGCTGTGGCACAAGAGGCTAAACCACCTGAACTTCAAAACCATCAACAAGATTGCAAGAAACTCTCTAGTTAAAGGACTGTCAAATCAAGTGTTCTCAAAAGAACATATATGCCAGCCATGTCAGGAAGGAAAGCAGATCAAAGCTTCATTTAAAGGGAAGCCTGTCATCTCAACTGAGAGAGTTCTTCAACTACTGCATATGGATTTATTTGGGCCAATAATTCCAGTAAGTATAAATGGAAGAAAATATGCTTTAGTTGTTGTTGATGATTTTTCCAGGTACACTTGGGTAGTATTCTTGCTCAACAAAAAGGAGACCCAAGTCAAGCTACCTGAATTGATGATGAGATTGAGCAATGAAAAGGGCCTAAGTATTGTCAAGATCAGATCAGACAAAGGCACTGAGTTCATAAACTCATACATCAATGAGTACTGCAGCAAGAATGGCATCACACATGAAACTTCAGCAGCAAGAACACCTCAACAAAATGGGGTTGCTGAAAGAAGGAACAGGACCTTGAAAGAGGCGGCAAGAACATTGATTGCTGAATCCAAACTGCCTAAAAGGTTCTGGGCTGAAGCCATTAGCACTGCATGTCACACCCAAAACAGGTCCTTAATCACCAAAGGACAAGGTAAAACCCCATATCAAATATGGAAAGGTAGATTGCCAACTGTTGCTTACTTTCATATATTTGGTTGTAAGTGTTTCATTCATAATAATGGGAAGGAGCAATTGAAAACTTTTGACAGCAAAGCTGATGAAGGAATATTTGTTGGATATTCACAAATCAGCAAAGCTTACAGAGTCTACAATTGCAAAACCCTTATTGTGGAAGAAACACCTCATGTTGTGTTTGATGAGTCTATTAATGAGTTCAGGGATAGAAACTTGAATCTTGATGAAATAACACAAAGAACAACCAGACTAAGGCTTCAAAGCAAGGAGACAGTATTTGTAGATGTTGCCCAGCCTGAATTACATGATAATCAAAAACTGGACAACCTACCTGATGGCAATCAACCAGGAGCCAACCAACCTGAAGGTGATGTTGAACTGATTGACCCAATCCCAGTTCAAAACCAGGTAACAACTACCAATGAAGAAGCAGGCAATGCTGAGGTAGTAAATGGATCCAATATTCAAGGGGGGACCAATGAAAATGTCAACTCATCTGACTATGAGGACAATACCCCTGAATATGATCCAGAGCTTGATCCTTCAATTAATTTTCCTGAATTTAATGAGTCTAGTGATCCAACCTCAGATGAGGACAATCCTCCTGAAGGGATCAGGTCTAGAAGGACTTGGTTGCAGGACCATCCATCTAGCCTGATACTTGGTAATCCAAGTGAAGGGATCAAAACTAGAATATTTCATGGAGAAAGTGCTTTGTTTTGTTGTTTTCTTTCAGAAAAGGAACCAGAAGATATTGAGGAAGCACTACAAGACACCAACTGGATCATAGCCATGCAAGAAGAGCTAAACCAGTTCACCAGAAATGAAGTATGGGAGCTGGTAGATAGGCCAACTCATCAAGATGTCATTAGAACCAAATGGGTGTTCAAAAACAAGAAAAATGAAAATGACATCATTGTAAGGAACAAAGCAAGACTGGTGGCCAAGGGATATTGTCAATCTGAAGGGATTGATTATGATGAGACTTTTGCTCCAGTGGCCAGACTTGAGGCAATCAGACTCTTCTTAGCATATGCAGCTCACATGAGATTCAAAGTGTATCAAATGGATGTGAAGAGTGCATTTCTAAATGGGGTGCTCAAAGAAGAAGTGTATGTTGAACAGCCCCCAGGCTTTGAGGAAGGAGACAAGGTGTACAGATTAAAGAAAGCCCTCTATGGCTTAAAGCAAGCTCCAAGAGCTTGGTATGACACCTTATCACAGTTTCTTCTAGATCATGGTTTTGTCAAAGGCACTGTTGACAGAACTCTGTTCAGAATCTGTGAAGGAGATGATATCTTGTTAGTCCAAATCTATGTGGATGACATTATATTTGGATCTCCAAATGAGAAGATGTGTGAAAAGTTCTCCAAACTCATGCAAAGCAAATTTGAGATGTCCATGATGGGATTGATGAATTTCTTCTTAGGACTTCAGGTCACTCAATCAAAGAAGGGAATATTCATCAATCAGGCCAAGTACACAAGGGACATGATCAAAAAATTTGGATGTGCTATAAGCAAGCCAGTCAGAATTCCTATGAATACTAACTGGAAGATGGATCCTGATGAAGGTGGTGAGTCAACAATGAAAGTGTGCGTGGGGTAGGTATCTAGTGTTTAAGTAAAAAAACAAAACAATGTTACACTGAATGTTGTGACAATTAGTGTAGCATTAACTCTAACAGAATGTGAAAAGTAAACACAGTACACAGCGGAAGTCTAAAACACTAAAACACAATACGAACACAATGGAATAATTTTTAACATATATTTTATTAATAACAAAACCTATGCTAAGCCTTACGGCGAAAAGTAACTTAGTTCCTAAGTTATACAAAAAGTGTCGTGTGAAATGTCTCAGCAATTACTTCAACATTCCACAAACAGAAACTACAATCGAGGCAGGTGCCTGAATCCGCAAACAGACTTAAGTGTAAAACACTGTCTAAAGAACTAATCTAATCTTGTGATTCACTCTCACTCGATTCAAAACTAGAACTAAGTACACTGGAAGGCGGTATCCCTCGGCGTACGTTAAAAGACACAACTACTGGCCATAACTCCTAACTAGGGTTGAACGCTCAAGGAGGGGTTACTCGAATAGTGCATACTTTGAAATGAGAGGCTCTGGCGGTATTTATAGAGAAATACACAGCTTCTAGATCCTTCCATTATGAGATCCTATTTTTTAGGACCTCAACCTCCATGATCTTTCTAGAACATTCTGCCATCTTCCAGGTCGTTCTACAATGCTCCAAAGTCTTCTAGCACGTTCTCCAACCTTCTGGAATCTTCCAGGTTCCAGACTATTGTAGAAGCTTCTAGAATCGTTCCTGAATGTGAGAGCATTTAGTACAACATTTAATGTAACATTGCAGAAAAGACTTAGAATAAATCAAGGAAGGTCAAATTAAGATGTTGTTGATAATGTTAAAGCATTTAAGAGTTAACAACATCTACAATCTCCCCCAATTTGACCTTTCGACTACAACACACCTGATGCACATATATTTCTATACATACTCAGTATTATGTATTTAGGTATGTTGAACATCAAAGCTAAATACTAGTCAAGACAATACCTGTTGTAACCGTTGGATCAAATCAAAAGAAGATCAAGAATAATTTTACTAAGATCCGTGCCATAAGATCAAAATAATCTTATTCAAAAACAAAACAAGTATAAACAGTACACTTGTTTACAAACACATATAACTTTACAAAAATCAAAGATTAAATCAGAGCATATAAGGGTATATACCAGATTAGTTCTAAGACTTATGTCTGACTCAAAAACAAACAAAAACAAACAAGGACTAAACAATATAATCAGAGCAGAAACTAAGAAAAAAAATCTAAACTAAACAACACATATTTATCATGCAGTAAGCAATTAATGATAAGAAAACAAATTAAGCAATAAGCAGTAATCAAATATCATCAATGCAAACTAATTTAAGCAAGATAAATATAAACATCCTATCAACTAGAAATAGTAAATATTGTATCAGAATAAACAGAATTTAACTTAAACATAACAGAATTAACAAAAACAAAAGTAGGACTGAAAATGGCATGAATTGCTATAACAATAGCAGCAGCATCAAGGTCCTGCGCATGTGCCATCTGTACTTCAGTACTCCCCCTGTCTTGTATCATCTGTTCTAGATATCACCATAGAGGGTATCCATTTCCTCATCATCTTCAGCAGCATCTGCAAACTTGTCTTTGTCAGCCTCCTCTGGTTCCTCAATGAAACAAGTTGATGCAAAGAGTGCAACAACATGGTTAGCAGCAGCAGTTCCTCCATTCTCTGTAGCAGCAGCAGCATCAGGTACACTTCCAGCTTCTTCAGGATTCAGTTCTTCAATCACTACTCCAGAAGCTCTTGCTGAAGTGGAAGGTGGTACTCCCCCTGTTGTAGTGGAAAGTAGCCTGGTCCACTTGTCTTTGATGAACTGGAGCTCATCAATCTGGTCCTGTAAGTGCTGTAACTGCAATAATATAAAAGATCTGGGAACTGAAAAAGTGGTGTCAGTGTTACCACCAATGTTCTCAGCATCTGGTGCAGCATTAGGTGCAGCTGTGTTCTGTTCAGGTCTCTGTGCTGGTTGAGGTTGGGGTTGAGGTTGAGCAGGAGCTGGTCTTTGAGAAGAACTTCCAGGATTGTGCAAGGGCAGATCTTTCACTCTTTCACCAATGAGCAGAGCAGGTGAAATGGTGTATAAAGGAACCTTACCTCTAAGAACTTCAGTCTTCTTAGGGCTAAAACCATGTATCTTCAGATAAGAGCAGATAAGCACAGGGTATGGAAGGTTGCCTTTATCAGAAATATCACCACTAAATTTCATCATGTGGTGGAAAATAGTCAATCCCAAGTTAAACTTCCTCAAAACCACTATCCTATAAAGCAAGATTGCTTGATCCTTTGTCACTTTGGTAGAGTTGGTGGAAGGTATCCAATTATAAACAATCAATTTGTGCAGCACAGAATAAAGAGAAGTAAGGTCTTTGGCCAACATTCCATTTCTCCATCTAGTCAACAAACCACCAGTCATAGAAGCAGTAACAACATCCAAATCAGGTTCATCATCATCAAGTACTGGTTCTATGCCTAAGAAATCATTGATCAATTCTGGTGTAAATGGGACTATACTCCCCCTAAACTGTATATTTCCATACCAACGGGAACTTCTCCTACCATTACTCTTCCTCAAGCATGCATAAAATTCATACACCCAATCAGAAACAAAAGAATCACTCAAGTTCAGAGCTTTCATCAACTTTCTATCCTCTAAGAATTGAATCAAATTCTTATTCTCAAAATCAGAAATATTAATCCTCCTTTCCATCAACAATTTCCTCCTAGATAATCTAGTTATCTTATCAATCAATCCATCAATATCAGATTCTACTTCAGTTTCAGAATTACCTTCCTCAGAAGTAGTGTCCTTTGAGCTTGGTTCTTTCACCTCTTCAGAGCTGCTTGATTCCCCTTCCTTTTCAGAGCTTTTGTCTGAAGCTGCACTGCTTGAATCACCTCCATCATCTGGTTCAGGTGCTGGAGCACTGGATTCAGCATGTGATGCAGCATTCTTCTTCAGGGCTCGCTGCATGTCCCTGAGACAAACCTCCATTTCAGAATCAGAATCTGGTTCTGGTTCTTCAGTGATTGTTGGAGCAGCATCCACCTTTGCCTTTCCCTTCCCCTTAGGCTCAGCTTTCTTCTTAGTTGGCTTCTCAATCACCACTTCTTCATCAGATTCAGAAAATACCTGAATTGGTTCAGCAACATCACCACCTAGCTTCTTCTTCTTCCTCAAAGAGTCAGAATAATCAATTCGAGTGTAAACTCGGTTTGATCTTCTCCTTGGCACTGGGCTCCTCTTTCTCTTCCCTTTCTCAATATTCCTCTTGAAAGGAATTGGTTCAGAGTCTGATTTCGAAACATCAGAGTCAGTTTTGCCGGAATTTTCACTTTCTTCAGCATCCTCCATGTGAGCGTCCTCACTGTCGGATGTCTCCGCATTCGACGGCTCCTTTGACTCAGCAACAGGGGATTCTTCAATCTCCTTCTCAAACTTCCCCATAGATGCAGTCGGGGCCTCTGTTTCAGTGTTAGGGCTCGGAATTTGGGGCTTTTCGGCTGTGGATGAAGAGGGTGCAGTGGTGATCACTTCTTGGGTGCGCAAGTAGTGAGAGATGTCAATAGACATATCACCGATCGTGAGGATGGGTGGAGTGGATGATCTCATCGATTGAGAAAGATTCTCAACCGCCTGGTTAAGCTCGGAGAGTGTGGCTTAGTTTGGTATGTGGATGGTTGTTGGAGTAGCTGGAATGGGTGTGACGGTTGCGGCAGTTGGGGGTGAGTTCTCATGTGAAGCAGCCATGGAAGCTAAGGTATGCAGATTAGAGAGGGATGAAGATGACGGTTGTGAGTCTGAGTTCGGTGAGTTTGAATTGTGTGGGTTTGTTTCTCTTTTGCCAGCCATTTAACTCAAGAATCTGAAAAGCTCAACACAAAAATCGAGACACACAATAGCTTATAATAAATCTGCAAAAACAATACTCAACTTACTCAATTAATTACAAAGCTTAGAAAAACATGAAATGGGAGTATTTATATAGAGAGAGCTTAGTAGTTGGAATAATGTACGTGTGATTAAGGCTTGACTTAAAGAAAATTCTAGATTGAATGGATAATGCTCCACAAATTCAGCCACAAGTAAATCATGGGTGAGTTAGTGGGGTAAAATCTTAATTAATAAATTAATTAAATTAAGAATATTCTAGAATTAATTAAAATTAAAAATGTGTATAATCTGAAATAATAAAAGGAACGTGGTTAGTATAATTATAAATAAATAAAATAAATTCCCACAATTAATTAAATAATTACAACTTATAAAAATATAATTAAATCATGTAATGTTGTGCTCAAGGATTTGACATACACCTCAACATTGGTTTTTCACAGGTTTTACCTATCCAATGTAGCCAATTTTTCAGCATTTTTTCTTTTCATTGCTTTTCTTCTTTTTGTGCTACAGCATCTAATTCGTATTGATCCATTGTTCCTGTAGAGTACATCGTAGTAGCGAACTCCGTGCCCCATACTTACTTAATGGATTACGAACCTCTTGATGTTTTTACCAAATTCACCTTTTGAAAAGAAGGCATCGTAGTAGCGAACTCCGTGCTCCATAGTTACTCAGTGAATTGGTACATCTTTTAGTATGCTGTAACATTCTCAATTTTTTAAGCTTTTGAGAGGTGTAGTACATGCCTATTTTTGCACAAACAAATTTCAGATTCAAGAATATTTTACAAATGAATTATTCAACGAAAATAAGAAATAAATCAAATCTATAATAACTATACCACCTTAGGCTGTTGTCCCAAATGCTACCGCATTTGTGACAACATCCTCTCAAGAATTATTCAGATATTACACATACCAAGAGATTTCCTCAAAAATGAGAATCTCTCATGGTCAAGAGCCTTAGTAAATATATCAGCATTTTTATTTTCAGTAGGCACGTATTCCAACTTAACTATGTTCTTCTCCACTAAATCTCTCATAAAATGATGTCTAATGCTAATGTGCTTAGTGAGTGAGTGTTGTACCGGATTTTTAGATATGTTAATAGCACTTGTGTTATCACAGAAAATTGTGAGGATATTGTTTTCAATTCCATAGTCATGAAACATCTTACTTAACCACAATAGCTGTGTGCAACAACTTCCTGCGGCTATGTATTCAGATTCGGCAGTGGATTGAGAAACACAATTTTGTTTCTTGCTATGCCAAGACACAAGATTGTTCCCCATGTAGAAACATCCTCCACTCGTACTCTTTCTGTCATCTATATCTCCAGCCCAATCCGCATCACTGTATCCAATCAATGTGTTGTTGGTGTCCTTAGTGTACCATATCCCTAGTTCGCTTGTACCTGAAACATATCTGATTATCCTTTTCACTGCATTCAGGTGAGATTCCTTTGGATTAGCTTGGTACCTAGCACAAACACACACACTATACATAATGCCAGGTCTACTAGAGGTTAGATAAAGTAAACTACCTATCATGGATCTATACAATGTTGGATCAACATCCTTTCCACCATTGTCTTTGCAAAGTTTCAAAGTAGAACCCATAGGTGTTTTCATTACTTTTGAGCTTTCAAGACCAAACCGTTTGACTAAGTTTTTAGCATACTTACCTTGAGAGAAGAAAATACCATCCTTACATTGCTTGATTTGAAGACCTAAAAAATAATTCAAGTCTCCAACCATACTCATCTCAAATGTGGCTGTCATTGCTTCAACAAATCTGTTCAGCATTTTATCACAGGTTGAACCAAACACAATGTCATCAACATATATTTGAGCAATAAGTAAATCTTCTCCAGTGTTCTTAATAAACAAAGTCCTATCGGCTTCTCCTCTAATAAATCCATACTCTAAAAGAAAGTCCGTAAGCCTACCATACCATGCTCTAGGAGCTTGTTTTAGACCACACAATGCTTTCTTTAGTTTGTACACATGATCCGGGTATTGTGGATCTTCAAAACCTTTAGGCTGTTCAACATATGCTTCTTCATTCAATATGCCATTTAAAAATGCAGCTTTTACATCCATTTGATGTAGTTTAATATCAATAAAACATGCAATTGCTAGTAATAATCTAATAGATTCTATCCTAGCAACGGGTGCAAAAGTTTCATCAAAATCAGCACCTTCAACTTGGGTGTAACCTTGTGCAACTAACCTAGCTTTGTTCCTAACAATGTTTCCAGACTCATCAGTTTTATTCTTATAAATCCACTTTGTTCCAATGACATTAGTATGACTAGGTCTTGGAACAAGTGTCCAAACTTCATTTCTTTCAAACTGATTAAGTTCCTCATGCATAGCATTTATCCAATTTTCATCAGTTAATGCTTCATTTACATTTTTAGGTTCAATTTCAGAATAGTAACACTCAGCATTCACAACATTGCAAATAGAAGACATGCATATTGTTCTTACCACATCTACCTTATTCGATCTTATTCTTCCTCTTGTTTGCACTCCAACTGTAGCATCGCCTATGATCTGGTCAGAAGGATGACTTTTCCCCATTCTTGAAGAAGGATTCGTTTTGGGAACATACTGATCATTCTGTGGAATTACAACTGTCTGTTCTGTAGATGTTGCTCCAGATGTGTTAGCATTTGGTGCAACATTATCAGACTTCAGTGTATTCTCAGAATTGTCAGTGACTTGTGATACATCTTCTTCATCTTTATCATCTGTAAGACCTTTATCATCATCAAACACAACATTAACAGATTCTTGAACGGTGTTAGTCCTAAGGTTATAAACTCTATAAGCTTTACTATTTCTAGAATAGCCTAAAAAGAAACCTTTATCACTTTTAGAATCAAACTTGTGAAGTTGATCCCTATCATTCAGAATATAACACACACAACCAAATACATGAAAATATTTCACACTTGGTTTTCTAACATTCAGAATCTCATAAGGTGTTTGATTAGTACCAGATCGAATATAAACTCTATTAATAATATGACATGCTGTATTCAATGCTTCAGCCCAAAATCTTTTAGAAAGACTTTTGGATAAAAGCATGACTCTTGCCATTTCTTGTAAAGTTATATTCTTTCTTTCAACAATTCCATTTTGTTGTGGAGTTTTAGGAGATGAATATTCTTGCAAGATACCTTTCTTATCACAGGAATCATTAAACATGCTATTCTCGAATTCCCTACCATGATCAGTTCTAATACGGCCAACTTTCAAGTTAAACACATTTTTTAACCTTTTATAGAGAACTTTAAAAGCAGCAAATGTTTCAGATTTATCTCTTAAAAACTCAATCCAAGTATATCTAGAAAAATCATCTACCACAACTAAGGAATATCTCTTACCTCCAATGCTTTCAGTTTCCATAGGACCCATCAAATCCATGTGCAACAATTCAAAACATCGATGTGTAGAACAATGTGACAGCATTCTATGCGGCACTCTTACCTGTTTACCTTTCTGGCATGATCCACATACAGTGGTATTCTGGAAACTCAGTTTAGGTAGTCCTTTGATTGCATCTGATGTGATTAGTTTCTTCATTGCCCTGTAATTTACATGTCCTAATCTTTGGTGCCATAAGACATTCTCATCATGTTTTGACAAATTGCATACATTAGTTCCAATAAGATAACAATTATCTGCAGACCTAGTACCAGTCATAACACAATCATCATCTTCATTAAGAACATAGCAAGACTCTTTGTCAAATTTTACATGCAAATTATCATCACAAAGTTGACTAATACTAATCAGATTAGCAAGTAAGCCATCAACATGCAAAACATTTTTAAGCTTAGGAAAACCTTTAACATTCAAAGTTCCTTTTCCTATTATCTTTCCTTTTGATCCACCACCATATGTAACATTACCACCATTCAAGGTTACATAATCAGATAAGTAATCTATATGTCCTGTCATATGTCTAGAACAACCACTATCAAAATACCATAGACCAGGTAAACATGCTTTCAAGGATATGTGAACAACATTACAGGTAACTTTTGATTTCCATGCAGATTTCATAGAATGTTTCCTAGGATGTGAAGACATTCTGGATGGCATAAACTCAGTTCTCAAATCCTTAAACATTTTCAAGCAGAAGGGACGAATATGACCATATCTAAAGCAATAATGAAAAATATACTTCCTTTCAAACTTGTGAGAATCTGTTTGAGCAGATGTTACACCAGATGTGCTAGCATTTGCCTTCACAAATTTCACAGGTTTTTTAAAATTTTCAGAAATAGAAGCAGTTTCACCATCATAACCTAAACCATAATTATTAGATTTACCAGTAGCTATAGCATCATTCACTTTAGAAGCACTCTTGGAAAACTTTTTGAAACTTAAAGTAGAGGTGATCAGTTTCTCCTTCAGTTTACAAACTTCAAGATCTCTTCTGGTAAGTAAGACTTCTAGCTTAGTGATTGTGTCTTTCAGATCCTCATTCTCTTTATTCAAAGAATTCAGAGAGAGTTTCTGAGAGTTCCAATCATCTAACAATTTATGATATGTCTCATCATCAATCCTTTTTCCTGCATCATCAACAAAACCATTAAAACAGTTCAAATCTGGGTGATTCTGTTTTGATGTTACTGTAGATGTGAAGACATCAGGTGCAACATCAGAATCTGTATCATCCAGATCATCATCTGAGGAATCATTATAATCAATTCTGGTAAAATGGGCATGTTCATTTTTATTAAACTCATCAAGATCATCATTATCAGATTCATCACTCAAGGTAGCACTAAAATTCAGTTTTTGCTTCAGTCTGGTATTGGCACACTCATTTGCATAGTGTCCATAACCAGAACATGCATTGCATTGAACTGATTTTCTAAATTCAGGATCATACCTTGGTTTACCTTCACTCTTTGATGGTCTTGGTGTGAATTGACTCTTCCTCCTTTCTGGTTGTGGTGTTGATGTGTTGATTTGGATCTTAGGCTGAATGTTTCCTTTAGATTTATGCATAGACTTCTTAAGAAATTTATTAAAATGCTTTGTAAGAAGGGCAATGTTGTCAGGATTGCTAAAGCATTCATCAATCAATTCTTCATCCGAATCAACCTCAGTAATGATAGGCTGAATCTCAGATTTGTTTGATGTCTCTCCTTTAAAAACAACAACTTTCTTATCATCTTTAGCTTCATCAGTTTGATTAGTGTTTATTTCATAGGTTCTAAGAATACTCACTAATTCATTTTGACTCAACTTATCAGTATCTTTTGCCTCTTCAATAGCACAAATTTTAGCATCAAATCTTTTAGGAACATACCTTAATATCTTATGTACTACTCTAACATTAGAAATAGGGTCACCAAGAGAATGTGATTCATTAATAATCTCACTTAACCTTTCATTGTAGGATGAAATTGTTTCATCTTCCCTCATTCGGAGATTCTCAAACTTTGTCCCCAACATTCGAAGCTTTGTCCTTCGAACACTATCGGAACCTTCACAATGCTCTTGTAACCTGTCCCATGCATCCTTAGAAGTAGAACAGTTAGATATAATTTTAAACATAGAGGTATCAACAGAAGTAAAAATAGCATTTAAGGCTTTAGAATTATATCCTGCTGTTGTTATCTCATCGGCTGTCCAATCAACTTCTCTCTTAAGTTGGATTTCACCATCGGCATCTGCTGGATTCTTTGGTATGTCCCAACCTGTAAGAACAGTCCTCCAAGCACGTTCATCAATTGACTTGATGTACATACGCATCTTAGGCTTCCAATAAGCATAATTTGAACCATCTAAAACGGGTGGCCTAAGTGTTGTGGATATGTGATGTGTTTCCATTGCTAACATAAACTAAAACACACTTTAAGTAAGGATCTAAACCTAGTGTCGTCAGGTATCGGCTCTGATACCAACTGAAAGTGTGCGTGGGGTAGGTATCTAGTGTTTAAGTAAAAAAACAGAACAATGTTACATTGAATGTTGTGACAATTAGTGTAGCATTAACTCTAACAGAATGTGAAAAGTAAACACAGTACACAGCGGAAGTCTAAAACACTAAAACACAATACGAACACAATGGAATAATTTTTAACATAGATTTTATTAATAACAAAACCTATGCTAAGCCTTACGGCGAAAAGTAACTTAGTTCCTAAGTTATACAAAAAGTGTCGTGTGAAATGTCTCAGCAATTACTTCAACATTCCACAAACAGAAACTACAATCGAGGCAGGTGCCTGAATCCGCAAACAGACCTAAGTGTAAAACACTGTCTAAAGAACTAATCTAATCTTGTGATTCACTCTCACTCGATTCAAAACTAGAACTAAGTACACTGGAAGGCGGTATCCCTCGGCGTACGTTAAAAGACACAACTACTGGCCATAACTCCTAACTAGGGTTGAACGCTCAAGGAGGGGTTACTCGAATAGTGCATACTTTGAAATGAGAGGCTCTGGCGGTATTTATAGAGAAATACACAGCTTCTAGATCCTTCCATTATGAGATCCTATTTTTTAGGACCTCAACCTCCATGATCTTTCTAGAACATTCTGCCATCTTCCAGGTCGTTCTACAATGCTCCAAAGTCTTCTAGCACGTTCTCCAACCTTCTGGAATCTTCCAGGTTCCAGACTATTGTAGAAGCTTCTAGAATCGTTCCTGAATGTGAGAGCATTTAGTACAACATTTAATGTAACATTGCAGAAAAGACTTAGAATAAATCAAGAAAGGTCAAATTAAGATGTTGTTGATAATGTTAAAGCATTTAAGAGTTAACAACATCTACAAACAAACTCCACTAACTACAGGGGAATCATAGGATCCTTGCTGTATCTCACTGTAAGCAGGCCTGACATCACATTTGCAGTTGGAGTGTGTGCAAGATTCCAAGCCAATCCAAAGAAGAGCCATCTTGATGCTGCCAAGAGAATCCTAAGATATCTCAAGGGATCTGAGAATCTTGGATTGTGGTATCCAGCTGATGACAACATTGAGCTCACTGGATATTCAGATGCTGATTATGGAGGATGTAGAATTGACAGAAAATCCACCTCTGGAACATGTCAATTCTTGGGCAGCAAGCTTATCTCATGGTTCTCCAAGAAGCAGAATACAGTTGCAACTTCTACAACTGAAGCAGAATATGTTGCAGCTGGAAGTTGTTGTGCTCAGATACTTTGGCTCAGGCAACAACTTAGAGACTACAAAGTCATCACAAATAAAGTGCCAATATTCTGTGACAACAATAGTGCAATTGCCATCTCACAGAATCCAGTACTCCACACCAGATGCAAGCATGTGGACATCAAGCATCATTTCATAAGGGATCATGTGGAGAAGAAAGATATCAAGCTTGTCAAAATCCACACTGATAAGCAAAAAGCTGATATTTTGACCAAGCCTCTAGCTGAAGCAAGGTTCTTGGAATTGTCAGCTGAATTAGGGTTACTTGATCCAGGCCAAATGGAAAAATGAGGAAAGAAAGCTCATATGAAGGGGGAAGTTCATCAAGTTGAACTTCAGCAAAGTTGACCAACCTCACTGAAGCTGTCAGCCAAAGAGGGAAACTCAGCAAAGTTGTCCCTATGCTGTTCAGCAATGTTGGTCAGGGGAGTTGTCCAAGTGGGACCCAGTCAGCAACTTTGGGACCCACTCAGGCAAGATCATCAGGCGGTTTGACCCTCACAGAAACCAAAGCACATCTCAGGATGTTTGTCCGAGTTAATTGGATAATCATTGTTATTTTTAGCATTGATTAGACATTTAAGAGGTTTCTTGGTCTAAGAGTAGGCCATTTTAGGATGGAGTGTACTATAAAGATTTTTACCCCCAAAAAGGCAAATCAGCATTTAATGCAAAAATCTTAATTAGGATTTCATGAATTCTTGAGCCATCATCAAGACCATTGATTTGCATTAAACTTCCATCAAACCGTCTCAATCCCACTACCCTACTTTACTCAATTGGTTCTTTCAATTACCCACTGCCATTATCTATTAACCAACGGTTAATAAACTCCCCACATATATAAACTCCTCAATTTTTACTTCCATCTTTACGCACTCATAATTCCATACTCTCGAGCTTTTGAAAACCCTCAAAACCTGCAACTTATCTCCAAACTTTTCTATCCTTCAAAATTATCCATGGCTCCTAAGATCAAGAGAGAAGAGCTTGTAGACTTCAATGATTCCTCCTTGGACATTGATTTCTCTTATCTTAGCAACCAAAATTCCCTTTGGTTTGAAAAGCTGGTAGCTTTTGATAGCCCAGACACAGAAGTTCAACAAGTCCTCCAATGGCTGAGGGAGGCAGGGCTAGAGAAGTTCCTTGGTACCAAGCCTGATTCCTGCCTGAATCCATTCATGGCAGAATTCTTTGCCCATCTCAGATGGAAAGGGAAGAAGGGAGATGTGTGCACCAAGCTCACATATGCTGAAGAAGATGAAGATGAAGAAAGCCAACACACCATCATCTTCACTGCAGAGGATTTAGATGCTAGCTTTGGGCTACCATCAGAAGGCCAGAATCCAGAAATGTACAAGGAAGGAGATGATCAGGAGTTCTACTACTCTTGGATGATAGAACCAAAGAAACTTGTAAGTGCTCAGAACAAGAACACTTTAAAGCCTTCTTACAGACACTTGTTTGATTGTGTTGTAAAAAGCTTGTTGAGCCACTCAGGGAGTGTTGAACAAATCAGTATGCCTAAGTTGAGAGTGATGGTTGCTGTGATTGACTCTGCTGAGAAGAGAGTCAAGTTCAACTGGAAAAATTTCATTCTTGACAAGATGATGAATGAAAAATTTAAGTTTAAGGAGATGAAGCACCACAAGGTGGTGGTTGAAGGAAGACTTCAATTTTGCACAAGAGCCAGCCTGCTCTTGGAAAGATTTGCTCACTACTCTCATCTTCAAGCAAAGCCAAAGCCTTTTCCTGCACAAAAGGTGATGTTCAGAAAGCTGTCTTCAAAGACAGAAAAGAGAAAGCAGGAGGCTGCCTCCAAGAAAGTTGTTGCAACTGTTGCAACTGTTCCAACAACCAGAGCCTCTCCAAGGAAAAGGAAAGCACAATCACCCAGAATCCAGCCAAAGATGAAGAAGATGAAGCAGATTCTAAGTGAATCTTCCCCTGAAAGCCTGTCTAGAAGTGGAGGAGCCACTTCAGAGGAGATTGAGAAGGTGGCTGATGAAGGAGTCAACCCTCCTGAAGAGGGTGAAGTATTCAGAGAGATTATCCCACTGCAACCTGAGACAATCACAGAATTCAGAGACCTTGACCAGCCAACAAGGTATGAAAGGAGAAGAAGAATCATCAAGACTTCTGAGAAGCAGAGGTTGATGGAAGAGGAAAAGAAAAAGAAAGAGTTCCTCAAGGAGATTAGACAGGCTAGTAGGTCTAACTCCAAGTCCAAGTCAAAACCCAACAGCCCTGAGGCCAACTCCCCTGATATTCAATCTAGAAGAATATCTCCAAGGCAAGAAGAAGAGGAGTGCAAGACTCCTGAAGATGCCCCCATTATTGCAAAGAAGGTTTATTCCCCAGAAGGTGCACCTGATAGAGCAGGTATTGATGTGCTGGCAGATTTGGTCAATCTTGAGGATAGACCTTTTTCCCCCCTTGATCCAAGACTTCTTTCTTATACCAAACTTCTTGAAACTGCTATTCAAGAAGGTGATCAAGTTGTTTTCCCACCCATTCCAGCCATTCCAATTATCTCTTCAGGCACATTGCTCTCAAAAGCACCTGAATCCCAACTTGCTTTGATCTCTCCTGACCCCAACCCTTCTGAGCCCAACCTACCTGAATTCCAATCCAACCTACCTGAATCCCAATCCAACTCTCCTGAATTCCAAGCCAACTCATCTGGAGATGATAGTGGTGAAGAATACACCTATGAGGGGATGTTGAGGCAGATTGCAAGAGCCAATGTGGATGAATTATATCCAGGATTGAAGGCATATCCCAGGCTGCAACAACAGTTATATGATCTCAGAGCACTTGTTGAGATCAAGGATAGAACAATTGTGGAAATAGCTCAGGCTATTCAGGATAAGGGTGCCAACTGGTGGCAGGTTGAGGAAAATAGGCTGTTACATTTTGCAAATGTAAAGAAGACCAGTGTATTAACCACTGAGGCCCTATTTTGCACCATTGTTCATGAGAAGGTGCTTGCTGAAAGAGAAAGAATAACACAAGGAATCAAGCATCCTGACAGTACATCTGATGATGATGATGATGATGATGATCACACCAATCCCAACCCCCCTGGCCTCAACTCAGCTCAGGTACATTACTTGACTTTTCATTCTGTGAAGGACTCTGATCATTCAGAGGAGTTGACCAAAGATGGTAACTCAGTCCAAGATGCATTGGCCAAGGATGGTTCTTCTGAACCTGAGGCACAGCTTGACAATGCTGAGACTTCCATGGGAGAAGCTAGTTTGGCTAAAGCCTCATCAATGTCAGGCAAGTTGGACATTGACCAGCCTTTAGTCATTCAGGATGACTCAGTGGTCTTGGAATTAGGAGTGTGCAAAATAAAACCGGACCGGAAAAAAGACCGGAACCGGACCGGTCCGGTCCGGAACCGGACCGGTCCGGTCCGGAACCGGACCGACCGGTTAGATTCCGGTCAGGTCCTCGGTCCGAAATTTTTTAAGATTCCGGGTTCCGGTCCGGTCCGGTCTAAAACCGAAATTTACCGGTCCAGGATCGGAAACCCGGATTTACAATTTTTTTTATTATTATTATTATTTGAATTTTAGAAATTACAAATCTCATTCCTCGCTCTTCGACTTTCTCTGGCTCTTCGACTTTCTTAAATATAATTCTCCACCTTTATCTGAAACGGCGCTCACCAGCCTCACCCAATTCCCAACCGACAAGGGCGACAACCCTTCTCCAAACTCCACTGCCACTCTTTGAGTCCACTGGTAATATATTCAACTTAGTTTCTTTTTACTTTTCATTCAAAATTTTTTGTTTTATTATATCTAATTTATTTATTTTTTCATGTGAGAATAGACTGTGCAAGCACTTATTTGTACACAAGCACCCAAGGGCAAGGATTTACGTGACATGAAAGATAATTTACGCGATTTGCGTGAGTTAGAAGAAATTGAGAATGGTAATGGTTTATACTTATGAAATATTTTTCATCATGTTTATTTATTAGTTGTACCCCTTTAAAAAATTTAACATCTTTATATGTTATTACAGATTTGATGAAGACTACATTGGACGATGAAGACAATGTTATATACATTGTAGACCCTTAAATTTGTGCATCCGTTCATTTTTTTTGGACTACTGTTTTTTCATTTTGGACTACTTCCTTTTCATTTTGGACTTGAATTTTAATTTCTATGAACATTTGCTATAAATTAAGTTTTCAAGTATATATATATTCTTGGACAATTGTGATCAACTTGATCTAAGGGCATAACTTATTCTTTAGGATATTAAAAAGGAATTTATTATAAAGGTAAATATGAAGAAATTTCTAGATTTTCAAAAAAATGTGACCCACTCTCCACTTCTTCTCATACACTAAGGATCTCATACACTAAGGAATTATAATAAATTAAAAAAAGAAAAAAAAAAAAAACCGGTCTGAAACGGTCCAAACCCGGACCGGACCGGAATTTACCGGTCCGGTCCGGTCTGGACCGGTTACATTCCGGTCTGGTCCTCGGTCCGTAAAATTTTAAGATTCCGGACCCGGTCCCGGTCCCGGTCCGGTCCGGTCCAGTTCTGGACCGGTGCACACCCCTACTTGGGATGCCCAAGCACTGTGATCTCCCAACACCTGCCCTCTGTGGATCCTATTGAGGATATGGAGGTGTCAGGTTTAGGAATTGAAGGAGTTGAAAAGGCTGATAGTGCAGAAAATTCAGAGGGAGATGATGGTGAGGATTGTGTAATCACAGGTTCCTTGAGTGCACCACAAATAGAGGGTGAGGAAGTAGAAATATTGGGTGCAGCCCAATATGAGAGTCAGGCTATTCTTCAAGTCAAATCTGAACTTGATGAATCCCTTGGTGAAAGGAGGCCTGATTCTCCAGTGAATGTGAGTCTATCTTTTGAGAATGAAGAAGAAAAGAATATAGTTGAAAATGAGAGAGAAGGTGCTGATGTATCAGACCTTATGGGAGAAAAAGAAATAGAGGGTGTTGAGGGAATTTTTACTAACACTGTTAGTTTTGCAGATTCTGTTGCTGTCACTCTTGAGCAAATTTTTGCAGATGCCTCCCTGACAGATATACCAGTTGCTGCTGACACTGATCTTGAAGCAATATCAGCAAATGTGTCCACACTTAACCAAATCTACTTTGAACAAGCCAATACCTCTGAGGCTCACTTTCAGATTGCTACTCAGACTGCATCCATCGTTGAAGAGCAGTCAGAGAAGTTGGACACACTGGTCAGGGAAGTTGAGAAGGCTCATGCAACAACTGTTGATACCTTAGATGGCCAAGGCAAGACTCTAGCCTCTGTAGAGATGAGGCTAACTGGGTCAGAAGAAGTGATATTGCCCACTCTTGATGCAAGAATATGTGGAGTTGAAACTGGACTGCAAACAGTTTCAACTGAAGTGACAAAAGCCAAGGATGCTATGGGAAAATTCACAAGATCTGTGAAGAAAGAACAGCAGGGTCTCAAAGATTTGTACAAGCATAATGTGAAAGCCTTGAGAAAGACAATCAAAGATGCTTTAAGGCAGAGGACAGCAGCCCAAAGGAAGAAGGCAGAGGAATTGAAAGCTGCTATGGTGAAGGAGGCTGCTGAGAAGTTCACTGTTGAACTTATGGCCAAAGTGTCTGATCAAGTTGTGGCCAACCTCACTGATCAACTTCAGGCCAAACTTGATCAATCACTGAAAGCCACATTGGATGCCATTGTTTCCCAAAAGATGAAGCCTGTTCACACTTTCTTGAGCATGGCAGATGATAAAATGCAAAACATTTATGATGAGAATGTTTATCTACTGCAGGAATTGAAGTCCCTCACTCAGGCCCACTCACAACCCTCAGTCTCTATGAGTGAACTAAAGCCCCAGTGTTTTGATAATGCCAAAAAGGGGGAACGAGAGAGAGCAAGGGCAAAGGGAACCTTGGTGATTGGTGAACCTAAGGGAAAGGAGAAGGTCCCTGAGATTGAGGAGGAGTCAGTAGAAGACATTGGGAAAGGCAAAGACCCAATGAATATTGAAAATTTGACTGAGGAAGAGCAGATTCAAATAGTTGTCAAGGAGTCCATGATGTCACCTATGGAAAGTCAGGCAAGAAAACTTCAAAGGCCAGGTGGTGAGTCAGCAGGACTTGAACCTAAAGAGAAGGCTGCTGAAGTAAGGGGGAAGGTGACAAGGTCATCTGAAAGAAAGAGGAAGGAGCTGCAAGCCTTCAATGATTTCCCAACCAGCCTGACTTTGCCATCAGAATTTCAGTCTGATGAATCTACTCCAGTAAGGCAATCAAAAAGATTGAAGAAAGCAGCCAAGTTGCCTGCCATTGAAGAAGAAGAGGTTGTAGAAGAAGTACATGACAGGATGCCTGAAGTTGGTGTGCCCAAACTTGCTGATGATCCCTCTAAATTGTTTGAAGAAGGTTTTGGAAAAGATCCAGAAACTCAGGAGAAGCTAGCTCTTCAGAGAGCTAAAGAGAGGATGGAGCAATTGGTTGAGGCCAACAAGGCAAGGGATGAAAGAAGGGCAAATTTCAAAGCCCCAAGAAGGAGAGCTTCATACAGAAGACTCAAACCTCAAATGCTGCAAAGATGGGACACTCAGTACCCTCACCATGATAAGTGGGTTCCAATCTCACGGAATGATGCATGGGAGGAGGCCAAGAGAAGTTTTGTATATGACTTTTATGTCATTGGGAAGTGGCTTGGAGAGAGTGTGGATGAAGTCTTTGTCCAGTTTATGTTTGAGAACCACAGGGACCTCTACCAAAAGCTGTTTGCAGCAGCTGATATGGCAAGAGTGGAGTTCAAGGCCCCTGGTCCAATTCTGTACATACCTCATAAGTTCAATGGGAACTTGATTGATGAGGGAAAGATTCTGGAGGAGTTCATCAACATCATGAAGATGGAGAAGATGAAGATAGGCCCTAGAGGCTCCAACAAGGATGTTTGGGAGCTGAAGAAAAGGGTCTGGGCTCAATATGGCATTGCTCCTCAGGATGATGGAACTCTCTGAATGGATAAGTTCATCTCTTCCCTATCTGAATTTTATGTTTGATTATGATGTTGTTATTTTGTTTTCTCTGTATCAGTTATGTTGTCCTTGATTTTCTGATCTGTAATGCTTGATGATATATAAAAGGACCACTGATTTTCTATCAAGAGATAACAACTCATTATCTCAACTAACCTGACATTACATATATACTTGATTTATTGTGCTAACAGTTTCTTTCAGGAAAGTTGACCAGTTCACTCATCCTGAAGATAAAATATAGTATAAGTCAAGTTCCCTTTGTAATAGGTTTTGACATCATCAAAAAGGGGGAAATTGTTGGGAATAAAATGATTTTGATTTAGATACCAAAACCCCTGATTGATGATGTACAGATTAGTTGAGATATGCTCAAGTTATTGTTCAGGCAAGTTGTCCCAGAACACTTGAGTATGTAGAATGCTTAAGTTAAAAATCTCAGAAATGTTGTGAGATTTTAGAGTTCAGGATAGTTGTCCAATGCTGAATGTTAGACAGCTTGATAGGTATTAAGTCTTGAGGCCTAAGTTGCTGAAGCATCATGACAGCTGACCAAGTGGACAACTGAGCTGAAGAGATCAAGAACACTAAAGCTTTGCTCATAAATGCAAAAGATCAAGACAGTTGAAGTACAAATGATCAAGAGAATTGAATGACAAAAGCTTACAGAAGACACATTCAATGAAGCATTTATTGCCAATCATGCCTGAACCAAACATTGAAGACTTAGAGCATTAAAGAGTGAAGCATTGAATGAATGTTGGAACATTCTAAAACAGCAGCAAGAATGTTCAGGGAGCTTGTCCCATCTGACCGTTGGTTGAGTGTATATTCTGCCACAAATCAACCTTGGGAAGTGTGCTTATTTGGAAACTGTCACAAGTCATCTCAGCCGCATTTTTCAGAAGTCAACACATTCATTCAAGCAACCATTGAAGAGCCCTTTTACACAGTGGATAAAAGGAAGTCAAGCTTCTTAGCCGTTTCAATGGTGCTGCAAATAGACATGTTTGAATTGCTATCTCTCCAACGGATAGTTGTTCAAATATGCCTATATATACAGAAGTGATCAAAGGGATTTATCATCCAACTACAAGCTATCAAACTATTATCAAGCTTTCAAAGGAAACCAAGCTATTCACAAGAATCCCAAGTTTCCTGAATCACTTCAAATTAGCTAAGCCATTCTTTGTAAACATCCTAGCTTAGCATTGAGATATCCTAAGCCTTTACATCTGTTCCCATTGTAAAGGATATCTCTACTAGTTGGAACCAAACCTCAAACCTTATCTCATTTAGTGAAGAGAGTGTTTGTTGTAGAAGTGAGGAGTTAAGGACTGATTAGAGTGAAACACAGTCTTAACTCAGTGAGATTGAGCACTAGGACTCAGTTTATCCTAGGGATCAAAACACTAAGAGAGTGTTGTTGATCAGTGCACCTTGGCACTATAAAACAAGCTAATTCCATTGTGAAGGAATTATCCTGTTCAATCAGGGAAAGTGGATGTAGGAGCTTGAGTCTCTGAACCACTATAAACTTGTGTGTCTCTTACTTACTGCATTCTTTATTGCATTCATATTCAAACAATTTTCAAAGAACAAACTCTAGTAAGTGAGAAAATTTGTTTTGGACAAAGTCCCTGATAACTGTCTTTTCAGAAATTAACTTGGAGTATTTCTTTAAGTCAAAGGCCAACCACATTCCGCACTTAGCAACTCTTTTAGATATCTAGCCAACTGATCACTCAATAGTAATCAGTAGGACAAGAATCTATCAAAGTTCACACTCAGGCCAGTTGTGAGACAACCTGCCTGATAAGACCAGTTTTGTTAAAAAGAAAAAGAATTTGCATACACAAGTGCATTCCCCCCCCCCCCATACACTTGTGTTATACTCCACCAAGGACCAACACAATTTCTCTTATGATGTTTCACTCATGATCCGACATTGTCGCTACCTGAATTTTTTTCACTGTCAAAATCATCATTGTTATCTTACATATCATCATCCCCGACCGAATGAATTACCTGTGATCACTAGTAAAAAAATAATACATAAAATTTTGTAAATATAGAAGACTAATTCAAAGAGAATAAAAATCAAGACTGGTATTCCTTTCAATAATTAAGTCTTCGTGTTTTTTTTTATAATAAAAAATTGTGTTTCAATTCGGCCTACACATGATTATATGTCTTTCTAAAATATAGCGTGGAACATTTATTTTATTATATAATCTTATTTTATTATATTTTATGTTATGTATATTATTGTATGTTGAATGTATAATTACGATATTATTTATGAAATACATGACACACCATATGATATATAGATTTCAAATTAATTTAATTATTGAAAGAATGCTTAGGACAGATGGTGAAACATTAATAATGGCATATTTGGAAACATTAATAATGGATATCCAAGACGACAAAGGCAGAGCCGTGGCGGAGTCCATCGGCTTAGGGAGGTGCAGCTACTTGCACTGCGACGTGACCGATGAGGAACAAGTCAAATCCCTGGTTGACTGGACGGTGAAAACTTATTTAGTGTTGATTGTCTAATGTTGTTCTAATATGATAACTTTTCAACTTTTCATTTTTATATATTAAATAAGCAGGTGTATTCCACGTGATTCCATTACAATAGCAGGTGTAATCATAATCTACTATTTATATATTAAATAAGTGAGTTTGATTGGATTAAAACATATTAAGTGCGGTTAATTATGACAAGTTTTCTATTATAAATAGATGTTCTCTCATTGTAATCAGTATCCGAAAAATATAGTGAAATATCTGGCTTGGCATCGCCCCCAGACGTAGTCAAAAGACGAACTGGGTAAACAAATCTTGTGTCATTTTTTCTTTCGTTATCGTGTGCGTGTGTTTATTTCCTAACAACTGGTATCTAGAGCTTCGGGTTCGGAGGGAGCAGTCACGATGAGCGACGAGAAGATTTCAATCAAGCAGTTTGACGGATCGAATTTCGGGTTCTGGAAGATGCAGATCGAGGATTACCTTTATGGTAAAGATTTGTATGTGCCCCTAGAGGAGAAGGAGAAACCCGAAAAGATGGAACAGAAGGAGTGGAATCTGTTGAACAGAAAGGCGATGAGTGTGATACGTTTATCGTTGTCCATGAACGTAGCCTACCACACGACTAAAGTCAAGTCCGCAAGGGAGATGCTGCAAATCTTGGAGGAGATGTATCAGAAGCCCACAACGGCGAACAAAGTTCACCTGATCAGACGGTTGTTCAACCTCAGGATGTCGGAGAGCACACCCGTGCAACAACACCTGAACGAGTTCAACATGATCATTGGGCAGTTGTGTTCTGTCGAGATCGAATTCAGTGACGAGGTACTTGCTTTGGTTTTGTTATCTTCTTTGCCTGACAGTTGGGCTGCAACAGTAACTGCAGTTAGCGCTTCATCCGCGAAAGATAAACTGAAGCTTGACGAAGTGAGGGATCTGATGATTAGCGAGGAGGTTCGCAGGAAAGAGTCTGGATCCACTTCAGGGTCAGCGTTGAAAACGGAGGAAAGGGGCAGATCGAAGAGTAGGCAGAATCGTGGCAGATCAAAGTCCAGAGGAAAGAGTCAATCCAAGAAAGATAAAGACTCGATCCAGTGCTGGAATTGTGATGAGTTTGGTCACTACAGCAACCAGTGTTTAGAACCCAAGAAAAATAAGAAGGGACAGAACGAGAAGAAGACAGCAAACGCAACCACAGATGATATTGGAGACGCGTTGGTCTTAAGTGTCAGTAGTCCGCTAGAATCGTGGGTGTTGGATTCTGGAGCATCATTCCACTCTTGCAGTGATGCTAAAATAATGGAGAACTATGTGTCTGGCGAATTCGGACAAGTCTACCTTGCTGATGATGAGCCCCTGAAAATCGTGGGAAAAGGAAATGTCCAGATAACCACACCAAACGGATCAATGTTGAAGCTGAATGGTGTGAGGCACATTCCAGGATTGAAAAGAAACTTGCTTTCAATCAGGCAGCTTGATGTAGAAGGATACTCAGTGACTTTCGGCAGCAACAGTTGGAAGATCAGTAGAGGAGCCATGATAGTAGCTCGGGGAAAGAAGGAAGGTACGTTGTATACTACATCTAACCCCAAGGATTGTATTGACCTTGTGGGAGCTACGACCAACGTTGATTTGTGGCACTGTCGGTTGGGTCACATGAGCGAGAAAGGGATGAAGGTAATGTGTTCGAAAGGGAGACTTCCAGGGCTGAAATCTGTTGAAGTTGGCCTATGCGAGGACTGTGTTTTCGGGAAACAAAGAAGGATGAGTTTCTCGAGAGGTGGTAGAGCATTGAAGGCATAAAAGCTGGAGTTGGTGCATAGCGATCTATGGGGACCAGCGCCCGTGAAGTCCCTTGGTGGTTCGGAGTATTACATGACCTTCATCGATGACTCCACTCGAAAGGTATGAGTTTATTTTTTGAAAAATAAAACGGATGCTTTTGATACCTTCAGGAAGTGGAAAGCTCTTGTAGAGAATTAAACAGGGCTGAAAGTAAAGTGTCTTCGTTCTGACAATGGAGGTGAATATGAACTCCGTGAGTTCAAGGAATATTGTGCTGAGAATGGGATTCGCATGGAGAAGACTGTGAGAGGAACTCCCCAGCAGAATGGAGTAGCAGAACGAATGAACATAATGTTGAATGAGCGAGCAAGATGCATGAGGCTGAAGAGTGGGCTGCCTAAGATGTTTTGGGCAGATGCAGTAAATACAGCAGCATACCTGATTAACAGAGGTCTATCAGTTCTGTTGGAGAACAGAGTACCCGAGGAAGCATGGACGGGAAAAAAGGTAAATTTGTATTACTTGCGTGTCTTTGGCTGTGTTGCTTATGCTCATGTTAGCTCTGTTGATAGAAGTAAATTAGATGTTAAATCTGTTAAGTGTACGTTCATTGGTTATGGTGGTGATGAGTTCGGTTATAGACTCTGGGATGAGAATAACCGAAAGATTATTCGCAGTAGAGATGTAGTTTTCAATGAACAGGTTATGTACAAGAACAGATTGGAGGCATCAAATTCTGACAAAACCAATACCCAAGAGGTCGAGTTAGACATCTCAAACTCGAGTGGGAGTAAGGAGAGTCAGAATGAAGAAGAGGTTCTTATTGAAGAACCAAGGACCCCACCACCACCGGAGAATCCGCTGCAAAGGCCCGTTAGAGAGCGACGTGCACCTAATAGGTATTCGCCATCTAACTACTACCTGTTACTTACTGATAGTGGTGAACCTGAATGCTATGCAGAGGCAGAGCAGGGTGCAGATAGACGGAAGTGGAGAGTTGCTATGGATGATGAGTTAGCATCTCTTCTATTGAACGACACTTGGGAACTTGTTGAGCTCCCAAAGGGCAAGAAGGTCTTGCACTGCAAGTGGGTCTACCGAATCAAGAATGAAGCTGATGGTAGCAAACGTTACAAGGCCCGGCTGGTTGTCAAGGGGTTTGAGCAGCGACATGGTATTGATTATACTGATGTCTTTACTCCTGTTGTGAAACTGACCACTATTAGAATGGCGTTGAGTATGGTAGCTGCAGAAAACTTGTTGTTACATCAGATGGATGTGAAGACAGCATTCCTCCACGGTGACTTGGTGGAGGAGTTGTACATGACACAGCCTAAGGGGTTCGTAGAGAAAGGAAAGGAGGAACTTGTATGCAAGTTAAAGAAGAGCTTGTATGGCCTGGAACAAGCTCCAAAGCAGTGGTACATGAAGTTTGACAGCTTCATGATGGAGATCGACTACCAGAAATGCCACGCAGATCATTGTTGCTACCACAAGAGGTTTAACAAAAGCTTCCTTATTCTCTTGTTATATGTTGATGACATGTTGATCATAGGAGCTGATGTAAGAGAAGTGAATAAGTTGAAGAGGCAATTGTCCGAACGGTTCTCAATGAAGGATCTCGGAGAGGCCAAACAAATTTTGGGTATGAGAATTGAACGTGATAAGGCGACATGAAGTGTGTATCTTTCGCAGGCGAGTTACATTCAGAAGGTACTGGAAAGATTCAACATGTCAGAGTCGAAGCCCGTGAGTGTTCCATTGGGCAGTCAGTTCAAGCTTTCAAGAAGAGAGTCCCCCAAGAGCAAGGAGGAGAGTGCCCAGATGTTGAATGTTCCGTATGCCTCAACGATTGGTAGCATCATGTATGCCATGGTGTGTACGAGGCCAGACATTGCTCATGCAGTGGGAGTAGTAAGCCGGTTTATGAGTGATCCGGGCAAGCAACATTGGGAAGCAGTCAAGTGGGTCCTGCGATACTTGAGAGGTACCACAGACAAGGCATTGTGTTTCAAAGGCAAGAGTATGGAGCTGGTGGGTTATGTGGATGCAGACTTGGCATCAAACGACCTTGATGGGAAAAGAAGTACAACCGGGTATGTCTTTACTTATGGTGGTACTGCTATATCTTGGACTTCCAAGTTGCAGAAGGTTGTTGCACTGTCCACTACTGAGGCAGAATATGTAGCTGTGACAGAGGCAAGTAAGGAGATGGTGTGGTTGCAGAATTTCTTGGGAGAACTTGGGAAGGAGCATGAGAATAACACTATTTTCAGTGATAGTCAAAGTGCTATATTTCTTGAAAAGAATCCGGCGTTCCACTCAAGGACAAAGCATGTTGGGTTGAAGTACCACTACATTCGTCACCTTTTAGAGAAGAAGATCTTGCAACTTGTGAAGATTCTTGGAAGTGAGAATCCAGCAGACATGTTTACTAAGGTAGTGACCTTAGAGAAGTTGAAGCTATGTATAGCTTCAATTGGCCTTGGAACTTGAAGATAAGGCTTGGCGATGCCAGGCGGATACAGGAGGAGAATCAAGAAGATATGATTACATGGAGAATTCAGTCTCCAAGTGGGAGATTGTTGGAGTGTGGAGCCTGAATTGATCCTAACGGGCTTGGAGTGTAGGACAAGTTTGATCCTAACAGGCCTGGAGTGGGGAGCAAGTCTTTTCCTAATAGGCTTAGGGTTATTTATGGTAAGTTTGTTCCTAATGGCTTGGAGTAGGGAACAAGTATTTTCCTAATAAGCTTAGGGTTAATTATGACAAGTTTTCTATTATAAATAGATGTTCTCTCATTGTAATCAATATCCGAAAAACATAGTGAAATACCTAGCTTGGCATCGCCCCCAGACGTAGTCGCAAGACGGACTGGGTAAACAAATCTTGTGTCATTTTCTCTTTCGTTATCGTGTGCGTGTGTTTATTTCCTAATTCTAGGGTTAGGGTTAGGGCTATGTTTTAATTGTGGGGGAGTGTACGTATCTTAACATTTTAGTAAGAGGGCAAAAATGGTATTTTACATGAATATTTAATTAATAAAATTATAGGGAGAGTGTATTAAACAAAGCTGGAGGGGTATATACCCCCGAACCATAACCGTGGGCTTACTAACCATTAGTATTTCAGAAAGCACAAACTAAAAATTCAATAGGCGTACAATGTTCTAGAGTAACGGTCATTAAGGAAAATTCAAACCCTATATCACGTGAGAAACACGTGCCATATCACCGGCTTTTGATGAACGGCCCAGATTATCGCGTTAACTTAAAGCTACACAAATTCAAAACCCTTCCACAAAACTTACGCTATGTTTGCTTAGGGCTCCTCCAGTATATATATTTACGCGCACACATCACTCTGAAGCCATTGTAATCCTAAGAATCTCTGTCTTTCTCTCTACAGCTCTGCGCTTTCTGCCATTGTCAATTTTTTCTAAGGAGCTGAAGGATTTCGCATGGTAAGCCTCTACACTGTTGTCCTGTTTTTGGTAGTGGATTACAGATTTGTGTGATTTAATCGTTTTTTATTTTTTTGGTCGATTTGTGTAGGCTTTGCCGAATCAGCAGACCGTGGACTACCCTAGCTTCAAACTTGTAATTGTTGGAGATGGTGGCACTGGTAATGTTTGTTTCCGATTTGTATGCACTTCCGTTTTTTTTACCTTTTTGTTGTTTGATTTATTTTAGAATGATTACACAGATGATCTCCCCTTTTCTCTATTGTTTTTCCATTATTTTGGTGATTACACATATAAAATGTCACCATTTTAAGATATGTGGCCTTTTGTGATTTTTTTTTGTTTTCGGAATAAATCATAAAATGTTTGCGTCTTCTAGAATTTTCTAGTTCATCTAGCAGATGTGGCTTGGTATTTATTACTGAAATGTATAAAAAAGTTGTAGAACTTTCAGTGTTTAGGGTTTATTTGAAATTTTAGAGTTGAAAATGGTTGCTAACAATCCTAGCAATTTTTATTTCAAAGCGCAATTTTAGGGATCAGAATATAATTCCCCATTTGTTATATGTTCTGTATGTTAATATTTATATATTAGTATATAATAAGCACAACATCACAGGCAAAAGTTAAATTTTTAAAAAGATTGATTAATTTTTCTTTGTAATTTTGTACATTTTGGCCTGAGATACTTTTTTGTGATGTTCCAGGAAAAACTACATTTGTGAAAAGGCATCTCACGGGTGAATTCGAGAAGAAATATGAACGTAAGATTGATTTTAATGAGTTTTGCCTGGATCTCTTAGCAAATAGTATTTGGTTCACTTGTATGGTTTTCTTATTGGTTTCTATTTTATAACAGCTACTATTGGTGTGGAAGTACATCCATTGGATTTCTTCACAAACTGTGGGAAAATCAGATTTTATTGCTGGGATACTGCTGGTCAGGAGAAATTTGGTGGCCTTAGGGATGGATACTAGTAAGTGATTATACTTATTAATGTATTAATTTACTTTCAGAATTGTATTGTATTTGGATGTGGTTATTATATACTAATTGACATCTTATTTGATTTGAATTGTTTCAGCATTCATGGACAATGTGCCATCATTATGTTTGATGTAACAGCTCGTTTGACTTACAAGAATGTTCCAACATGGCACCGTGATCTTTGCCGGTATGCATTGTCAATCATTTCTAGACATTTTTGCAGATTTTAAATAACTCAAGTCTTTATATAACATTGTTTTTATCCTTCTATCCAATCAGGGTTTGTGAGAATATTCCCATTGTGCTTTGTGGGAACAAGGTTGATGTCAAGAACAGGCAGGTAAAGGCAAAACAGGTCACCTTCCACCGTAAGAAGAATTTGCAGTACTATGAAATATCAGCAAAGAGTAACTACAACTTTGAGAAGCCTTTCCTATACCTTGCCAGAAAACTTGCTGGGTATGTGTATATCAGCTTTTGGTTATAAAGGTCCATAATTAAAATGTGTTGCAATTTTATGGGGGATTTATATAACTCTGTTCTTGTTGCAGTGATGCTGCCTTGCACTTTGTGGAGTCCCCAGCTCTAGCTCCACCCGAAGTTCAAATTGATCTGGCTGCACAGCAACTGTAAATATCTTTCCCACTCACTCATACTCATAGATTGATTTGTACTAAATTTCTAATCGTTCTATTTTTGCAGGCATGAAGCAGAGCTTGCTCAAGCTGCTAATCAGCCTCTTCCTGATGATGATGATGATGCCTTCGACTAAGAGATGGACAATAGATTTTTTTTTAGTTTATGCATCCTTGTGATAGGGGGTTCTCCCAATTTTTCTTGGGAATCTTTGTTGTTTGGGTTCTGAGGATTTTGTTTCTAAAGTCCTTTGAGGGATTTAAATATGGTACATTTAGGTTTTCTTGAATTGCTCTTGGTTTGTGTTTCTTTACTTGTGAAGAAGATGCTTCTGATCTTCAAAAATGTTTTGAGGAATTATTTGCTTGTTTGTTAGGCTCATATTGCAATTGGATACATTTGCTATTGGCTGATTATTTGTATGATTTTTTTAGGTTCATAAAATTAGTTTTTGTGTGCACCATTGCATGGGATAAATCAATGTAGTGAAAGTGGAAACAAACACAAATGCTAGCAAAAAAAAGTCAAAAACAAATAATTAGATCGTTACACCAAAAGAAGTGGGAATAATTGAATCTTTATGGATCTATGTTCTCCAAATTTGGTGAGATGTTGAAACCTACTTTTTGAAATAAATACTCCACGCCAAACTACACATCATTGTAAAATAATGATAAGAACCTTCTTTTGCATTAGAATGTTTATTATGAAAAACATTAAATTCAACCACTTGACATCCAAATCAATTGTAATCCCCATCATATTTCGAATGTCTTCCAAACAAATTGGTAGGATTTAAAATATACATTTTGAGAATTCGTAATAAATTTGAGGAATAAAATCGATATCTTTCACAATTATCATTTTACACCATAATTTGATTGACAAAAATTTGAGTGAGACCATCTCAGATATTTTTTTGTGAGACGGATCTTTTTTTGTGAGACGGATCCTTTTAAAATTTTGGGTAGGTCATCCATATTTTTTTCCAGATTTTGGTTTGTAAAAAAAGTAATACTAATATTTAAGTAAAAAAATATAATATTTTTAACAAAAGTGACTATCAGTTTTTACTTAAACAAACTTTTTGCTCAAACATTATCACTTTTTATATATATATAAGCCGTTTCACGGATCTCATTCGGTAAGACGGTCTCACCCAATATTAGTCCAATTTGATTAAGTAAAAATAAGATATTATCAATTTTACACCACCAGATATTTTTAAGTAGGAGATCTTAACCACAACAAGACTTTTAACCACACATCAAAATAAATAAATAAATAATGTATGTAGTAATATTGTGAGTGACAAAGATCTTAACAGCTTTAATCAAGATAATTCAAAACAAATCTTTAGTCTTCTAACACATGCATGTTCTGTGACTGTAAGAGACCAAAGATGATATTATATATTTGAAATGTTACACCCCACAATATACGAGTAGGTTTAATTATTCAACTGACAATAATTCTCTTGAAAAAGTGTCAACTGTGTGAAAATTGAATTGTTCCATTCATACTATCATAACTGTCAACAAGACTTATAACGTGGTAAAAATAAAATGGATTTGATACACAGCTTGACCTGTGCTTATATCGGTTTTGTTTAACATCAATTGCATCAATAAAACAACCAATAAACATATTTATTGAAACACAAATCATGTAAAAAAACCAGGTTCTCCCATGTTTACATATACTCCCTTCCAGTAAAAGACATGTTAACACATCCAGCAAATCCTGGGAAACAGAAAAATACTGTAGGTTAAATTGTGTGATACCAGGGAGCGGCCATGAACCGTAGCATATCTTTGGGAGTAAACGACTGAATCGTCCAAAGTTCAATGCCAAAAGAAAGGCTGCAAACCCTGACATCATCTTTAAACCATTGGAAGCAAATGATGCATGCCTCCAACTGTTACCCTGGAAAATAGAGTACACATAACACCCTTAGAAAGAAATTCATGGGTTGCCAAAGCCGAATGGAGGAAATCAAACTTATGTCATACATCCAAGTGAGCATTACATAATAATATTATGAGTAAATTGTACAATATTTAATGAGATAAGTAAACTAAGCTGAATTTTCAAGAAGGCAAGTACAATAACAATCAAGCTTTTGCACCCAAATAGTTTTTAGGCACGGGGCAAGACACTGTTCTTTACAATACATAGAAGAAAAAATCTTTCAAAATAAAACTCAATTCTAAAAAAGAATTGTCTGTGCATAAATTAGTGAATTAAGAATGTACACCAACTGTCTACATAGATATAGATGGAATACCAAAGATACAAATTATTGGATTCATGTTTCTTCTTACAAATGGAAACACAACTTCTAGATCCCAACTATATTAGAGAGGCACAATAAAAGTTTTTTATTTTACAATCATCTAACACTAATAGCAGTTTTAGTGGAAATTAGGTGCTTTAGCTCCTTCAAATGTTCATCATTTGAAATGTGAAGCATTATACGAAGGTTTGTCAACAATGCTTCCTGTTCCCAACTTAAGGGACCAGAAGCATACAAGGCTTCGAGAGTGCTACAGTAAGCATGCAACTCTAACCTACGTATACTGACCTCAGGTTCCTCTTTTGGAGGAAGGGATGAACTTTTTCTGTTGGAGGCTGAACCGTAAGATGACTCTGCATCACTACAAAGGGTGTCTCTCTCTTCACAATGCACAGGAATAAAATGATTATACCAAGTATTTGGACTCGTGTTATTAACACTACAACTACCAACAGAGCAAGCATCACTGTCAGAAGTACTTTTTTCAGAGCTTCTGACCCCAGAAAAACCAAGAACATCATTTTGTTTTGCCCTCCCGATTTTATAATAACCATTTGATAAAATGTTATTGGAAGAATGCATGTATTTTTTACCCAAAGATTCTTTTGGGTAAACAACAGCATCTACCTTTTCAAGTACTGGTTCAGCAACCACTCGCAGCTTCCGGCCTTGTTTCTCAATAGCCCTAAATTTCCGTGCATGGCCATTATGTTCTTCAATAACGGAGGAATAGTAGGGGGACATCCTCTTTGTGGATCTTGAAGACATCATTGGAGATTCCCTTAATGCAGCATCAACAGGAGCGTTAGTACAATCTTTTTTTGGTTGAACTTTGGCCCGTGCATTGAACCGTGGAACCTTGAATTTCATCTTTTGACGACAATTTGATTTTGATGGTTCAATGGCTATTACATCTCGGAAACTCTGCAAACAGAGAAACCATAAGATTAGAGAGAGCAAATCTAGGAATTAAATGTGTGTATATACTAGCAACACAGAAACTTCCATACAGAACAGTTATAGACAATGCAGTCTGCAGAGAATTTATGAGCATAAATTTCTAAAAATGAATTAGATGAATTTTATCCTATGATTTTACAGATAGACCGAGCCCTCAAATCAGGTTAGATACAATATATACTTTTATATAGTAATAGGTGGATTGCTAAATTTATATAGTAAGCAGGAAATACAAAGATCCCATGATCACAAAAAATTAGAAACTAAAAGTACCTTTCCCATTATAATCCATTTGCCATCATGCCACGCTTGTCTCATCCTGATATTCAACCTGTCAACAACTAATTCCTGAGAGCATCCAAGTAGCCTTGCTAAATATTGGTCCTGGATTGCAGCAACTGTGAGATCGGCCTTTTTCTTATTGCTCTCTTTTCTGCCTTGTAAAATATTCAAGACGGCAGCAATCTTCCAAGAATTCTGATAGAACACCTCAACAATGTCTCCAATCATGAAACACTCAACACCTTGCATCGGAGGAGGACATGGTCTCACAAACTTTCTTGGAACAATCTCCAAGAACGGGCCATTTGCACCATGATAGTAATCATACTGAACGGTATAAGTACGGCCACTAGCAGACAGTATCTCAGCAGTGCGCCATGAAACTGGCACCTCCTTATTGTTCATAACCTCCACGTTATCCCCAGTTTTGAATCTCATTATTATTCCTATAAAATTCAGTGAAAATAAAGAAACGAGATTTAGAGAACTGATCAATCACAGTAAATAACAGAACATCGAAAAGAAATATGGGAGAAAATTAAATCTGGATCTTACTGCAAATAAACGAAATATCCTTAAACTTCACCTAAAGCGCATTTAAACAAGGCTATTCAAACAATATGCAGCTGTATCGCTAAATCAAGAACAACAGCACAACCTACTCATAGTTTTTGATTCTTATACTTGCTGGGGAATCAATCATCGATCACCACATATATATGGCCCATGTGATTCTGAAAGTTTATCTACCAATTAAATTAAAAAATCAAATTTACTAGAAACAAAAATATTTTTCTCAAATTTTAAATAACGAGTTATTACTGGATTCCAAAAATGTTCACATCTGTGTAGATTTCATCATAACCATGATTTTAAACTAAATTCACAGGAAAAAAGAAGATGATACAGAGACCTCAGAAAGTTCAAAGTCTGCGGAAACATCGAAATAGAATAGATTCCCAGAAAATCAACAAGCGAATAAACAACACCACTAACAAAAACAATAAATTCGACAAAACCCCCAAATGATACAACAAAAAATCGATCAATTAGGGATTGAAAATGCGAAAAACCAACCTTTTCGTCAATTGAAGGAGGATACACGATGACAGCAGTCTGAATTTGGTGTTGTTAATCCCTGATTTATCTCTAAGAGAAGAACTCAATTTTCAGATTTATGCTCTATGGTTTGTTTGTTTGTTTTAGCTTGGGGACAAATAAAATTGGGGACAGAAAATATTCATCATATCTATCTATCTACAAAATCAAAAAAAGAAAATATATATTCGATTGGAGGGTAATATGGGTATTGTGTTAAAAGTTGGTTACCAGGAAAAAGTAGGGGGTGCGTATTGCACGCCGAATGCGAACTGCCTATTTTCGTGTTGTTGAGATTTAAACAAGATTAAATCCCACGCGCCTCACTTATCGTGTGATTCACTTCCTATTTTTTTATTTTTTTGACAGCGTTATTTTATTTTTGTAATTTGCAAACACTTTGTAATTCACTCAATTTTGACTCATTTAATTGGATTACACAATTCACAAAAAATAATGAAAAGTAGTAATTAAAAATATTTCTTCCCTATAATACTTTATCCGTTTTGCAATTAATTTTACACTCGACTCTCATAATATTCTCAATTTTACATGTCATTATTTTTCTTCACACATCCACAAAGTCAACTCATTTATTTACACTTTCTTAATAGGCATGTTCATCTACATATGAAAAAATAATCTTGTGACGTGACGAAGGGAGTGTCCATCTACATATGAAAATAATCTTGGAACGAATAAAAAATATATATACAATAGTACAAATGATGTGATTAAGAAAGAAAAAGTAAGACACAAAAGGTAAAATATAAATTTTAAAAAAATGGTACAAGAAATTTATAGAAATGAACCAAAATGTTAAAATTGAAAGTTTATATGAATGAACGGAGGGAGTATTAGTTTTAATGTTGAAAAAAAAAAATTTAGTACAATTTGTTTCTTAAGAAAATAAATACTAACTTTATTGAAAATTTATGAATCAAAATTAAATTAAAATTGAAGGATAGAATTGTTGGATTTAGGCATTACACTTTGTACTTATTATCTTTAATATGGTGTGGATTTGCATGAATGAAATGAAATTAATAAGTGGTAATTCCTCTAAGAATGTGGATTTTTGCACGTCTGAAATGGTTTATCGCAGTTATTACTTTACCCAATTTAATTACTATTAAAAAGTCTATACGCTTTTCATCTTAAATTTATTATTATTATTATTATCATTATAATTCTAAAAAATCTACATCATCTTTTAACACGTGCCGATGAGATAATTCATTAATTTTCCAAAATATATATTAATCCAAGACAATGGTTAATTAGGCAACTCAAATTGAACAACTATATCTGGTACACTTTTCCCCATTTGAATTTGGAATTTCTATATCCAACGACACGTTTGTTTTTATTTAAAACAGTTGATTTTTTTTTTAAAAAATCAATATATTCACATCCAAATATTTCATTGAAATCTACACTTACATCGACTATTCATTTTTTAAAATAACATTAACCCAACTATTCAATTAAATACGACATTAATTTGATATCTTAACATAATTTTACCTTAAAAAATTACATATTAATATTATTCATTCATTATTTATTTTTATTTAGACGTAGAAGTTGTTCAAATCCACTTAAATTCGTTCCCAAACATATTTTATAGTTGAACCATCTTTTTTTTAATTTTATTTTTTCACTTAGTCCACAATTTGTGATTTATTGCATTGTACGTCTACTCTATGCTTGATGAAGGAGAAAGTGATGATTGTGCTGGTGACACAGTTGTTAAATAAATAAATTATTACTTATTATTAATATTTAAGCAAAGCATCACACAAACTAACAAACATTTCATCTTCTCCATATCTTCTTCCTACTTCTATTTCACCCGATGAAATAATTTGTTTCATATTTAGTGCGTGTTTCATATTTTATATTTCATAATATAAATATATAACGTGTAAAAGGTGAAAAAATAATCAATTAATTATATACACAACATTGACATGTATTAATCATTCAGTAGAATGAAATATCAATAGAACACAAAAAGTAAAATCGAGGAATGAAACTCCTATTTCACCATCTTCTTACTCCTACACGGCAATACAAAATTACTTCATTTCATTTTTTTTATTTTTTTTAGAATTATACATGTTTTTAACTTTAATTGCTTCTTTCATTTCTCTTCTTCACCATCAATTTTTTTATTGGTTTATGAAAGTTGAATTATAGTATATTTTTAAATAATGTTGACAATACTTTCTTTTAAAATTGTATATTGAACCTATAAAATATTTTCACAATAAAAATATGAATACAATATAAACTAAATTATTATAACATTTTTTTTTTACTATCCCGCTTAATACACCATTCTTCAACTAGTACAATATTATTAAAAAAATACTTTATTTGTTCCACTATATATTACTCATTTTTTCATCCAACTATATATTACTCATTCTATTCTTGTTAAACAACTACTATTATTTTATTATACTTCATTTTTTATTTTATCTATCTCAATCACATTACTTGTAATATATCTATTATTTTACCATACACTTTAATATGTGTGCCCAACATACACTACAAGAAAATAAAGTTTTTTGACACACACCTTTTATCACACTATAAAATAAATATTGTAAAATGTATAATGTAGTCACATTAAAAAATTTAGTGAGTTAATATGTGTTGTTATAAAGACATTGAATAATAATTAATAAGTGTGTGAATATCTACTCAATTACCAAACACGATAATAAACATTATCTATTGTCATATCCCTTTTAACACACTAAAAATAGATGTATTTATAAGTACTTTTTAAATACATTATATTTTAAGTGCATTAATAATTTTGTTATTTAATTATACACTAAAAAAAAGGTTATGTTAATATTAAATCTAATGCCACACGACCCACACTATTGTGTTAGAATTATAAAAATCCAAAATTAATATTAATATTTTTTTCATAAATTAAAATTTCAAGAATAAATCAAAATTAATTTTAATTGGTTCCCTTAAAAAAAAAATAAGAATGCCATTTTTAAACACGTGTAAATCTTTTTTTTTTGGGTCCTAATTAAAAAATCTATAAGAGTTCTCCTTTTTATTTATTTATATTGCATTTGATTTATATATATATATATTCCCGTATTTTTATACTAATTAAGTTGTAGCATAGTAGTAAAGTCATTCATCCCTTTACCACTTAGAGGTGCGGGGATTGAGTTGCATATAATCAAAATGATACCCAGACACTCAATACATATCAAATCGAATGAATTGAAGCAAATTTATAATCTCTAATACCTAATACAAAATTTGCAAAAGATTTCTCCATGGAGCTAGAACTAAATTCCTAATTCGTACGACGACTTTATGACAGATGGTGGCGACGGCGTTGACAACGTGATTGAACATTTTTATTTGAGAAGAGAAACAAAGATATCATTGAGATTACCCTCCTACTTCTAAAAAAAACATTTAATATTATTATTTATATAAAACCCGAACCTAACCATCACCGTTCTCACAATATTTTTTTATTTTAGTTTCACTATCCCAATAATGGAAATAATGGGAAAGGAAACATCTATTTCAAAACACATAAATAAAAGTCATGTTCCTCCATTTCTCTTTCCCTCACATGGAAAAATCTCACAAAATAAGTGTGGCGAAGACGGTAAAATTTGGACATGTAAAATGCATGTCTGTAGATTTAGATTCCTTCAAAAGAGCATGGGACGATCAAAGAAGGCATTGGTTGAAGCCCCGTACGTAAAAATTTAAAGATTAAGTTTAATGAAGATCCATTTAAAGAGACGTAGAAGATTAATTTACGTCTATAATTGGTTGATGTATCCTATCTAAATTTTATTAATGATATTAATATATTTGGATAGCAAAGGTACTATATGTAACATACTAATATTAACATCACGAAAAAATAATGGATATTGACAGGTTTGTGGATCTTACCTACCAATCTGTATATGGAGTGGATAAAATTGAGAAATGTATAATATATGTTAATAAGATATGCATTAGGTATAATTATAAACAGACCCAACCTATACACCATTCATTGACATTCCCATTTTAATTTGCTTTATGAAATTATTACTATTAATTAGATAATATGCAGTGCATCAAAAGTTAAATGAAATTCAAATATTCAAATGTACTCCAATAAAGGTCTAAATTAATCTTACATAAGAAAACCAGACTACAGTACAGTATTTTTCTGGAAATATTACAATTGCCCCTCAACTAACTGCAGAAAAACTATAAACTCTACCATACACTGGAAATATTACAATTGCCCCTCAACTAATTGCAAATTGATTCACTTCACGTATACGAAAACTTCACGAAAGTAAAACGCATCATTTTCTTGTATTGTTTAATTTGCCACATTTGTGGAAGTTGATGATTGTACCGTATTCATACAAATTAGGACCACTGTGTATAGAAATAATGTTATGGCGATTGATGAGTAAAGAGATAACGCAGCAGTGGTGCCACAACTCCAACGCTCAAACTGTTTCCCAGCAAAGCATAACTGAAAAAAGAGAAACCAAATTATTACACATATTTAAAAAGAGAAACCAAAGGATTGAAGGGAAACACTTTGGACTAGCAAATATGAAATGCCAAATTTTTAAATCCACCCAAATCCTTCAAAAGTTAGTTCACAATGTAAGTAAATGATTTCCATCCAAACAATCAACAATTGATTAGCTTGAATTAACTGCCTGAACTTCAAGTCTTTCCAAATGTGTGTTTCTTAAATTTATGAACCTCTAATATTGACAGTATCTTGATTCTTGAGTAAACAAAACACAAAAGAGGAGGCCACCACAAATCTTGGTAGCACAGTGATCCTAATGATACATATACAACCAAATAAGAAATTGTTGCTATACTCATATCAGAGACCTGCATTTACGTGAATGATACGTGTAATTTTACAATCTAAATTAGCTTTCAATGATACTAGTAATAATTTCTAAACTCCTAAGCAATTAGAGAGACAATTACTTGGTTTCAGTCACTTCTCTACTCTTGATTAAAAAAATCCATCTAATTCCCTATTAGAATTAGCTGCTTTTAAGATGCCACTCATGCCAGCTTTCCCATATTATGTCAAGCAGGAACAAAAAAATAATAATAAATGAGACCCACCGTTGTCGAAGGCTAACATGTTCTGGAAATTGGAAATCCTCTGGAAAGGAGTGAAAATTGGCAACCTAACAATGATGTTGAAGGTGCACGTTTCAGAGAACAAAATCAAAGGCAATAGTAACAACATAAAGACCACGAACTAAACTAATATTACAAGAATTAACAAAATTATGCATACCTCCCTGGGTGTGAAGTATCTAAGACAAAGCTCCTGTAATGAAGACGTTTCATTTTTCATCTTTCCCTGCATAATATGTTTGGCAATATGATTGCTTGAACACTTAGATTTATAGTAAGTTAGTAAAGAAATCATGAATACAGATTATATACTCCAAAAAGAATGCTGAACTTCATGAAATATTATAGATGTAGAGTGTCAGTTACTAACATATTAATTTATTTTCATGGAGTCATATCGAAATTGATCATATGGATCTCTCTCAACACATACGGGTAGGTGTACTTTCATGCACACATTCAACACTCCCGTACATGCATAAATTTATATTGTATAGTACAAGTTTGCAAAGAAAAAAGTCAAATGACATCATAATTTAGAATAAGTGAATAACAGAATATAAGAATCTTTTTTAGCACAGCAACCTCCAGAGGATCTCTCATGATTAAAGGAAAGAAATACAGGCACATGACATTCATTGTTTATTAAGAATGTGCAGAGAAGAGTTTGCAGACTTACGGGTACAGTAGCCAAAAGAGAACCTGTCCCCTTCACATATCGAAAGTAACTTTTGGTGAAGCAACAACAGCGCTTTGATTCAGGGAAAACAATATCTAACATTTGTCAAGGGGTTGTTTCAACAGTATATGAGTTACAAAAATAGAAATATGTATGATGACATGGTAAAAAGAATATCAAGACCGGCAGGACTCAAGAGATAAGGATACCCATTGCGCTCCCCCATCTCTCTACCAGGCTAGATGGAACTAAATAGTGATATAAAGGCCTAGCAATAGATATATTTCCTACTTCAGTATCCTTTGCGATTTCTGAAATACTAGATTCTGGAATAACTTCACCAAATTCCAGAAAATCTTGTATAGGTCGACAAGTTTCTCGTAATTTATTCAAATATGCATGTGATTCTGCTTCTTCGCGGGTCACCACGCTTTCCTCATATCCAAGTACAGGGCCTGGAGCCCAAGTAAGCGCATTATTGAATCGTTCATTCTGGAAAGACAGAGGTCTCCGCTTTGCCTGTAGTTTACCATAGTTGAGAAATCATATATTGATGCGTACCCTACTGAAACACTCACCAAATACAGAGCATATAAACTTTATTTCTGTAGTACTCTTATTATAGTCGGATATTCTTCTAAAAAATCGGGAACCAAGGCACTGCAATTTCATGAAGACTGGTGGCATAATGTAGAGTATATCAATTATCTAACCAATAAAGCCTAATTGCATGGATTAGAACTGTAAACCACACGCAAGGTACCGACTAAAAAAATTGCACAACCAATAGGCAATAGCATGCATAAAGTGGGACACTGACATTTTGTCATCAACATTGTGTAGCCCTAGCATGACAAGTTTAAAAGCTTCACTTCACGAAAGATTAGAAAATATTTTAAGGCAATGCAATGTGGCAAGTAAAAGAGTACAAATAACATTATTGTCCAGTAATGATATCAAATAATCTATGCAAAATATTAACTAACTAGATTAAATGTTCAGAAAATAGAGACAATATTAGTAAGGAAGGTAGTAAAATGGTTTTCGTAAAACATAAGATCCTACTATTACAATATTATCCCAGAAACATTCAACAGTGTGTGGGGGAGGGTGGCAGATGTATGTATAACTATATATATATATATATATATATAGAGAGAGAGAGAGAGAGAAGTACCAGACAGAAATAGCGAGGCCGAGAATATGGCACACCAAATTGCAAAGGGCTTAGAATAAATTCTTGTACGTCAAAATGATTTTCTTTCAACATAGTAATCATCTTTTCATGTGTATCAGATGTCTGCAAATGATAGACAGAACGGATGCAGAAATGGTTAGAGGGAAAGTGCTGCACTAATACTCATTTAACAAATATTGATACTCTTCCACCTCCCAGCAAAGGTATAGGTCTTTAGGTAGAGTGTAAAACCTTGATCACATTAAAACGATGCCGACAAATCAACTTTTTTTTTACAGGATTGCTGTTTAAAAGTGTTTTTTGTTCGAAATGCCCTCCATTTCAGTAAATGCAGTGGTACTCCGTATAATGTTTTCCTTTACATAAAAGGCATACATAGAAAAACAACAAACCTCAAACCCAACAACATTCTCCACAAAGAGCATGACCGGAGGACGTGAATTTTGTGGTATAAGTTCAAGAATCTTCAGAAATGAAGAAGCTCTAGCATCATTTGACCCCTTCTGGAGACCTTAATAAAAGGAATTTTAAGAAGCTATCGCCAATTATCAGAAAAAATAAACTAATTCGACCGTGATAAACTTATACTTGTTTATACAGAAAAAATAACCAAGGAGAAATAACCACCTTGTCGTGTATAAGGTTGGCAAGGAGGAGATAAAAGCCATGCATCTGCCTCGTAGTTGTCGAGATCAACAGCACTCAAGGTTTGAATGTTACCCTAAACTCATCAAAACAAAAATGCAACATAAAAAATACAAGATAAGCAATAATTGATATCAAACTCATAAACTAACATAAATGACCTATATACAATATTTTTTTAGATCAATCTCACATAAATGATACCTTTCATAATCAACCAATGCCCCTGCTATATAAGTATAGCAGCTTAGTAAGTTAGTGCAAGACTCAACTCAAAACTTTTCACCATTTTTTTTACACAAAACTTTCATAAACACTGAAAACTATTTGTATTACAACAGAAATGCATCATAGAGCTTAACACAGCAAACTAAAAAATTGCTACCTGGTGAGGACGGTGGCCGAAATTATGCTCGTAAACATCATTTGCGATGTCGTTTATGTCGAATGCTTCCACAACCACAGCATTTAATCCTGCCTTCGTCAAGGAATGTCTCTTCCAGAATTCAAAAGAAAATGTTAAATCTTATTCATCAGAGCATAATTACGGGGAAAAACACGGGCATATGCGATTAATGTATCCTTAAAAAGAGAAAAAATGTAAGTATTTTACCAATCCACCAATGCCGCTGTAGAATTCCAGTACCCGCCATGGCCTCCCTTCTTCTTTGCTTAAACCCTCCATTCAGTTTACAGCGGTTGCTGGCGTTGAGCCGCCTTCTCCGGTTTATGTTGGTGAAGTTTGAACTTTGAAAATGCGACTACCAAACTTTACACTAAAGTCGCGAAACACAGAAAATATTTCCTTTCCCAGTTCTGGCCCAATTTTATTGGGCCTACTGTGCCTTCCTCTAGGGCATTTTTATTGGCACTCGCCGAATTAATTAGTATACGTGCTAGCTTAGAACAACCCTCTAAGAATTAGTAGTATACTCGCCAGTGAATTTTTTAAAATATATATACACCATACAAGAATGATACTTCCTCCTATTCAAAATATAAAATAAATTATTATTTCTCATATTACCCTTAATTAATGATTGTATAACTCATAAAAAAAATAAAAAACACACATTTATGTAAATATTTAGTAATTTTAAAGTTAAATTTAGAAGAAATGTAATTAATTTACATTAAAAAGTGTAAAACGTCATATAATTTACAAAGAAAACGATAGGTCAAAACGATTTATATTAAAAATAGAAGAAAGTACTACGTATATTGGTGATTGCAGCTCTCCATCCGAGATAATGTTCATACGAGATCACCCTACTCTATCCATTTGGGGCGTGTTATCTGAATACTAGTAGTAATTAAAAGCCGACCTCATTTTTATATCTCTTCCTTTTCATGTAAGATTGAGTATGTTGGAAAAGGTTGGTTTTGACCACATTTTATAAAATATTAAGTGACAATTTTATAATCCGTTTTTGCGTAAATGGATTTAGTTGATTTGATTTCTCAAAACCAAATTTTGGGTGAATGAGAAATTAATATTAAAGTTGGTCATTTAATGAGTAAATAAATATATTGTTGAATGTATTTATTATTATATGATAATAGTAATGGATTGTGACCTATATATTTAGATATGAAATGTCATGTCTTTTGGTGAAATGATTATATTCCAAAGGTTGTGTCCTTTAAAATTATTTCATTAATTTAAAGATGGTGTCTTTTAGAATTATTGCATTAATTTAAAAGGCATACCTTTTGGTGAATAATTGTTTATTTCCAAAGTTTGTAACTTTTGAAAAAAGAGATTATTATGAAAAGTCACAACTATTATCACAAAGACTTTTGGAAGTTTATAAATAGATCCCCACATTTGCATTCCAAAATCACAAAAGCCAAAAAGCTTTCTTACATTCTTTTCCTCCAAAGCATTCTAGCATTCTAATTCCTTGCATTAGAGTTTTATCGAAAGTTCCGGATATCCATTTTGCGATTCGCCGATAGCTTCCGATTTGTAGTGCAACAGTCGTGAAGTTTTAAGTCGTTGTATCTTGGGGACGGTTGTCAGTGATCCGTATTGCACCTTACGGGGCAATAATGTCTTACGGAGATAGAGTCAAACTCTAGCCTCGACTTTCGTGTTTAAGTCTGTGTCAGCAATTAATCTTCGTCTACACATATACCTCAAATATCTAACAGAATAGTTATTTACTTAATGATTTATTGAAAAAAAAAAAAGAGCAGACCACATTTTTTATTTAGACTCACCAGAAACGTACCAAACATGAGATAACTCAACTAACAAAGCTACCAAACATGCCTTTATATGTATATAAATTAGTAAATCCTAAATTTTTAGAGAGAAGGGAGAGCTTCTCTCTCTAAAGAGTTGCTTCTCCCTTTCTTCTTTGGTCTCCGTCACAGATTCATCGTTCACGTTGTCGTCTTTGTTCTTGTCTCGCTTGCTGCGGTCTTTGTTGTCGCTTTAGATCTGTTGGTTTTTGCTTCTCTCCGAACTCTTCTTTTATTTTAGTTTTTGCTAGATCTGAGTTATAGATCTGTAATCTTGAGTTGTAGATCTGCAGATCTAAGTTTTAGATCTGCAGATCTGAGTTTGTAGATCTGTAGATCTGGTGTAGTTTTTTTCAATTCTTGTTAGGGATCAACGTAGATCTTGTCCGTAACGGAGCCACGGTAACCGTTCGGATATTTCTACGTTGATCCTATTTTACTGCTTTCTTAGATAGTTTTTTAGTGCTTGCTTAGTTTTTGTTTTAGTTTCCGTTGGTTGTCTCTGCGCGTGCTTTGTTGTGGCTGTGAGTTTTTTTGATGGGTGGGCTCCTTGAGATAGACTCGAGAGCCCTGGTGCTATGGTACTATTGAATCGGGTACTCGTGGAACTTTGTCTGTTTATTCTGTTTCCTGTTCTTGATATGAGAACACCTAAGTGTGGGGTTGTCTCATTTAAAGATTGGAGACCTGGACACATGTTAAAGACAAAGGGAAACTCGTCTTTCCTCTTCACGCGATTGGAGTGGACGGCGATATTCGTTTGGTTTGAAGATCAAGATCTTAGCTCGTGATTTGTAACTCTATTTTATTATCTTGTAAACCCTCCATAAAAAAAAAAATAACCGTCCAAAGACTTGGACCCATGCTTGAGAGTGGTGTAAAACGTCAATTGAGCTCCTATCAGCTACTTCATGTTTGCGCCACTTTGGGTATGTTTGTTTTGGGATTATGTAGGATGGAAGAAATTTTGGACGGGGAAATCCTAATAAATAGTAATTGTGTGTATTTATTTTGGAATTTTGAGTATGATTTGATGTAACTTTATGTCAAATTAAATTATGTAAGAGTAGTTGAATTGGATTTAATAGTAGAATGTATAAGTATTTGTGGATGTAGTTGAATGGAGAAATTCGAATGTGAAATCCCGAAGTAGAACAAGACGTGGGGTGAGTCCCAAAACAAACATCTTTATAATATATATTTGCAAACATTTTTTATAGCCACGTGACACTAATTTATTGGTCTATCTCAACCTCTCTCTTCTCAAATCACTCTATTTCAAAATCCCTGAATTCTCATTCATTCTACAATTTTCTTTTAATCTCATACATTCATTTTAAAACTTAATCTTGACCCTACATTCTTAATCTTATTTTCTATATAAATCCCTCATCTCTTCTCAAAATCCCTCATCTCTTCTCAAAATCCCTAATTTCTCATTCATTCTCAATTTTACTTTTTATGTCATCCATTAATTATAATCAATTAATTTCTCATTCATTCTCAATTTTACTTTTTATGTCATCCATTAATTATAATCAATTTATTGAAGATTTTGTATCCCTAATTTCTCATTCATTCTCAATTTTACTTTTTATGTCATCTATTGATTATAATCAATTTATTGAAGATTTTGTATTTTGATAATCAATTTATTGAAGATTTTGGATTTGTATTTTGATAATCAATTTATTGAAGATTTTGGATTTTTGTAATTTATGTACATTTCTTCTTACATTTGAAGATTTTGAAGATTGTGACTTTGAAGATTTGAAGACTGTGAAGAAATTTTGAAGATTGAAGATTTTTAGAAATTTTGAAGATTGAAGATTTTTGTAGTTTATGTATTCCTAAAATTATTACAACAATAAGATTTGATTTTTTTTCTATTTAATCTATTTTAATAATATTTAAATAAAATTAATTTTAATTTTATTCCTAAAATTACTCCAACAATAAGATTTGATTTTTTTTTCCTAAAATTACTCCAAGTAATATTTTATAATTCCAACCAAATCTATCTTAATAATATTTAAATAAATCTATCTGAATAATATCTAAATAAATTTAATTTTAATTTTATTCCTAAAATTACTCCAACAATTTGATTTTTTATAAATCCAAAAATTTAATATGCACAATGACTTTAATTTTTATAAATCTAACTTAAATAAATTTAATCTATCTTAATAATATCTAAATAAATTTAATTTTAATTTTATACCTAAAATTACTACAACAATAAGATTTGATTTTTTATAAATCCAAAAATTTAATATGCACCATGTATTTTGACTTTAATTTTTATAAATCTAACTTAAATAATTTAATATATCTTAATAATATCTAAATAGATTTAATTTTAATCTTATTCCTAAAATTACTTCAACAATCATAATCATTTTCCTAAAATTACTCCAACAAACAATAATATTTTATAATTCCACAATCCGTCTATAAAATTAATAAATTTAATCTTATTTTAATAATATCTAAATAAATTTAATTTTAATCTTATATTAATAATATGTAAACAAATTTAATGTTAATATTAATAATATTCAAATATAAATTTTATACAATTGCAAATATTATTAAGGATTCAAATATATCATCTTACAATACTTTAAAATGGTTAAGCTCAACGACAATAAACGAGACTGGAACTGTGAGAACTGCAATACAGACTAAGGATTCAAATATATCATCTTACAATGCTTTAAAATGGTTAAGCTCAACGACAATAAACGAGACTGCAACTGTGAGAACTCCAATACAGACTCTGAAGGGTTATAAACTAATAAGGCCATTTCACTACTAGTTTTATCTAATAAAATCTACACCATAAATTCTTGTCTAATAGAGTCAAAATGAAAAATCTTAGACAAATTTACCCTTTTCCTAATTTGACACAATTCAAAATTTTTAATTCAAATTACAGAGTCAACTAATTACCATAATTATAGATTAAGAGATTCTTGAAAAAAGCTTCCATAATTTAAAAATTCCTAAAAAGACGTCAATTCGAATTAATTACAGATATTTTATAATTTGAATTTTTTTAATTAATTAGATTGTAAATTTTAATTACAGATATTTTATAATTTAATTTTTTTTAATTAATTAGATTTTTAAATTTATTTAATAGATGCATCTAATTATGCATAATTCAAAATATGATAATTATGTTGCATATCACGTTATGCATAATGCATTCGATTCAAATATGATACTATTTTGCATATCACTTATGCATAATTCAAAATAATTTCTTTCAATTTAATTAGAATCTGATGATTATTTTGCATATAACGTTATGCATAATTCAAAATATGATGATTATATTGCATATCACGTTATGCATAATGCATTCGATTGAAATATGATAACAATTTTGCATATCACATTAGGCATAATTCAAACCATTTTCTAAAATTAGATTGAAATATAATAATTATTTTGCATATCACATTTACTAAAATAATATGATGAAAATTCTGCATAACCTAAAAAAACACTTAAATATATTTCAAAAACTGAAACAGGGCTTTGAGTCACTTTTTTTTTTTTGATCAGTCAAGAGTAAGAATTTTATTAAATCACGAGGGCACAAGAAATACCCACAAGAGGAAAAGTACAGTACATTAGTTGAAAAGAAAAACAGAGTAGAGAATTAGCAAATATTAACCCATAGTAATTTCCCAGACATCAGTAGCACTCCTAGCCTTTATTTTCTGTCTGTAGCACATCTCACCCACAGGGCTTTGAGTCTCTTGAATGCTGACAGATTTGTTCCATTGGCAGATATGTGAAGTAGATGCTACAACACCATTGGACATCGATTTTTGCTCTTTAGCCTTCAGTGATCTGTTCATTCACCGATCTGAAACAATTAGAGCAAGACCAATTCACAGATTCATCAATAGAAATGACCAAATGAAAAACATGTATGTAAGTAAAACAAATTTAACTACATATTAAAATTTTAGGCTCGACCTAGTCAACTCGAATTTCAAGTATAGCAATAAAGACGAATTTCGAGCTTCGACTAGGCTCATATACACCCAAACTAAAATACTTAAAAACTGGAATAGATCGAAAACACATAAAACTTGCGTACCTTTGTGTTTTCTGCAGAATTGAATTTTAGTGAACCGTGAAGAAAAATTTCTATGCCCTAATTTCTTCTACTTCATAGAAGAATGTATAAATTTATGGAAAAGATAAATACAAATCTTTAAAAATATTTATGGAAGAGATTAACCCATATCTTTTAGGAAGGGAGATCGATTTTCTAAATCATTATCATAATCTAAAGGGAACTCACAAATAAGAATGTCTTGCGATCGACAGATCGGCGCATCGGAGTCGAGGGGGTTGCAGATTGGCGGCTGTTTCATCTTCGACGGCCAGACGGCGGTGTCCACGAGGCTTTCTTCTTTGGCCACTTCGTCTTCCTCGGCGAGTGCGGCGGCAAAAACAACGACGGCGGTGAAGGTGCTGCTTCGTCTTGGTTTGGGCGGCGGCAACAACTCCCCAAACGGCACAGATCTGTTCGCCTTGGTCGTCGCTTCGACTTCTCTGGCTATGGCAGATCAGCGGCAACACCTCCACATACGACACAGATCGGCGACGCCGCGTGGGAGATGGAATTGCAGACGGCGGCGGTGGGAAAAGGGGCGACGACACCGAGGGGATGGTGGAGAGGGAGCTAGGGTTTTGATTTTGGTTTTGGGTGAATGAGGTGAAGGAATTACAGATTAGATGAATAGAGAGGTTCTTATTTATAAGAGGGTATTCTTGGTTTTTTAACTCTATTTTGATCCTATTAGAAAATTATACAGGTTGGTGTTTCTATTAGATTAATGAGTTCTAATAGTGGACTTATTAGGCAATAATCTCGACTCTGAATCTATTGATACAAGGTACTATTTAGTGGAAATTTGTATTTGCAGTTTGTTTCTATTGTATTTTATATATTTAATCAATTAAAATCATATATACGTATTACGACAACTAAAATTATTCTTCAGGTTCAAGGTTCAAATTCGTGTCGTTGATCAAACTGGATCAACCTCCTTAGTTATGTTTGACCGCGTGGTTGTTAAGTTGGTTGGTTGGTAAAACAACAACCAACATTCTTACTTAGATGGAGGAGGTATTTTATAACTATAATAACATTTATAACTATAGTAACATTTGTGGAAATTTTAATTGGTCTATTTTTTCAGAATTATAATGTACTTTTTTAGTATAATTTTAACAACATAGTTATTTCAAATTTCAGAAAGATCTAGATGACAAAATGCCACCAGAACTTGAAATGTTGTTGGGCAAGAAATTCATTTTTCGAATCCATATTTCATTATTCAACTTGAGAAATAACTACACGGTATACACCGTTGTAAAGTCATCTTCAGATGAAGAACTAATTTTAAGTTGGTTGGTAAAACAACAACCGACATTCTTACTCGGATGGAGGAGGTATTTTATAACTATAATAACATTTATAACTATTGTTGGGAATAAAATGATTTTGATCTAGATACCAAAACCCCTGATTGATGATGTACAGATTAGTTGAGATATGCTCAAGTCATTGTTCAGGCAGGTTGTCCCAGAACACTTGAGTATGTAGAATGCTTAAGTTAAAAAACTCAGAAATGTTGTGAGATTTTAGAGTTCAGGATAGTTGTCCAATGCTATATGTTAGAAAGCTTGATAGGTATTAAGTCTTGAGGCCAAAGTTGCTGAAGCATCAGGACAGCTGACCAAGTGGACAACCGGGCTGAAGAGATCAAGAACACTAAAGTTGTGCTCATAAATGCAAGAGATCAAGACAGTTGAAGTACAAATGACCAAGAGAATTGAATGTCAAAAGCTTACTGAAGACACATTCAATGAAGCATTTATTGCCAATCATGCCTGAATCAAGCATTGAAGATTTAGAGCATTAAAGAGTGAAGCATTGAATGAATGTTGGAACATTCTAAAACGGCAGCAAGAATGTTCAGGGAGCTTGTCCCATCTGACCGTTGGTTGAGTGTAGATTCTGCCACAAATCAACCTTGGGAAGTGTGCCTATTTGGAAACTGTCACAAGTCATCTCAGCCGCATTTTTCAGAAGTCAACACATTCATTCAAGCAACCATTGAAGAGCCCTTTTACACAGTGGATAAAAGAAGTCAAGCTTCTTAGCCGTTTCAATGGTGCTGCAAATAGACATGTTTGAATTGCTATCTCTCCAACGGATAGTTGTTCATATATGCCTATATATATACAGAAGTGATCAAAGGGAAAATGATCCAACTACAAGCTATCAAACTCATATTAAGCTTTCAAAGGAAACCAAGCTATTCACAAGAATCCCAAGTTTCCTGAATCACTTCAAATTAGCTAAGCCATTCTTTGTAAACATCCTAGCTTAGCATTGAGATATCCTAAGCCTTTACATCTGTTCTCATTGTAAAGGATATCTCTACTAGTTGGAACCAAACCTCAAACCTTATCTCATTTAGTGAAGAGAGTGTTTGTTGTAGAAGTGAGGAGTTAAGGACTGTTAGAGTGAAACACAGTCTTAACTCAGTGAGATCGAGCACTAGGACTCAGATTTTCCTAGGGATCAAAACACTAAGAGAGTGTTGTTGATCAGTGCACCTTGGCACTATAAAACAAGCTAATTCCATTGTGAAGGAATTATCCTGTTCAATCAGGGAAAGTGGATGTAGGAGCTTGAGTCTCTGAACCACTATAAACTTGTGTGTCTCTTACTTACTGCATTCTTTATTGCATTCATATTCAAACAATTTTCAAAGAACAAACTCTAGTAAGTGAGAAAATTTGTTTTGGACAAAGTCCCTGATAACTGTCTTTTCAGAAATTAACTTGGAGTATTTCTTTAAGTCAAAGGCCAACCACATTCCGCACTTAGCAACTCTTTTAGATATCTAGCCAACTGATCACTCAATAGTAATCAGTAGGACAAGTATCTATCAAAGATCACACTCAGGCCAGCTGTAAGACAACCTGCCTGATAAGACCAGTTTTGTTAAAAAGAGAAGAATTTGCATACACAAGTGCATTCCCCCCCCCCCCCCATACACTTGTGTTATACTCCACCAAGGACCAACAAGTGGTATCAGAGCAGGGGTTCATAGACCACTGCTTCTGAAAATCCAACTGATTTTCAAAATCAAATTTTCTGTGGTCACTGAACTGATCCAAATTTTTGAAAATTTTATCTGTGTTCATCTTATATTACATCCATTGAAATGGCTAACAATGCAGTTCCAGGAGATGTTGTCAACACCATCAACAATATGGGTCCAAACCAAGTCAACCATATTTCTCATCACAAACTGCCAATGTTCTCAATTGAGAACTATGATTTCTGGAAGATCAGGATGAGAGCACATCTTGCTTGTCAGCATGATGAGATGCTTAAAGTCATCACCAGAGGGCCCTTCACATTCACCAAAGCAAATCCCAAGCTCACTGATGCCCAGAAAGCAGATCCAAGGGAGTTGCTGCCAAAGGATGAAGATGACTTTACAGCTGAGGAAAGAAAAAGGCACAACCTGAACTACATTGCAATGAACACACTGTACCAGACTATTCCAGATGTAGTGATGGGAAGAGTGTATCACTGCACATCAGCAAAAGAGATTTGGGATACCTTAGCACTTATGTGTGAAGGTACCCAAAAGATCAAGGAGAACAAACTTCAAGTGGCTATCCAAAAATATGAACAATTCTCTATGGAAGCCAATGAGACTATTGATCATCTTGATGGCAGGTTCACTGACATCATGAATGAGATAAACTCTCTTGGCAAGTTCTATGCCAAAAGAGAAGTTGCCTTGAAAATCTTAAGAAGTCTCACATCCAAGTGGGATATATACTCTGTCATGATGCAAAATACTAGCAATTTTGACAACATGCCAATGCAGCAAGTATTTTCTGAACTCAAGGCATATGAGTTTGATCTCAACAGAAAGAAGGTGCATGAAGAGCCATCCTCCTCAAACAAAGGTGTTGCCTTCAAAGCTGCTGAAACAGAAAAGAAGATTACTCAAAGGTCCTCTCAATCTGTTTCAAAATCTGAAATAAAGGAGGAGCTGGCACTCATGGCTAGAAGATTTGAGAAGCTCAACTCCAGATTTGGTAGATACAAGAAGTTCTACCAAGATAACAGAACCAGAAGGAGATTCAGTTCTCCTGAACATAAATCAGAGGACAAAGTCTCTGATGAAAAGAAAGAAGACAGATATGCTGATAGAAAGAAATTCAGCAAAGGTGAACCATCATTATCAAGGAGGAAGGAGTCCTCAAGCAAGAAGAATGATGATGAAGATGTGTGTTACAACTGCCAGAAGAAGGGTCACTTTCAGTATGATTGTCCTGACCTTAGTGCCAAAGAAAGAAAGGAAAGGCAGAACAAAAGAGACAAGAGGCTGAACAGCATGAAGGCTATGGTAGCTGGAGATTCAGCTAGTGAAGAGAGTGTCTACTCTTCTGATGATGGACTATTCTCCAACAGTGACAGTGATGATGACTGTCAAATGGCACTTGAAAATGATGAGGTATGTTCATCTTCTAGTTCTTCCAGTTCTTCAATTAACACACATGAGTCCAGTGAAATCCCCTTAAAACTCAACTTTGTAAAACTATTTGAGGATTTCACCAGACTAAGAGAAGTATGCAATATAGCACTTAGAGAAAATGAGCTACTGAATTCGAAAGCCCAAACTCCCAACCTTCCTGAACCTGAGCTTGACATTAAATCAACTGAGTTGTATCAGCAGATTGTGAGAGAACTTGAGGAAGTATCTCTCAAAGTCTCTGAACAACAAAAGTTGATTGATGATCAAGAGCTGGCCTTAAGGAGAAAGGATTTTGATCTTAGAATTCTTCAAGCAAAATTTGACAATCTCTCAAGTGAATTTGATACTCTAAAATTAAGTGAGGGGAACTTAAAAATGAAAATGTCTGCCTTGAACAAATCTGCTAAGGCAATAGAGGAGATTCAAGGATTCCAAAGACCATTTGCTCAAAAGGGTGGATTAGGCTATAATCCATTTGAACCCTCACCTGGTCTTAGCATTGCTTCATCAAGCAATTCTAAGATGACTTTTGTAAGATCAGTGGCACAACAAAATGAAATAGAAGTAAATCAACCACTGATCAAGGATAAAGGTAAAGAAAGTTTTATACCAACTCTAGTGAACAATGTACCTAAACCCATACCCTTGGAAAAGGTTAAAGGCATTGCTTACAGGAGAAATGAGGTTCAGAAAGGTAGAACCAATGGAAGGTCAACCTATCTGAATCATCATCAGAGGAGTTGTCCAAAACCTGTTCAGAAAAGGCCAACTCAAATGAGGCAACCTCAACTGAATGGATTAAGGCCAATCCCCTCTGATAGGTATAAAACATTCAGGAAGCCTGGACCTTACTTGCCAAATGGAAAAGGCCATCCAAAACCTTATTCCCAAAAGTCTTACCAAGCTGCACCTAAGCCTAATAACTTCGGGAGAAATGTCCCAAAGAAATTCACTAATTCTCCTGAAACTTACAAGGCTAACACTTATACACAGAAATCACCCAAGGCATTTAAGGGTCAAACTGTGTATGTAGATGTAAATGGAAACCAAGTCAGTCACTTTGAGTCAATCAGAGTTATCAGGCAGATTTGGATTCCAAAAGGTACAACTAACCCTCTAGGACCCAACACTCAAAGGGTACCTAAATTTTGACTTGCAGGGCTGCAAGGACCACAAGAAGAAGAGAAGCATCAACAAGAAAACAGCATGGTACTTGGACAGTGGATGTTCAAGACACATGACTGGGAATAAAGAGCTTCTCTCAGAATTCATTGAAAAGGATGGTCCTTCAGTAACCTTTGGAGACAGCTCTCAAGGGATCACAAGAGGTTATGGTACATTAAACATTGGTAGTGTTAAAATTACTGATGTCTCATATGTCCTAGGCCTAAAATATAACTTGCTGTCTATAAGTCAAATCTGTGATAAAGGTTTTTGTGTTGAATTTGCACCAAATGAATGTACTATCAAGAACAAATCAACACAACAGGTACTACTAACAGGGGTGAGAAAGGGAAATGTCTATTTTGCAGATTGGAGCAAAACCCCTGAACCAGTTTGTCTTGTTGCCAAAAGCACAAGTGAGCAAAGCTGGCTGTGGCACAAGAGACTGAACCACCTGAACTTCAAAACCATCAACAAGATTGCAAGAAACTCTCTAGTTAAAGGGCTGCCAAATCAAGTGTTCACCAAAGAACACATATGCCAGCCATGTCAGGAAGGAAAGCAGATCAAAGCTTCATTCAAAGGAAAGCCTGTCATCTCAACTGAGAGAGTTCTTCAACTACTGCATATGGATTTATTTGGGCCAATAATCCCAGTAAGTATAAATGGAAGAAAATATGCTTTAGTTGTTGTTGATGATTTTTCCAGGTACACTTGGGTAGTATTCTTGCTGAACAAAAAGGAGACCCAAGTCAAGTTACCAGAATTGATGATGAGATTGAGCAATGAAAAGGGCCTAAGTATTGTCAAGATCAGATCAGACAAAGGCACTGAGTTCATAAACTCATACATCAATGAGTACTGCAGCAAGAATGGCATCACACATGAAACTTCAGCAGCAAGAACACCTCAACAAAATGGGGTTGCTGAAAGAAGGAACAGGACCTTGAAAGAGGCAGCAAGAACATTGATTGCTGAATCCAAACTGCCTAAAAGGTTCTGGGCTGAAGCCATTAGCACTGCATGTCACACTCAAAACAGGTCCTTAATCACCAAAGGACAAGGTAAAACCCCATATCAAATATGGAAAGGTAGATTGCCCACTGTTGCTTATTTTCACATATTTGGTTGTAAGTGTTTCATTCATAATAATGGGAAGGAGCAATTGAAAGCCTTTGACAGCAAAGCTGATGAAGGAATATTTGTTGGATATTCACAAGTCAGCAAAGCTTACAGAGTTTACAATTGCAAAACCCTTATTGTGGAAGAAACACCTCATGTTGTGTTTGATGAGTCTATTAATGAGTTCAGGGATAGAAACCTGAATATTGATGAGATAACACAAAGAACAACCAGATTAAGGCTTCAAAGCAAGGAGACAGTGTTTGTAGATGTTGCCCAGCCTGAACTTCATGATTGTCAAAAACTGGACAACCTACCTGATGACAATCAAACAGGAGCCAACCAACCTGAAGGTGATATTGAACTGATTGATCCAATCCCAGTTCAAAACCAGGTAACAACTACCAATGAAGAAGCAGACAATGCTGAGGTAGTTAATGGATCCAATATTCAAGGGGGAACCAATGAAAATGTCAACTCATCTGACAATGAGGACAATACCCCTGAATATGATCCTGAGCTTGATCCTTCAATTAATTTTCCTGAATTTAATGAGTCTAGTGATCCAACCTCAGATGAGGACAATCCTCCTGAAGGGATCAGGTCTAGAAGGACTTGGTTGCAAGACCACCCAACTAGCCTGATACTTGGTAACCCAAGTGAAGGGATCAAAACTAGAAGGTTTCATGGAGAAAGTGCCTTGTTTTGTTGTTTTCTTTCAGAAATAGAACCAGGAGATATTGAGGAAGCACTACAAGACACCAACTGGATCATAGCCATGCAAGAAGAGCTGAACCAGTTCACCAGAAATGAAGTATGGGAGCTGGTGGATAGGCCAACTCATCAAGATGTCATTGGAACCAAATGGGTGTTCAAAAATAAGAAAAATGAAAATGACATCATTGTGAGGAACAAAGCAAGACTGGTGGCCAAAGGATATTGTCAATCTGAAGGGATTGATTATGATGAGACTTTTGCTCCAGTGTCCATACTTGAAGCAATCAGACTCTTCTTAGCATATGCAGCTCACATGAAATTCAAAGTGTATCAAATGGATGTGAAGAGTGCATTTCTCAATGGGGTGCTCAAAGAAGAAGTTTATGTTGAACAGCCCCCAGGCTTTGAGGAAGGAAACAAGGTGTACAGATTGAAGAAAGCCCTCTATGGCTTAAAGCAAGCTCCAAGAGCTTGGTATGACAACTTATCACAGTTTCTTCTAGATCATGGTTTTGTCAAAGGCACTGTTGACAGAACTCTGTTCAGAATCAGTGAAGGAGATGATATCTTGTTAGTCCAAATCTATGTGGATGACATTATATTTGGATCTCCAAATGAGAAGATGTGTGAAAAGTTCTCCAAACTCATGCAAAGAAAATTTGAAATGTCCATGATGGGATTGATGAATTTCTTCTTAGGACTTCAGGTCACTCAATCAAAGAAGGGGATATTCATCAATCAGGCCAAGTACACAAGGGACATGATCAAAAAATTTGGATGTGCTACAAGCAAGCCAGTCAGAATTCCTATGAATACTAACTGGAAGATGGATCCTGATGAAGGTGGAGAGTCAACAAACTCCACTAACTACAGGGGAATCATAGGATCCTTGCTATATCTCACTGCAAGCAGGCCTGACATCACATTTGCAGTTGGAGTGTGTGCAAGATTTCAGGCAAATCCAAAGAAGAGCCATCTTGATGCTGCCAAGAGAATCCTAAGATATCTCAAGGGATCTGAGAATCTTGGATTGTGGTATCCAGCTGATGACAACATTGAGCTCACTGGATATTCAGATGCTGATTATGGAGGATGCAGAATTGACAGAAAATCCACCTCTGGAACATGTCAATTCTTGGGCAGCAAGCTTATCTCATGGTTCTCCAAGAAGCAGAATACAGTTGCAACTTCAACAACTGAAGCAGAATATGTTGCAGCTGGAAGTTGTTGTGCTCAGATACTTTGGCTCAGGCAACAACTTAGAGACTACAAAGTCATCACAACTGAAGTGTCAATATTCTGTGACAACAATAGTGCAATTGCCATCTCACAGAATCCAGTGCTCCACACCAGATGCAAGCATGTGGACATCAAGCATCATTTCATAAGGGATCATGTGGAGAAGAAAGATATCAAGCTTATCAAAATTCACACTGATAAGCAAAAAGCTGATATCTTGACCAAGCCTCTAGCTGAAGCAAGGTTCTTGGAATTATCAGCTGAATTGGGGTTACTTGATCCAGGCAAGATGGAAAAATGAGGAAAGAAAGCTCATATGAAGGGGGAAGTTCATCAAAGTTGAACTTCAGCAAAGTTGACCAACCTCACTGAAGCTGTCAGCCAAAGAGGGAAACTCAGCAAGGTTGTCCCTATGATGTTCAGCAATGTTGGTCAGGGGATTTGTCCAAGTGGGACCCAGTCAGCAACTTTGGGACCCACTCAGGCAAGTTCATCAGGCAGTTTGACCTACACAGAAACCAAAGCACACCTCAGGATGTTTGTCCGAGTTAATTAGATAATCATTGCTATTTTTAGCATTGATTAGACATTTAAGAGGTTTCTTGGTCCAAAAGTAGGCCATTTTAGGATGGAGTGTGCTATAAAGATCTTTACCACCAAAAAGGTAAATCAACATTTAATGCAAAAATCTTAATTGGGATTTCATGAATTCTTGAGCCTTCATCAAGACCATTAATTTGCATTAAACTTCCATCAAACCGCCTCAATCCCATTACCACACATTATCCAATTGGTCATACTTATTACCCACAGTTAGTTTCTTTTAACCAACGGTTAATAAACTCCCCACATATATAAACTCCTTAGTTTTCACCACCATCCTTACGCACTCAAAATTTCAAAACCCTTAAGATTTTCTTCAAACTCTCAAACCTGCAACTCCTTTCCAACCTACCAATCTCTCATATTATCCATGGCACCTAAGATCAAGAGAGAAGAGCTTGTAGACTTCAATGATTCCTCCTTGGACATTGATTTCTCTTATCTTAGCAACCCAAATTCCCTTTGGTTTGAAAAGCTGGTAGCCTTTGATAGCCCAGACACAGAAGTTCAACAAGTCCTCCAATGGCTGCGGGAGGCAGGGCTAGAAAAGTTCCTTGGCACCAAGCCTGATTCATGCCTGAATCCATTCATGGCAGAATTCTTTGCCCATCTCAGATGGAAAGGGAAAAAGGGAGATGTGTGCACCAAGCTCACATATGCTGAAGAAGATGAAGATGAAGAAAGCCAACACTCCATCATCTTCACTGCAGAGGATATAGATGCTAGCTTTGGGCTACCATCAGAAGGCCAGAATCCAGAATTGTACAAGGAAAGAGATGATCAGGAGTTCTACTACTCTTGGATGATAGAACCAAAGAAACTTGTAAGTGCTCAGAACAAGAACACTTTAAAGCTTCCTTACAGACACTTGTTTGATTGTGTTGTAAAAAGTCTGTTAAGCCACTCAGGGAGTGTTGAACAAATCAGTATGCCTAAGTTGAGAGTGATGGCTGCTGTGATTGACTCTGCTGAGAAGAGAGTCAAGTTCAACTGGAAAAATTTCATTCTTGACAAGATGATGAATGAAAAATTTAAGTTTAAGGAGATGAAGCACCACAAGGTGGTGGTTGAAGGAAGACTCCAATTTTGCACAAGAGCCAGTCTGCTCTTGGAAAGATTTGCTCATTACACCCATCTTCAAGCAAAACCAAAGCCTTTTCCTGCACAAAAGGTGATGTTTAGAAAGCTGTCTTCAAGGACAGAAAAGAGAAAGCAGGAGGCTGCCTCCAAGAAAGCTGTTGCCACTGTTCCAGCAACCAGAGCCTCTCCAAGGAAAAGGAAAGCACACTCACCCAAAATCCAGCCAAAGATGAAGAAGATGAAGCAGATTCTAAGTGAATCTTCCCCTGAAAGCATGTCAAGGAGTGGAGGAGCCACTTCTGAGGAAATTGAGAAGGTGGCTGAGGAAGGAGTCAACCCTCTTGAAGAGGGTGAAGTATTCAGAGAGATTGTCCCACTGCAACCTGAGACAATCACAGAATTCAGAGACCTTGACCAGCCAACAAGGTATGAAAGGAGAAGAAGAATCATCAAGACTTCTGAGAAGCAGAGGATGATGGAAGAAGAAAAGAAGGAGAAAGAGTTTTTCAAGGAGATTAGACAGGCAAGCAAGTCTAACTCCAAGTCAAAGTCAAAACCCAACAGCCCTGAAGCCAACTCCCCTGATATTCAATCTAGAAGAATATCTTCAAGGCAAGAAGAAGAGGAGTGCAAGACTCCTGAAGATGCCCCAATCATTGCCAAAAAGGTTTACTCTCCTGAAGGTGCACCTGATAGAATAGGTCTTGATGTGCTGGCAGATTTGGTCAATCTTGAAGATAGACCTTTTTCCCCTCTTGATCCAAGACTTCTCTCATATACCAAACTTCTTGAAACTGCTATTCAAGAAGGTGATCAAGTTGTTTTCCCACCCATTCCAGCCATTCCAATTACCTCTTCAGGCACAATGCTCTCAAAAGCACCTGAATCCCAACTTGTTTTGACCTCTCCTGAACCCAACCCTACTGAACCCAACTTACCTGAAATTCAGCCAAGCTTACCTGAATCCCAATCCAACTTTCCTGAATCCCAAACCAACTCTTCTGGAGATGATAGTGGTGAAGAGTACACCTATGAGGGAATGTTGAGGCAGATTGCAAGAGCCAATGTGGATGAATTATATCCAGGATTGAAGGCATATCCCAGGCTGCAACAACAGTTCTATGATCTCAGAGCACTTGTTGAGATCAAAGATAGAACTATTGTGGAAATAGCTCAGGCTATTCAGGATAAGGGTGCCAACTGGTGGCAGGTTGAGGAAAATAGGCTGCTACATTTTGCAAATGTAAAGAAGACCAGTGTATTAACCACTGAGGCCCTATTTTGCACCATTGTTCATGAGAAGGTGCTTGCTGAAAGAGAGAGAATAGCACAAGGAATCAAGCATCCTGACAGCCCATATGATGATGATGATGATGATGATCACACCAATCCCAATCCCCCAGGCCTCAACTCAGCTCAGGTACATTACTTGACCTTTCATTCTGTGAAGGACTCTGATCATTCAGAGGAGTTGACCAAAGATGGTAACTTAGTCCAAGATGCATTGGCCAAGGATGGTTCTTCTGAACCTGAGGCACAGCTTGACAATGCTGAGATTTCCATGGGAGAAGCTAGTTTGGCTAAAGCCTCATCAATGTCAGGCAAGTTGGACATTGACCAGCCTTTAGTCATTCAGGATGACTCAGTGGCCTTGGGATGCCCAAGCTCTGTGATCTCCCAACAACTGCCCTCTGTGGATCCTGTTGAGGATATGGAGGTGTCAGGTTTAGGCATTGAAGGAGTTGAAAAGGCTGATAGTGCTGAAAAATCAGAGGGAGATGATGGTGAGGATTGTGTGATTACAGGTTCCTTGAGTGCACCACAAATAGAGGGTGAGGAAGTAGAAATATTGGGTGCAGCCCAATATGAGAGTCAGGCTATTCTTCAAGTCAAATCTGAACTTGATGAATCCCTTGGTGAAAGGAGGCCTGATTCTCCAGTGAATGTGAGTCTATCTCTTGAGAATAAAGAAGAAAAGAATATAGTTGAAAATGAGAGAGAAGGTGCTGATGTATCAGACCTTATGGGAGAAAAAGAAATTGAGGGAGATGAGGGAGTTTTCACTAACACTATTAGTTTTGCAGATTCTGTTGCTGTCACTCTTGAGCAAATTTTTGCAGATGCCTCCCTGACAGATATACCAGTTGATGCTGACACTGATCTTGAAGCAGTTTCAGCAAATGTGTCCACACTTAACCAGATCTACTTTGAACAAGCCAACACCTCTGAGGCTCACTTTCAAATTGCTACTCAGACTGCATCCATCATTGAAGAGCAGTCAGAGAAGTTGGACACACTGGTCAGGGAAGTTGAGAAGGCTCATGCAACAACTGTTGATACCTTAGATGGCCAAGGCAAGACTCTAGCCTCTGTGGAGATGAGGCTAACAGGGTCAGAAGAAGTGATATTGCCAACTCTTGATGCAAGAATATGTGGAGTTGAATCTGGACTGCAAACAGTTTCAACTGAAGTGACAAAAGCCAAAGATGCTATGGGTAAATTCACAAGAACAGTGAAGAAAGAACAGCAGGGTCTCAAAGATTTGTACAAGCATAATGTGAAAGCCTTGAGAAAGACAATCAAGGATGCTTTAAGGCAGAGGACAACAGCCCAGAGAAAGAAGGCAGAAGAGTTGAAAGCTGCACTGGTGAAGGAGGCTGCTGAGAAATTCACTGTTGAACTCATGGCCAAAGTGTCTGATCAAGTTGTGGCCAACCTCACTGATCAACTTCAGGCCAAACTTGATCAATCACTGAAAGCCACATTGGATGCCATTGTTTCCCAAAAGATGAAGCCTGTTCACACCTTCTTGAGCATGGCAGATGATAAAATGCAAAACATTCATGATGAGAATGTTTATCTACTGCAGGAGTTGAAGTCCCTCACTCAGGCCCACTCACACCTCTCAGTCTCAATGAGTGAACTAAAGCCCCAGTGTTTTGATAATGCCAAAAAGGGGGAAAGAGAGAGAGCAAGGGCAAAGGGAACCTTGGTGATTGGTGAATCTAAGGGAAAAGAGAAGGTCCCTAAGATTGAGGAGGAAGCAGTAGAAGACATTGGGAAAGGCAAAGGCCCAATGAATGTTGAAAATTTGACTGAGGAAGAGCAGATCCAAATAGCTGTCAAGGAGTCCATGATGTCAGCTATGGAAAGTCAGGCAAGAAAGCTTCAAAGGCCAGGTGGTGAGTCTACAGGACATCTGAAAGAAAGAGGAAGGAACTGCAAGCCTTTAATGATTTCCCAACCAGCCTGACTTTGCCATCAGAATTTCAGTCTGATGAATCTACTCCAGTAAGGCAATCAAAAAGATTGAAGAAAGCAGCCAAGCTGCCTGCCATTGAAGAAGAAGAGGTTATAGAAGAAGTACAGGACAGGATGCCTGAAGTTGGTGTGCCCAAACTTGCTGATGATCCCTCTAAATTGTTTGAAGAAGGTTTTGGAAAAGATCCAGAAACCCAAGAGAAGCTAGCTCTTCAGAGAGCTAAAGAGAGGATGGAGCAATTGGTTGAGGCCAACAAGGCAAGGGATGAAAGAAGGGCAAATTTCAAAGCCCCAAGAAGGAGAGCTTCATACAGAAGACTCAAACCTCAAATGCTGCAAAGATGGGACACTCAGTACCCTCACCATGATAAGTGGGTTCCAATCTCACTGAATGATGCATGGGAGGAGGCCAAGAGAAGTTTTGTATATGACTTTTATGTCATTGGGAAGTGGCTTGGAGAGAGTGTGGATGAAGTCTTTGTCCAGTTCATGTTTGAGAATCATAGGGACCTCTACCAAAAGCTGTTTGCAGCAGCTGATATGGCAAGAGTGGAGTTCAAGGCCCCTGGTCCAATTCTGTACATGCCTCCTAAGTTCAATGGGAACTTGATCGATGAGGGAAAGATTCTGGAGGAGTTCATCAACATCATGAAGATGGAGAAGATGAAGATAGGCCCTAGAGGCTCCAACAAGGATGTTTGGGAGCTGAAGAAAAGGGTCTGGGCTCAATACGTCATTGCTCCCCAAGATGATGGAACTCTCTGATGGATAAGTTTATCTCTTCCCTATCTTTGCTTATGATTGATGTTATTTGTTGTTATTCTGTTTTCTTGTATCAGTTAGTATGTCCTTTGAATTTTCTGACCTGTAATGCTTGATAATATATAAAAGGACCACTGATTTTCTATCAAGAGATAACAACTCATTATCTCAACTAACCTGACATTACATATTTACTTGATTTATTGTGCTAACAGTTTCTTTCAGGAAAGTTGACCAGTTCATTCATCCTGAAGGTAAAGTATAGTATAAGTCAAGGTTCCTTTGTAATAGGTTTTGGCATCATCAAAAAGGGGGAAATTGTTGGGAATAAAATGATTTTGATCTAGATACCAAAACCCCTGATTGATGATGTACAGATTAGTTGAGATATGCTCAAGTCATTGTTTAGGCAAGTTGTCCCAGAACACTTGAGTATGTAGAATGCTTAAGTTAAAAAACTCAGAAATGTTGTGAGATTTTAGAGTTCAGGATAGTTGTCCAATGCTATATGTTAGAAAGCTTGATAGGTATTAAGTCTTGAGGCCAAAGTTGCTGAAGCATCAGGACAGCTGACCAAGTGGACAACCGGGCTGAAGAGATCAAGAACACTAAAGCTGTGCTCATAAATGCAAGAGATCAAGACAGTTGAAGTACAAATGACCAAGAGAATTGAATGTCAAAAGCTTACTGAAGACACATTCAATGAAGAATTTATTGCCAATCATGCCTGAATCAAGCATTGAAGATTTAGAGCATTAAAGAGTGAAGCATTGAATGAATGTTGGAACATTCTAAAACAGCAGCAAGAATGTTCAGGGAGCTTGTCCCATCTGACCGTTGGTTGAGTGTAGATTCTGCCACAAATCAACCTTGGGAAGTGTGCCTATTTGGAAACTGTCACAAGTCATCTCAGCCGCATTTTTCAGAAGTCAACACATTCATTCAAGCAACCATTGAAGAGCCCTTTTACACAGTGGATAAAAGAAGTCAAGCTTCTTAGCCGTTTCAATGGTGCTGCAAATAGACATGTTTGAATTGCTATCTCTCCAACGGATAGTTGTTCAAATATGCCTATATATATACAGAAGTGATCAAAGGGAAAATGATCCAACTACAAGCTATCAAACTCATATTAAGCTTTCAAAGGAAACCAAGCTATTCACAAGAATCCCAAGTTTCCTGAATCACTTCAAATTAGCTAAGCCATTCTTTGTAAACATCCTAGCTTAGCATTGAGATATCCTAAGCCTTTACATCTGTTCTCATTGTAAAGGATATCTCTACTAGTTGGAACCAAACCTCAAACCTTATCTCATTTAGTGAAGAGAGTGTTTGTTGTAGAAGTGAGGAGTTAAGGACTGTTAGAGTGAAACACAGTCTTAACTCAGTGAGATCGAGCACTAGGACTCAGATTTTCCTAGGGATCAAAACACTAAGAGAGTGTTGTTGATCAGTGCACCTTGGCACTATAAAACAAGCTAATTCAATTGTGAAGGAATTATCCTGTTCAATCAGGGAAAGTGGATGTAGGAGCTTGAGTCTCTGAATCACTATAAACTTGTGTGTCTCTTACTTACTGCATTCTTTATTGCATTCATATTCAAACAATTTTCAAAGAACAAACTCTAGTAAGTGAGAAAATTTGTTTTGGACAAAGTCCCTGATAACTGTCTTTTCAGAAATTAACTTGGAGTATTTCTTTAAGTCAAAGGCCAACCACATTCCGCACTTAGCAACTCTTTTAGATATCTAGCCAACTGATCACTCAATAGTAATCAGTAGGACAAGTATCTATCAAAGATCACACTCAGGCCAGCTGTAAGACAACCTGCCTGATAAGACCAGTTTTGTTAAAAAGAGAAGAATTTGCATACACAAGTGCATTCCCCCCCCCCCCCCCCATACACTTGTGTTATACTCCACCAAGGACCAACAACTATAATAACATTTATGGAAAATTTAATTGATCTATTTTTTTTAGAATTTTAATGTAATTTTTTAGTATAATTTTAACAACATACTTATTTCAAATTTCAGAAAGATCTAGATGACAAAATGCCACCAGAACTTGAAATGTTGTTGGGCAAGAAATTCATTTTTCGAATCCATATTTCATTATTCAACTTGAGAAATAATTACACGGTATACACCGTTGTAAAGTCATCTTCAGATGAAGAACTAATTAAAAAATTTGAATCCAAGAATGGTTCTTCAAAGGTATCTCCTATTTCGGAAGGAAAGGTAATACAGTAATATTTTTTACCAAGTTTTTTTATTTTAGTTTTTTTAATATATCTATTTTATAAAAAATTGAATTAATTTTTTTAATTATACTTTATTTCAGAGTAAGACTTCTTCGTCAATAAATGAAAACGAAGATATCGAGTGTGTAAAAGTTACTACTCGATATAAAAGAAAGTTGAATTATGTTTTTTTATAAAATTATGTTTTGAATTATATTATATGCAGTAGCATTGAAACATTGAGCAATTTTCAATTACATTGATTTTTTTTACCGTTTTGACTACATAATTTCAATGTTGTGTATCAATAAGCTCTTAATTCATTATTGACAATAAAAGGTGTGTTGTATAAAAGAGAAAGAAAAAGAAAACATACCAAAAGGTATGTCAAGGAAAGATACACTTCCATGTACAACAAAGTAAAGTCTAAAGTAAACAAAAATACAAGTAAATCAAACTACATATGATCGTCCCGATCAATAATCAGTTGATCTTCCATGGCTAAAACTAACTCTCAAACGAGGAGAGGGAAGCGAACTCTCAAGCGAGGAGAGGGAAGCGAACTCTCAAGCGAGGAGAGGAAAAAGTGCAAAAATCACGACGAGAACCAAAATTTATTCACCGAAACAGAGCCAGAAGACTCAAAACGCGAACAAATCAACGATCGAAACTCGAACACATGTTGAAACGAAACCTCAACCATCGCCAAAATTGTGGCCTGAATCAACACAGCCAAGGAAACAATCGTGAACCAACAAACAACAATCCAACGTTCCATGGAGCTTGAATTCGGAAACCCTTTAAAATTTTGAGTAACTAATTGGAATAAAATATAAATAAAGTGAATAAAATGGTTTAAATAATTTTGAATAAAAAAATTGAAAAAAGAAAATTGAATTAAAAAAAATACTCTAATAAAATTTTGCGAAATTTCTTTAATTATATAATTTTATTTTATTTTTTAAATGACTTTCTCTTATTTCTCTCTCTTCTCCAACTTTAAAAAAAAAAAAAAATTCATATCTTTACAAATTTCGCATTATAATATACAATTAAATTAGGTTAAAAATTATTATAATTATTAAAAATTAATAAAATATACTTATTTCAACCCCGCGTATTACGCGGGTTTTACACTAGTTTTAAGATATTGTGGAGTACCAATTCTCAACACTACTTTTTATTATTATTATTATTGTTTAATTTAGTTTTGTAGTAAATTTTGTCTAGCTCTCCACTAGTTACTGTTTAAAAAATTCAATTAAAAAATTAGTGAGAAGAATATTCCAATATGAAATAATAGTATCTATTTTCTTGTAATAAAAAATTTCGTTTTAATTATTAATATGAATTTTCAATTTTAATTTACATGATTATTATTGCAGAAATATATAAAAAAATCATTAATAAGAAACCTTATGAAATATTTCATTTTATCACAGAAGTAGTGCAAAACTGACAAGATTTGGTAAAATTTGGTGCAGACTTTATAAATAAAGTAGTGTTGAATTGATGACATAATAGTGCAAACGGTGAGGCGAGTCTTGAATTTACTTGTGCAGTTTGTTATATCAAATTATCAATTGGATTTTGTATAGTGAAAGGGTGCTTCTGGTATCAAATTGAATCCTAAATTAGTAAATTGTAAAATATAGAAGTTTAGACTAATAATGATTTTATTAAAATATACTGGCGGCATTGATACAAAATATGTGAAAAAATAATAATACAATTAATTAGCATTAGGCATCACTCAATTAATAATTAAATAAAAGCAAATTTTTTTATACAGATTTAAATTTTAATGTTCAATTTTTTTAATTTTATATTTAACTCAGTATCTACACTTAAACAAAGATTACAATGAGGAGGGACATAAATGACAAAGTGGGATAGCTCAAGTGTTAGAGCACCACTACCTAGACCTTAGGTCCGGGTTGGAGTCATGGGGAGGGGAAAAGGGATAGGTATTTAACTTGTAATCAAAAAAATGAGGGGGGACATAAATCATAAACTTGTGAGCAGAATGGCAAATATTAATCACTAAGAAACAGAAGAGAATATGTTTTACAAACAATAATCAGATTCCTCAATAATAAATTAAATGGTGGCCTTGTATTTTTATGTAGCAGAAATCAACCAAAATAATTATCTAGCCTTTTGTTTCCGTGTACTGACAAAGAGAAATTTTATGTAGACTAGGAGATCGATTACGATTATAATTATATTTTAAATGATTTGTTTAAGCTAAAACACCTTTAATTGGCTTAATTATGTCGTTTAGCCATTGTAAATTCCGTCTACTTTATTTTTTCAAACGGACGATAGCGAGATGAACAATGAAATATTATTGTGTTTCATCATGACAGTTTATGCATGTAATGATGCAACAAGAAAAATGACAAGAAAGATACAGCTTATCGTGGGATTCAATTCAACAAACATCGACTTATATAATAATCCCACACAATCATATATTCATGCAGCATATTCATCCGCACACAAGGTGTTTGTTGTGTGGTCTCACTCAGTTTTTGACACTAATTTATCACTATGTCGAACTATACACTTCCATCCGGATTGGCGTCCGATCAGGCCAATCCGGAGTGGATGAGCAAGGCTGACAACGCGTGGCAGCTCGTCGCTGCCACCCTCGTCGGAATGCAGAGTGTGCCGGGGCTCATAATCTTGTACGGCGGCGCTGTGAAGAAGAAGTGGGCTGTGAATTCTGCTTTCATGGCGTTGTATGCATTTGCTTGTGTGTTGGTTTGTTGGGTTTGTTGGGGTTATCAGCTTTCATTCGGGAAAGAATTGGTTCCAATTTGGGGAAAAGTCGACGTCGCTCTGTCCCAACATTATTTGCTTGAAAAGGGATTTGCTGGGAAGTTTCCCAATGCTACTATGGTGTATTTTCAGTTTGTTTTCGCAGCTATTACCTTGGTACTGATAGCTGGCGCGGTTTTGGGACGAATGAACTTCTACGCGTGGATGTTGTTCGTCCCGTTGTGGCTAACATTTTCTTACACCATTGGAGCATTCACCATTTGGTCTCCTGATGGATGGCTTACAAAACTCGGGCTGATCGACTATTCAGGTGGATATGTGATCCATTTATCCTCTGGAGTTGCTGGTTTCACTGCTGCTTTTTGGGTATGAAATTATGAATCGACCTCTTGTTCAAATCTTTTTTTTTTTTTTTTGCACAAAGTATTAGTACTATGAACATGATTCAAGGTAATACTTAATGTGAAACTGGATTCATTCCTATTCGGGTCATGGTTAGTATCTTACAAGTCAGTCTAAGATCAAAATTCATAATATGAATATTGGTTCGTATAAAATCTATGCTCTTTTACTTATGAGACGATGATTGGTCGTTTTTTCAGGTTGGTCCTCGTTTAACAAAGGACAGGGAAAGGTTCCCTCCTAACAACATCTTACTAATGTTGGCTGGAGCAGGGCTATTGTGGATGGGATGGACAGGATTCAATGGTGGAGACCCTTATGCTGCTAATATTGATGCTTCTTTAGCTGTTATCAACACTCATGTCTGTGCTGCTACAAGCTTGTTAACATGGCTCTTACTCGATATTGTCTTTTTCGGTAAGGCTTCCGTTATTGGGGCCGTTCAAGGCATGATCACCGGCCTAGTTTGCATCACCCCTGCAGCAGGTAATTTCTCATCTCTCCAATCAGTAGTTTGATTCCTCTGTATCATTTTTTATGTTCCACCGTCTGGACCTTTAACATGTTTCGCCATGATAATTATGGGTCGTTAACTATTTTTTAACATTACACATGTTAGCCAGGGATGTAAACGAATTGAGGCGAATAATGAAGTATTTGAATATTTGTATTCGTACTCATTAAAATCCGAATAAACCTGAACAAAATTATTTAATTCGAATTTGTATTTGTTTGTCTGGTTGTAGGAGTTGTACATTGTTGGGCAGCTATCATTATGGGCATATGCTCGGGCTCGATTCCCTGGTTCACGATGATGGTTGTGCACAAGAAATCCGAGCTCCTCCAGAAAGTCGACGACACAATGGCGGTCTTCCACACTCATGCAGTGGCCGGTACCCTTGGGGGTCTCCTGACCGGCTGCTTTGCTAACCCCAAGTTGTGCAATTTGTTCTACAGCACGTACGGCCGATATGTTGGCCTGTTCTATGGCCTTCAAAATGGGAGATACCACGATGGATTCAGACAGATAGGACTCCAGATGCTAGGAGTGCTCTTTATAGTAACTGTCAATATTATCACAACAAGCATAATATGCATTTTGGTTAATTTCATTGTGCCTCTGAGAATGACCGAAGAAGATATGGAGATCGGAGACGAAGCAGCGCACGGGGAGGAAGCTTACGCGATCTGGGGCCAAGGCGACAAGAACGAAAACTCACGTTTTTCGACTTTCAATGATGTGGAGATTGGATCATCCAAGAACAAGGGTCATCTTGAGATGTCATGATCATATCTTGGAAGGGTGTTTCTATCTTCATTTTTCTTATCTGTTTGAAGTTTAAAAAAGGAATCACGTTCCTCTAATTGTTTGCAGATTTCATTAATGAGTTTAGAATGTATCTAGAGTGCAAACTGCTTGTCAGAAACCTTGATGTAATAGAATAAAATTCATGGTTAATGTTTGTAATCAATAAAATTATTTCTCTGACTGACAAATACTCCCTTCCTTCCAAGTTTTAAGGTAAAATAAATACTAAAATAAATGTATCGTAAAATATTGTGGGTCTATTATGAGGAAATTTTATTTTTAGTTTTATAAGTTTGATACATTTCAAAATAAATCATTTAAGTTTCAACTTTACAAAATACGTCCTTTACCTTTTAATTTTTGTCTTTTTTTATATCAACTTTTATCCTTTATGTTTTGTAGAAATTAAAATTGGTAAAGTTGGTGCCACATATATTTAAAAAAGCCACATCATCATGCCACATCACATTATATTAAAAAAATAGAACTAATAACACCCCAAAATATTCTATACACACCCCATAATTTTAAATACAAAAATAGATGTATATAAAATGACTAAATATCCCTTATATAAATAAAGAGAAAAAATAATTTAAAAAAATAACATGAAAAATCTGAAAAAAATGTAATTAAATTTTAAAAGTATTTAAAAAAAACTAACAAAATCTTTAAAATTAATTAATTTTTTTGAAAAAAATCTTAAAAAATTAAATAGAATCTGAAATTAAAAAATAAATCATCAAAAAAAAATTACATTAAAATTATTGAAAAATTCAATAAAACATTTAAAAAAATCAATAAAAAAGTAATATTTTATTTTTTTATTTAATTTTCTTAATATTTATTTTTGATTGAGTTGATTTTTATTTTATTTAGTTTTTTTTTAAATTGAATCATTAATTGGTATTTTTAATTTAATTATTTTATAAATTTTATTTGATTTATTTAATATTTTTAGATTTTATTTGGATTTAATTGATTTTTTCATTCAAATATTTTTTAATATGCAGTTGATTTTTTACTATATTTTAAAATTTTATTTATTTTCTCGTATTATTGAATATTTTTTTAATTAATTTTTAAAATTTATATTTTTAATCATTTAATTGAATTTTAAATCATATTTTTATTTTTTATTCAATTTGTATTTATTTTGAGGGATAAAGGGTAAATTTAGGGTGTTTTTATTAATAAAAATTGGTTTTTAAATTTTAGTGGGGTGTGGATAACATTTAAAGTTTGTATAACATTGTATTGGGTGTTAGTAGCCTCACCCAAAAAAAATTATTTGCATCTAGTTATATGTTTCAATTAATAGAGTAAAATAAGATTCACATAATTAACATATGTAACACCCTGTGGTTTTGCTTCTGAAATTTATTTTGTTTCATATTTTTTCAAGTTATTTTTTAAAATTATTTTACTTTTTATTTATGTAAGAGTTACTTAGTTATTTTGTACGGAGTATACATTTATTTTTGTATTTAAAATTATGGGGTGTGTATAGAATATTTTGGGGTGTTATTAGCTCTATTTTTTTAATATAATGTGATGTGGCATGATGATGTGGCTTTTTTAAATATATGTGGCACCAACTTTACCAATTTTAATTCCTACAAAACATAAAGGATAAAAATTGATGTAAAAAAGGACAAAAATTGAAAGGTAAAGGAAGTATTTTGTAAAGTTGAAATTTAAAGGATTTATTTTGGAATGTATCAAACTTATAGGACTAAAAATAAAATTTTCTCGTCTATTATTAATAGAGTATTGTAAAATTATTTGTAAGTAAAGTTGAATAACATTTTAAATAATTGAGTGATGATTTAAAGAAAAAAATAAAATAGCGTTTCTCCTAAAATAATAGTAATACACCGTAAAAAAAATAGTAACACATTTGGTGAACTGCCTAAAAAGGCAAATAAAAATATAATTGGTGGACTGGGGAAGTATATAACACTAGCGTAATAAACCCTATGGTCATGTTTGTTTTGGGACTATTACGTTTGGATGGGTGACGTAACGCCCCCCGTCCTGTTCTAGTTTGAGATTTCACATCCGGATTTCACCATTCAACTTCATACATCTGATTCGAGTGGAATTTACACGTTTTAGAGGCACATGTGAAGCATGTTTTGATGTGGATTTCATTGATTTATGCATTGATTATGATTGTTTGAGCCGAAATGAGAGAAAGGTTGTGTTTTGTCGATTTTATAGGAAATACGATGGAATTTGGAGCAAAACAGCAACCATACTTTACTGGATCAGGAAGAGGAGTGCACAGTTGGATTCGTTTCGAAAAACGGAGTGGATTAGCCAAAGGAATCAAGTCAATCCGACAACCGAGGCGAAAGTTATGCATGAAACGAGAAGGGGAGCTTAAGAGTAGGAGGTAACTCGGTCGAGTTGACTCACTCGGCCGAATCTGGAACTTTGGGCACCACTGCGCACTCGGCCGAGTGACCCAACTCGGCCGAATCTGCGAATTGGGATATTACTGCGCACTCGGCCGAGTGAGCCAACTCGGCCGAGTAAGGTTGAATGTCGTAACCACTGGAATTTGAAGACCACTCGGCCGAGTGACTCCAACTCGGCCGAGTCGCTGCTGGAAAGAGTCGCAACACGCTTTTTTAAGTGTTCCACTCGGCCGAGTGACCCCAACTCGGCCGAGTCACCCCATTTTCGGTGCCAAACTTGTATTTTCTCAATTTTTGAGGGATCAACTTGCAATTATGCCCTTCAAACCCTTCCCCAACACTATATAAGCCCTTTTTCTTGAAATTCAAGACACCTTCCCCCAATCCACACATAGTTACACACATTTGGATGTGTTTTGGCCATAACTTCTTCATCTCTTCACCAATTCATGCAAGAGAAGAGGCATTAGCTTGGGAATTCCATTCCCTACCACATTCTAGACTAAGCTTTCTCTTTCCTTTCCTTTTTATTTAGTTATTTCATTTGGATTTTGTAATTTGATTATGTTTGTAGTTAGCTAAACACTTTGTGGTTCTAAGGCATTGTATATACTTGGATTGAAGTCTATGAGTAATTTCTTGCTTTAATTGGTGTTTATCTCTTATTTGCATGTTTAATTATCCATTGTAAAGCATGTTGTTATTGGACATGATGATTTGCTCAATTCATTGTTAATTGGGGTAAGATCGAGAGATTTATTCCATTTAATTGTATGCAAGCATGCAACCCGGTATTATTATGATCTCGAGAGAGGATTAATTATCGGAGAGGGACTTGAATGATCTTATGAGCTATTTTAGGAGGTGTTAACGTTTGTGAGGTAGAGATACGAGCCTATGTTACATTGCGCCTTTGGTTAATTAGATCGAGAGATTAATTAATTCTTCTTGTGTGATCACCCTATATGAGATAACCTTAATGGCCATTTAAACGAGATAACATTCATAAACGGATATCTATGTATTACAATCGCCTTGGAACCCACCTTCTTTCTTTGCATCTTTACCCACTTTACCTTCGTTTTATTGATTTGCATGGTATTTGATCGACTTTGTATTTACTCTTTTCATTGTTTACTAGTGACAATTTTGGTAGATAATTTAGGGTAAATCAACACTTTCAAATTATCGATCACGTCTAAATAGAATTCAATTAACAAACTACCCTTTTACGCTTAACCTCTTTGTGGGATCGACCTCGTGCTTATCACGCTACGATAGACGACGTACACTTGCGGTTGTTTATTTTAGTGTTGCATAACACGTGAATCAACATCCCTAATAATACATATATAAAAAGAATACTAAAAAAAATTGTTTTAAACTAAAAACAATACTAAAAAAAAATTGTTTTAAAAAAAACCATAAACCAATTAAATAAAACATAAACCAATACTAAAAATTATTTCTCCAAAAACTCAAAAGAATAAGATCGCGTCCTCCAAATTACAGTCCAAAAAAATGTAAAATTTTGTATATTATTTTTATTTAAACAAGTTTTTAAAATTAATAAAAATACTCCCTCCGTCCAATTTTATTATGTCCACTTCTCCGGGCACGAGTTTTAATGAATATTGATTAGTTTATGTATAAAGTAGATAAATTTGGGGTATGATGGGATGTTGTGGGGTCTATTTATAGGTAAAGTGATTGTTTATGAATAAAGTTAGTGGCAATTTGAGTAAATAAGTGATTGTTGGAGGGTGGAGATAAAGTAGTGTGAATAATATTATTTCCAAAAAGGGAATGGGCATAATAAAATTGGACAACCAAAAAAGGAAAGTGGGAATAATAAAATTGGACGGAGGGAGTACATTTTATTGATCATTCATGACATTTACGTGGAAATTTGTGTAGAACTTTAATGCGGCTTCAGTGTATACACATGCATTGTTTTGCCGAAAAATAAACACATGCATCGAATTGCAAAACTTAAAAAGGTGGTGTATTGAATTGCAAAGAAAAAAAAGGATATGTTGTAATTGATAAATACCGTAAAGGTCGTGATTTTTTTTGCAATTAACCCTACTAAAAATTATTTCTCCAAAAACTCAAAAGAATAAGATCGCGTCCTCCAAATCACAGTCCAAAAAAAAATGTAAAATTTTGTATATTATTTTTATTTAAACAAGTTTTTAAAATTAAAAAAAATACATTTTATTGATCAGTCATGATATTTACGTGAACATTTGTGTAGAACTTTAATGTGGCTTCAGTGTATACACATGCATTGTGTTGCCGAAAAATAAACAAATGAATCGAATTGCAAAACTTAAAAAGGTGGTGTATTGAATTGCAAAGAAAAAAAGGATATGTTGTAATTGATAAATACCGTAAAGGTCGTGATTTTTTTTGCAATTAACCCTATAATATAACATCACCCACTCTTACACAATTGATTTGACCTAAAGTTACATCTTATCCTACTCAAAATCCCTAAACAAACACACACAATCAATATTCATCATAATTTCTCTATTCAGGATTTCCCTATCCGAATTTCTTCCATCCTACATAATCCCAAAACAAACCTACCCTATGAGTTACACAATATTTTTAACATTTTTATTTAATTATAGAACAAGAGAGAATGTTAAAAAAAAGTGAAACTTCTACTGAAAATAAATAAAAGAGAATATAAAAGGAATAATTACGATTTTCATTATACTGAAAATATAATCTCAAGAAGTTAAATTTCAATAAATCTTGACCAATAGAAGAAGGAGAATCATTTGTGAATAAATTATAGTCCCACGAGTTCAGGCAATAACATTATCAATTTAAATGATTTTTTTTAAGTCAAAACTTTTTTATTCAACAAATGCAAATATCATTTGATAGGCCTTCCATAAAGTTTGAAGGCTCTACACAAATATAAGAACAGGAAAACACCCTAGCCGATCTTGCTAGCCGATGTGCTTTGACATTAGCAACCCGACTAATAGAAATTACCGAACAAAAAGAAAATGAGGACATAAGCTTCCTACAAGCATCAAACACATCTCCAAAAACTGAAACAACTTCCTTTAGCATATTAACACCTTCTACAACCAAATTTGAGCCAACCTCAGCCAACACTTTTGGATACCCCAGTTGTTTGATCCAAAAAAGTGCTTTGAGTAGGCCCATAGCTTCACCCTCGTTAACTCGATATTCTCCCGGAATTACCATCGATCTACCAAGAACAAATTCCCCTGCAACGTCAAGTATAATCATTCTGAATCCTATCTCTCTAGTCTCTCTAAAAAAAGCCACGTCCACATTAATTTTGACATGATCGATCGGCAGCTTGTGCCATGCTAAACACCTGGGTAAAGTGTTGGAGTGCAACCTGGCCACTTTGGCTCCTTCCCATTCTGCTAACAAACCCCGGGCTGCATGAAATATCATCGCTGCTGGTTTACTACTTCCTTTCCACACCAATTCATTCCCCTCTTTCCAAAGGCCCCAAAGAATCGTGAAAAATAACGAGAAATCATTGTCTTCAAGCACCACTAATAATGAGAAAACCAACTCTGTAATTGATTTCGCCCATTGCAGCTCGGCCTCCAAAATTGGGGAGAAGGGTAACGAAACCAATACATCTTGCGCAACATGGCAGGCAATAAAAGCATGTCAACATGTCTCGTCTGCATCCAAGCAATGAGGGCATGCTTTGCTATTAATCACATTCCTACGAAATAGATTTGTTCTAGTTGGGAGGAATTTCTTACACAATCTCCAAAGGAAGTTGACTACTTTCGGGGGTGCATGAGCCTTCCACAATCGCTTCCAATTTCTCTCCGGTGTCGAATCATGTTGCCTCACAAGACTACTTGCTAAATGATACGTTGTCTTAACAGAATATCGACCATCTTGAGAAAAGTGTCAAACAAGCTTATCTGCGTAACCCACCAGGGGGATAGTCGTCTTTAGAATGTGCAAGACATCTTCTGTAATAAATATGTCCTCAATCAGCTCCATATCCCATGCTCTTCGTCCAGGCACTAGAAAATCAGAAACACTAATATCCTGCAGGCGATCATTCGTGTGGGTGTGAATCCAAAAATCTTTATCGTCACAAATCCACGGTTGCCTCCAAACACTTATACGCTCACCCCCACCTATCTTCCACCTCGTTCCTCGCCGGACAAGATCGTTGGATTCCCAGATGCTCCTCCATGTAAAGCTAAGGCTACTCCTAAAAGGAGCCGACAAAAAATCACTGTGGGAAAATATTTCGCCTTTAGCACCCTGCACATAAGCGTGTGTGGTTCGGTTAAAAGCCTCCATCCTGTTTTGCCAAGAATAACTATATTAAAAAGATAGAGGTCGCGAAACCCCATTCCCCCGTCATTCTTATGGCCACAAATGTCACCCCAATACGTCCATTTAATGCCTACAGATGAGCCTCTCGAACCCCACTAATACGAGTTCATCATACATTGTAGTTCATTCGTAAGAGAAGATGGTAAAAGAAAAATACCCATGCAATATGTCGGTATCGCTTGAGTAGCAGATTTGAGAAGAATCTCTTTGTCGGCTTTCGAGATTTTTTTATCTCGCCATCCATGGAGCCGTGCCCATAATCTCTCTTTCAGGTAGAGGAAGATGTCCCGTTTCCAGCGCCCAATCAAAGAAGGCAGCCCAAGATACCTTCCAGTGTTCAGTGGTTGGTTAACACCCAAGATATGCCATACTCCTTGCCTTTGTTCTAAGCGCACGTTTCCACTATAAAATGTACCAGACTTGTGATAATTAATAGCTTGGCCCGATATTCTCTCATACTCGTCCAGAAGAGCCTTTAGTGTAGTTGTTTCCTCAATTGTGGCACGACAAAAGAGTAAGCAGTCGTCCGCAAAGAGTAAGTATGAAACCATTGACGCCCTCTTACAAACTCGGCTCCCATGCAATAGACCCTGATTTCCCGCTCTCCGAATTAGGGCGGATAGGCCTTCGGTGCAAAGGATAAACAAATACGGAGATAGCAGATCTCCTTATCGGAGCTCTCGTCCCGAGATCACTGGCCCGACCGTATCATCATTAACCTGGAAAGAGTAATTCACCGACTTGACACACATCATCATCCATCTAATCCATGTAGGGCAAAAACCCAGTCGATTCAACACCCACTCCAAATATAGCCAATCAACTCTATCATAAGCCTTACTTATATCAATCTTGAAAGAAACATCTCCCACTATACCCTGTCTCTTCTTTTTCATTGAATGGAGCATCTCAAAAGTAATTAAGATATTATCTTGAATGCTCCGTCCACTAATAAAAGCTGATTGGGCACTATCCACCAAATAAGGCAAAACCTTTTTCATTCTATTACAGAGGACCTTCGAAATCAGTTTGTATATCACATTGCACAACGAAATAGGACTGAGGTCCTTCATAGAGCTCATATCTTCAATTTTTGGAATAAGCACTACATGGGTCTCATTCAGCTTTCCCGGGAACTCAAATTTATTTAACCAGCCCACAACTTCGTTAAAAATGTCACTGCCTACCACACCCCAAAACTTCTGATAAAATGTCGGGTTGAAACTATTCGAACCAGGGGATTTGTCCGGATGCATCTGAGAGATAACTTTCTGAAACTCGCCCACCGTAAACTCCTTAACGAGAGCAAGTTTTTTTATACTGAGTGATGACCAGATGAAGCGCATGTAACGCCTCGTCAGCCCCATGATTATCATTATTGGCCGCAAATAAATCTGAGTAGTACCTAAAGACAATCTCACGAAGCCCCAACTGATCATTAACCCATTCATCATTGTCGTTCTTCAGGCGTGTAATTTTATTGATTTTACGACAACTCGATGCTGAACAGTGGAAAAAACGAGAGTTCAGGTCCCCGTCTCGGAGCCAGAATACTTTAGCACATTGCTTCCAAAAAATTCCTCATTGATAAGCATCTTAGCTAGCTCTCCCCGGAGGTACGCTTGTCTATCGCAAGAGATTGCATCAGTTCTTTGTTTTAGTGCAGACATCTCACACTAAATATCCCTTTTGTTGTCTCTGAAGGCATTATCAATATGCTTACCCCACACAACAAGATATCAGATGTTGCATGCAACCATTCAAAAAACTGAAGATCCCTGAACCCATGCCAAACTTGTTGAACTACACTCGGTAGATTTCTCTCTATTAACCATTTATTTTCGAATCTGAATCACTTATGTTTCATGTGAAAAGGCGTTGAATTAGTTACCAAGAGAATTGGGTTATGATCACTCATAGGAGCTACCAAATTTAAGAGTTTCGCTTTAGGAAATCTATCGTGCCATGTTGACGACCCCATAGCCCTGTCAAGCCTCTCTTCCACCGCATGTTGGGTACCCCTTCCCCGGAACCACGTAAACCGATGTCCAGTTAGAGCAACATCGGTCAGACCACAGTCGACAATAGCATTACGAAAACCCCTGTAAAGCTAATTTGGGTGCTCTGCACTTCCCAGTTTATCCGCCGCAGACAAAAGGTCATTAAAGTCGCCAATAACTACCCAAGGTAGATTACTACGGCTAGCAAGATGTTGTTGTAAACCCCAAGATTGCACTCTTTGATTTATATTAGGGAAACCATAAAATCCTGTCATCCTCCAATTATCCATAATATCATTAATCATAACGTCGATATGATGCGTAGAATAACTCAAAACATTGCATTCATTATTATTTCTCCATAAAATAGAAATACCGTCACTGTGGCCAATACAACCAATAGCAAGACAAGATTGAAAATTTAACTAAAATACGAACATCATATAATCTATGATTAAGAGATAAAGTCTCATATAAAAAAACAGAGCCTACGAGCTCTCACCAGCTCACGCAGGGCTAGAACTGTAGCAGGTTGGCCAAGGCCCCTACAGTTCCAACTCAAAGTAGTCATTGGGCCCGGCCAGCCCCGAACCCGGGGGCTGCCGATAAAAAATGAATGGCTGTGATGGGATTCTCGATCACTTCTATAACATTTTCTCGCTTCCTCTTCCTTTCCTCCTCAGGGGTAATAATGTCATTTTCAGAGTAGCCATGCAATGGTTATTTTAAAAAATAGGGTTCATATGCATTAATGACGTGGAAAAAACACCAGTTGACCTTTTCTTGTTAGTAACCTCCAGAATATCGTGACTCTCTCCTTGATTCTCAGGTATATCCCTATGATTAGGGGCATTATCTCTCTCCTCCCGCATTTCCGAAATGTCCTCCCTAGAATCACGCCCTCCATAGTTTGTGCCACCGGAGTTCTGTCACTTCCGACATCAAAAAGTTACGTTCGTCTATCAATAGCCCGGATAGAAGGTCCTCAGTCTCGACGATCTCCCCTTCCTTAGCATTGAACAGATCATGGCAAAACTTCTCTACATGGCCGCTTAAGTGGACAATTGACATCCAACTCCACCCGGATCCGCATGTATACCATCCACACAGCAGATTTGTTCGTCTTATCATACTCAAGGAATCTACCAATGAAACTTCCAAGTTGTTTACCAATGGATTCAGAGAAATAACTTATCGGCCATCAGGATGTCATGGATCTGCACCCAAAACGAAACTCGATCCAGAGGAACTTGAAAGGAGTGATCTCCCTTATCTAGGTGCCGCACCACCAAAAGGTATGTCCCGAAAGACCAAGGGGCACCATCAAACATGTACTTCTTGTCCAGGCAAGGGCGGAGGGTGGGTATGGCTAAGGGAGGTTGTAGCCCACCCTACTTTTTAAAAAAAAAATTATACATAAAAAAAAAATGTAAGCTAACCAATTCAAACACTAAACCTCAATGTAATTAGAAAAGGTACTTCACCATTCATCCATAGTGAACTTTTGTTTTAATATTTGTAAAATAAAGATTTATAACCTGTTATACAATTTAAAAATTCATTTAAATAAGAAACCCTAAACAAAATCCCTAATTCCAAACCTGTAAAAAAAAATTGGCGATTTGCTACCGTGATTTTCTGTCGATCTGCCATTGACGGCCACTCCGCTTCCTCTGCTAGTTGCCGTCGGTCGCTCCGCCCTTGGTCTACAAGGTAATTCAAATTATTTCTTAACCTTGAATGAATTGCTCATCACCCCCAAATTATTTCTTGAGCTAAAATTCTTTTTTTTGCCATTGACTCTGTTTTCAAGAGCATGTTGTATATCATATGTTTTCTTTGTTAGTGACTTAGTGCAGCAGCAAGCAATATACTATATATATCTTATTAAAAAATTGAAAAGTAGGCTTTGTGGCTTCGATTTGTGTGGGAGGAAATGAATATTGAATAGTGAATAGAGTTAATTCATCTTTTTCTTTATCCAATTTCATTCCTACATCACACGGTCCCCACATTGTCATAACAATTTTTGTGGTGCATAACAGCAAAAGCAACAACAATAATGTGTTTAAATTTATTTCTTTGTTCTTTTAGGAAAAAATAATTAATGTATTGGTATTATTATGACAAGTGATTAATTGTGTTTTTAATTTTTGTAATAGGTAATAGATAATTGAGAAGGGAAAGGAAAAAGTATTGAGTCACTTTTTACCAACTTTAAACGGAAGAAACCTACGACAAGTGAAGAACATCTTATATCAAACAATGATAATGTAGCTTCGCCTCTTAATGTCCAACCTCCTCAATTGCAAAGAATTGTAATTGACCTTGATTCACTTGAACGCGATCCGTTTAAACGTATCTGCATTCGTGAACATCCAGTTAATCAAAGAGATGAAATAAGACGAGCTTACATAAAAATGAGAGCATTTCAACCCATTTTGGGTGAATATAAATCAACATTCGACGGATATCAAAATGGTCGATTTCAAAGCTCGTGGTTTCGTCAATTTCCTTGGCTGGAGTATTCACCCACAAATCATGATGCATATTGCTTTACGTGCTTCTTATTTGATCATTTGAACAATAGTCGTTGTGCATTTACATCCAGTGGGTTCGATGGTTGAAAAAGAGTCAATAACGAGAAGAATTGCCCGTTTTTAAAACATGTGGGAGATGTTGATTCAAATCACACCAAAGTAGTAGTTTATATGAACTCTCTAAATAATGTCTCTCAGCATATTGATAAAGCAATTAATCGGAAAAAACCATAAGAGATAAAGAAAAATTGTTTGCGGGTTATGGCTACAATCAAATGTCTTCAATATCTTACTTTGCAAGCATGTGCGTTGAGAGGGCATGATGAGTCGGCATCTTCAAAACATCGAGGTAATCTCATTGAATTGATAAAGCTTTGGGGAGATATGAATATTAAAATTAATGATGTTGTTTTAGAGAATGCTCCTTTAAATGCGTAATATACATCACCAACTGTTCAAAAGGAGATTTTAAGTATCTTTGGTAGTCGAGTGAGAAACAAAATTCGTGAGGAGATTGGTGATTCTAAATTTTGCATTTTAGTTGAAGAAGCTAAAGATATATCTAACAAAGAGCAAATGGCTATTGTGTTAAGATTTGTTGATGTTGGTGGTATTTTGAAAGAGCGTTTTCTTGACATTGTACATGTTAAAGATACTACTGTTGTTACATTGAAGAAGGAAATACAATATGTCTTATTTTAAGTCGGTATAACCTGCAAATATGCAATATGCGGGGTCAAGGGTACGATGGAGCGAGCAATATGGGTGGTGTATGTAATGGATTACAAGCCCTTTTTTTGAGAGATTGTTCGTATGCATATTATGTCCATTGTTTTGTTCATCGATTGTAATTAGCATTAGTTGCTGTAGGTGGAAAAGTACGACCAGTTTATTGCTTCTTTTCTGAAAGTGTATTCTGTATAGTGTTTAAGTAAAATAAAGAATAATGTTGCACTGAATGTTGAGACAAATAATGCAACACTGACTCTAACAGAATATCAGAAATAAAGATACACAGTGGAAGACTTGAAACACTAAAAACAAACGAGACACAATGAAAATATTTTTAACATAGATTTTATAAATAAAAATCTATGTTAGCCTCATGGCGAAATATCAATACTTATCTTCAAGTACAAATGTTGTGTGAAATGCTACAACAATAACCTTCACAACTAAAACTATAAACGAGGCAGGTGCCTTGTTTTGAAAACGAACTAAGTGTATAAAATATACACTGTTGAAATGCTAGTCTATCTATGATTACACTCTCAATAGATAAGAAAAGCACACAACTATACGGGTGGGATACTTCGTATGAACTAAAACGTATAACTACTGGCCACAATTCCTAACAGGGATGAACGCTCAGCCTAGGAGATTGATCGAATAGAATACACTGAATTATGGAGTCTTCCTTCGGTATTTATAGAGTGGGGTGCGAATTCTAGAGGCTTCCAACTTTGAGATCCTATTTTTTAGGAACTCAACTTCCATGATCTTTCTAGATCCTTCTTGCATGTTCCAGGTCGTTCTAAACTACTTCCAGTCTCTTCTAGCTCTTCTAGCACGTTCTGCAATGTTCTGGAATCTTCCTGGTTCCAGATCCTTGTAGAAGCTTTTAGACCCTGCCAGAAATGTTGTAACATTTAGCTCAACATTTAATGAAACATTTCAGAAAGGACTTAGAAAAAATCTCGGAAGTTCAAATTAAGATGTTGTTGAGAATGTTGAGAATGTTCTTCATTCAATATGCCATTTAGAAATGCAGCTTTTACATCCATTTGATGAAGTTTAATATCAATAAAACATGTAATTGCTAGCAGTAATCTAATAGATTCTATCCTACCAACAGGTGCAAAAGTTTCATCAAAATCAACTTCTTCAACTTGGGTGTAACCTTGTGCTACTAACCTAGCCTTGTTCCTAACAATATTACCAGATTCATCAGTTTTATTCTTGAATATCCACTTTGTTCCAATGACATTAGTATGACTAGGTCTTAGAACAAGTGTCCACACGTCATTTCTTTCAAACTGACCAAGTTCTTCGTGCATATCATTAATCCAGTTTTCATCAGTTAAGGCTTCTTTAGCACTCTTAGGTTCAATTTCAGACAAATAGCATTCAGCATTTACAACATTATACATAGAAGATATGCATATTGTTCTTACCACATCTACCTTATTTGATCTTACTCTTCCTCTTTTTTGCACTCCAACTGTAGCATCGCCTATGATCTGGTCAGAAGGATGACTTTTACCTATTCTTGAAGAAGGATTCGTTTTGGGAACATACTGATCATTTTGTGAGATTACAACTGACTGTTCTGAAGATGTTGACCCAAATGTGTTAGCATTCGGTACAACATTTTCAGACTTCAGTGTATTCTCAGAATTGTCAGTGACTTGTGATACATCTTCTTCATCTTTGTCATCTGCAAGACCTCTATCATCATCAAATACAACATTAACAGATTCTTGAACAGTGTTAGTTCTAAGGTTATAAACTCTATAAGCTTTACTATTTCTAGAATAGCCTAAAAGAAACCTTTATCACTTTTAGAATCAAACTTATGAAGTTGATCCCTATCATTCAGAATATAACACACACAACCAAATACATGAAAATATTTCACATTTGATTTTCTGTTCAAAATCTCATAAGGTGTTTGATTTGTGCCAGAACGAATATAAACTCTATTAATAATATGGCATGTAGTATTCAATGCTTCTCCCCAAAATTTCTTAGCAAAACATTTGGATGTAAGCATGACTCTTACCATTTCTTGTAAAGTTCTATTCTTTCTTTCAACAATTCCATTTTGTTGTGGAGTTTTAGGAGATGAAAATTCTTGTAAAATACCCTTTTTATCACAAAAATAATTGAACATGTTGTTTTCAAATTCTCTACCATGATCAGTTCTAATACGACCAACTTACAAGTTAAACACATTTTTGAACCTCTTATAAAGAATTTTAAATGCAGCAAATGCTTCAGATTTGTCTCTTAAAGATTCTACACAGGTAAATCTAGAAAAATCATCTACCACAACTAAGGAATACCTCTTTCCTCCAATGCTTTGAGTTTCCATAGGACCCATCAAATCCATGTGCAGTAATTCAAAATATCGATGTGTAGAACAATGTGACAGCATTTTATGCGGCATTATTACCCACTTACCTTTTTGGCATGGTCCACATACAGTGGTATTGTGAAACTTCAGTTTTGGAATTCCTTTTACTGCATCTGCTTTGATTAGCCTTTTCATTGCTCTGTAATTTGCATGTCCCAATTTTTGATGCCATAGAATATTTTCATCATGTTTTGACAAGTTACACATATTTTTTCCAATAAGATAACAATTATCCGCTGCCCTAGTACCAGTCATGACACAAACTTCATCTTTATTAAGAACATAACATGAATCTTTGTCAAATTTTACATGCAAATTATCATCACAAAGTTGACTAATGCTAATCAGATTTGCAAGTAAGCCATCAACATGCAAGACATTTTTAAGCTTAGGAAAACCTTCAACATTCAAAGTTCATTTACCAATAATTTGTCCTTTAGAACCACCACCATATGTAACACTACCACCATTCAAGTTCACATAATCAGATAAGAAGTCTATTCGACCTGTCATATGTCTAGAACAACCACTATCAAAATACCATAGATCAGGTAGACATGCTTTTAAGGAGGTATGAACAACATTACATGTAGCTTTTGGTTTCCATGCAGATTTCATAAACTGTTTACCAGGAGGTGACAGTTTTTTATGCAACATTTTCAAATTTTTCAGTTCTTCAAACCATTTTATACAGTAAGGACGAATATGACCAACTTTGAAAGAGTAATGACAAATATACTTCCTTTTAACCTTGTGAGGATCTGATTGTGCAGATGTTACATCAGATGTGTTAACATTTGCCTTCACAAATTTCACAGGTTTTCTAAAATTTTCAGAAATAGAAGCAGTTACACCATCATAACCTAAACCATGATTATTAGACTTACCAATAGCTATAGCATTATTTACCTCAGAAGCACTCTTGGAATATTTCTTGAAACATAAAGTGGAATTTATCAGTTTCTCCTTTAAGTTACAGATTTCCATATCTCTTTTGGTAAGTATAACTTCTAGCTTGGTGATTGTATCTTTCAGATCCTCATTCTCTTTATTCAAGGAATTAAGAGTGAGTTTCTGATTGTTCCAATCATCTAATAGCTTTTGGTATGCATTGTCATCAGTCCTTTTTCCTGCATCATCAACCAAACCATTAAAACAGATCAAATTTGGGTGACTCTGTTTTGATTTGCTGTAGATGTTGAAGCATCAGGTACATCATCAGAAATTGTTTCATCCAGATCATCATCTGAGGAATCATTATAATCAATTTTGGTAAAATGAGAATATTCATTATCATTTAACTCATCAAGATCATCATCATCAGATTCATCACTCAAGGTAGAACTAAAATTCAGTTTTTGCTTAAGTCTGGTATTGGCACATTCATTTGCATAATGGTCATATCCAAAACAAGCATTGCATTGAACTGGTTTTCGAAATTCAGGATCATACCTTGGTTTACCTTCACTCTTTGATGGTCTTGGTGTGAATTGACCTTTCCTCCTTTCTGGTTGAGGTGTTGATGTGTTGATTTGAATCTTAGGCTGAATGTTTCTAGATTTGTTCACATATTTCTTAAGAAATTTATTAAAGTGCTTAGTGAGCAAGGCAATGCTGTTAGGATTGTTGAGGCATTCATCAAGCAATTCTTCATCCGAATCAACCTCGGTAATGATAGGTTGAAACTCAGATTTGTTTGATGTTTCCCCTTTAAAAACAACAACTTTCTTATCTTCATTAGTTTCATCAACTTGATTAGTGTTTATTTCATAGGTTCTAAGAATACTCACTAATTCATTTTGACTTAACTTATCCGTATTTTTTGCCTCTTCAATAGCACAAATTTTAGCATAAAATCTTTTAGGAACAGATCTTAATATCTTATGAACTACTCTAACATTAGAAATAAGGTCACCAAGAGAATGTGATTCATTGATTATCTCACTTAACCTTTCATTGTAGGATGAAATTGTTTCATCTTCCTTCATTCGGAGATTCTCAAATTTTGTCCCCAACATTCGAAGCTTAGTCCTTCGAACACTGTCTGAACCCTCACAATGCTCTTGCAACCTGTCTCATGCATCTTTAGAAGTAGAACAGTTAGATATAATTTTAAACATTGAAACATCAATAGAGGTAAAAATAGCATTTAAAGCTTTAAAATTGTAGCATGTTGTTGTTATTTCATCAGCCGTCCAGTCAACTTCTCTCTTGAGTTGAACTTCACCATCTGCATCTGCTGGTCTCTTTGGAGCTTCCCAGCCTGTAAGTACAGTCCTCCAAGCACGTTCATCAATTGACTTGATGTACATACGCATCTTAGGTTTCTAATAAGCATAATTCGAACCATCTAAAACGGGTGGCCTAAGTGTCGTGGATATGTGATGTGTTTCCATTGCTAACATAAACTAAAAACACACTTAAACAAGGATCTAACCTAGTGTCATCAGGTATTGGCTCTAATACCAACTGAAAGTGTGTTCTGTATAGTGTTTAAGTAAAATAAAGAATAATGTTGCACTAAATGTTGAGACGAATAATGCAACACTGACTCTAACAGAATATCAGAAATAAAGATACACAGCGTAAGACTTGAAACACTAAAAACAAACGAGACACAAAGGAAATATTTTTAACATAGATTTTATAAATAAAAATCTATGTTAGCCTTATGGCGAAATATCAATACTTATCTTCAAGTACAAATGTTGTGTGAAATGTTACAACAATAACCTTCACAACTAAAACTATAAACGAGGCAGGTGCCTTGTTTTGAAAACAAACTAAGTGTATAAAATATACATTGTCGAAATGCTATTCTATCTATGATTACACTCTCAATAGATAAGAAAAGCACACAACCATACGGGTGGGATACTTCGTATGAACTAAAACGTATAACTACTGGCCACAATTACTAACAGGGATGAACGCTCAGTCTAGGAGATTGATCGAATAGATTACACTGAATTATGGAGCCTTCCTTCGGTATTTATAGAGTGGGGTGCGAATTCTAGAGGCTTCCAACTTTGAGATCCTATTTTTTAGGAACTCAACTTCCATGATCTTTCTAGATCCTTCTTGCATGTTCCAGGTCGTTCTAAACTGCTTCCAGCCTCTTCTAGCTCTTCTAGCACGTTCTACAATGTTCTGGAATCTTCCAGATTTCAGGTCCCTGTAGAAGCTTCTAGACCCTGCCAGAAATGTTGTAACATTTAGCTCAACATTTAATGAAACATTTCAGAAAGGACTTAGAAAAAATCTCGAAAGGTCAAATTAAGATGTTGTTGAGGAATTCACAACATCTACATTTTCAAACTTGAATAAGATTGTAAATATCGTTGGTGCTTCTTCTAAGCGTCATACTGAACTACGATCTGCTCAAGCTATTGAAATTGCGGAAAAGATAGCTACAGGAGAACGTGAAACAAGTAGGGGAGCTAATCAAATGGGTAGTTTGCATCGTCCTGGAGAAACTCGTTGGAGTTCTCATTTTGATTCCACATGCAGTTTGATTGATCGATATGTATGGTGTGGTGATTACTGTGCTTCAGTATATGTCAGATGAAGGTTCTTCTTACGATACCGGTGGTGAAGCTTATGGTTGTCGGGTGGTAATGAGGTCTTTTGATTTTGTATTCATCCTACGCTTGATGAATAAAATACTGGGAATTTCAAATTCACTTTGTCGATCTTTGCAACAAAAGTCTCTTGATATCTTGAATGCAATGTATCTTGTCTCAAGCACTAAAGGTTTACTTCAAATGTTGAGGGATGAAGGTTTTGATTGTCTTCTAATGGAGGTGGAGTCAGCGTGTATAGAACATATCATTGCAATACCAAATATGAATGATATCTTTGAAATGGGTACATGGCGTTCATGTCAACAAGTGGACTTTATCACTATTGGATATCATTACCGAGTTGATGTCTTTAACAATGCGATAAATACTCAGTTGGCTGAAATCAACAGTAGATTCAAAGATGAGACGGTGGAACTTCTTAGACTTAGTGTTGCATTGGATCCCAAGGACAACTTCAGGTTGTTTAATGAGGATCTTATTTATAATCTCGCTGACAAATTTTATCCTGATGATTTTATTGATCAAGAAATGATTCGTCTGAGACTTGAATTGCAGCATTACAAGTTTGATGTGCCTTCTAAAGAGAGTTTTCAGAATTTGTCAACTATTTCTAAACTATCTCAAAAGTTAGTCGAGACCAACAAGGTGCAAGTGTATGGCTTGATTACAAGATTGGTTCACCTTGTTTTGACATTTCCTGTTACCACTGCTACGACTGAACGAGCATTTTCAACTATGAAGCATGTCAAGAGTGTTCTTCGAAACAAAATGG